>CM048914.1:9099462-9492358 GCA_026686955.1 Epinephelus cyanopodus
TGACTAAGTTGCCACCATTCCACAGTGCGTCTCAGTGACAAGTTGCCGCACACATGAAAACACAAACAGACACGCCAAAAAGAAGTACACAGCATAATTTGAACTAAATACTGTTCTACAATGGCATTTCAGACCACTTTCATGCTGAATTTCAAAACCTGAAAGTCTTCTATTTATTGTATGTTGCTCTGTAGTCTAAACAAAAATGTACATTTTTATAAGGTGTTGATACTGCAGCTTGGGGACATTCTGCATGTTGCTCTCCATTAAAGGCTTGCTGATTCTTCCCTGTTCACTTGACTTTTTTTTTTTTTTTTTTACAAAAGCTTCTCCTTCATCATCTTTGTAGCAACGTGCAATTAAAATGCAACCTGAGAGTTAAAAACAAGGCTGTTCCTCTGCTTTGATTTGTAGCTAGTGTGTTACTAGCATGTTAGTCTGACTGCAGACATGTCACATGATGGATCTCTGGCCCTCGCAAACCATCAACACCTTTCCTCCTGGCCACGGGGTGCAGTGTGTGTCTGAGTGTGCGAGTTTATCAGGGGGAAAGATGGGTTTTCGGTTTCAAAGCACTGGATTTGTGTGTGTGTGGCAGCGTGTGTGTGTGTGTGTGTGTGTGTGTGTGTGTGTGTGTGTGTGTGTGTGTGTGTGTGTGTGTGTGTGCATGCGTGCGTGTGTTTTTCCAGCAGGGCGGTAAATATACAGACAGCAATGAATTATGTCAGGAAGGAGACCGCCATTTTTAATCATGTAATTAGCCCTGAAGACTGGCAAAAAAAGAGAAGAAAGGTCTTTTATGTCATGCAAACAAAGTCAAAATGGTACCAGTGGTGTGTGTGTGTGTGTGTGTGTGTGTGTGTGTGTTTGTGTTTGTTTCTGTGTGTGTGTTATCTGTCAGTACATGAAAGAGCCCAAAAGACACGTCACCCAGGCTACAGGTAGAGCAAGAGGGCCAACAAGGCCCAGTCTAACTACACAACCTCAGAGTGCTGTTATGGCAACCAAGCCTACAGGGAATACATAGACATGCACATGCAAACACACACATACACTGTGCATACAAGAAACAATTAAAGAGCTCAAAAGCTTGTATGCATTCTCAAATAATATACTTGATTTTCCTCATGGTGTCATGCATCACTTCATAACATGTAAAGGTTGTGTGCTTCAGTTAGTTTTGCTTATCCACAATTATACACCCACTGTTTAAACCATACAATAGCTGAAAACCACAAGACATGCAGCCTCTGACCTCTGACCACAGGAACAATTTACAATCTCAGGGCCGTAGCTAAAGAGTCAGCACTGGGGGGGGACCAAATCTTTCGGGGGGGGGGGGGGGGTCTACTACTGTCTACATAAATTACACATGCACACAACATAAATGATTGACACTTTACATGGATGCCACATATGCTATCTGACAGACATAATAAATACATAGCATAAGATGAATGCACCTGTGTTCTGCTGGAGTGCGGCAACACCGCTTAGACAAATCACATGCGGAAATGCAGAAGACCTCAAGACAACCTAATGGCAGTTTGTTAAGTATATAAATATGTAATTACATTACAGTTACTAATCAAAATGTTGGTTACTACAAAGTGGTTTCATCCAAATATATTCCCTTCAGTAAAAACCTACATGAATAATATGATATTCTTTATGTTGCTTTGCATCTTTCCGCCATGCACAATTGCCAGGTATAACGCCACAATCTGTGATCAAGTACCAGACTCCATTAAAAAATGACTGAGTTTTGTGAGTTGTTGAGTAGTTAGGGTTAGGGTAAAGGGGTTGGGTCCCAGAATTCGGTGTAACATCTTCTTTTGGCATAGCCTATTTTGGCACATATTTCAGCTGTATTGCTCAGTTTAAAACAACAGTTATCAAAAAGTAATTGAATGTAATGAGTTACATTACTTTAATAAAGTAATTACGATAGTGTCTTTTAAGAAATAGTATAAAAGTAAAATGTTTAACAGGGTAACTAGTAATCTGTAACTGATTACATTTCAAGAGTAACAATATCAACATTGGTGTTACATGACTTTAATCAAGTCAACCTCCAATATCAGTCACACTATAAAACTTATTTTATGTCATATTTGCTAATAATGAATCACTAAAAAGGATAAATATTTGTGGTGACCAAAACATGCAACTAACTTGAGCAGCACGTCTGAACATACCTGTGAAAGTTTTTTTTTTTTTTTTTTGTTTGTTTGTTTGTTTTTTGTTTATTCACAAATTTTACCATTTAAATGCCCAGTTACCAACTGTAGATACTATAGTTTCTGGTAAAAAAAAAAAAAAAAAAAATACAAATTAAATAGTATAAAAAATATTATAAATAATAATAAAGTACAAATTAAGCAAAATACAAGCTGATACATGTACTTTTCAAACGCAGCTTAAGAATGTTACTGTATTTACAGTTTGTATAGATGTGTGGTGCACACCTGTTGTAGACTTTGCTGCTATTTAATACAGTTCACATGATAAAGAAAACTTTTGAAGTAAATTAAAGTAATATTTTCTTCTTTTTCTTTTCTTTTTTAAATATCTGCTATTAAATCTCAATAAACTTTATGCCTTGAGCAAGTAACTAAACCCTTAATGATGATTTACAGATGTTGACTGGATGTTCGTCTTAAAACATGAAAAAAAGCTGACATCATGTTCTCCAGGCTGTACATGTGGATGTGTGTGACCAAGTCAGCCCCTTCTTTATCCAACCATTTCACCGCTGCACCATGTCATGTCATGAAAATTTTCCATGTTCCAGCCTTGTACAACTTACACACACACACACACACCAACAGGATACATACAGTAACTGTGGTGTTGGAGACACATAACTGTGATTTGTGACAGCTGCGTGCAGGACATCATGTGACAGCTGCACGCATGCACATATGCACAAACACGTACACACACATCCCCTCAATGTAAAACAGACCGTTCGCTATGTCTGGCATGCCTTGACACAGGCCACAATTGATTAGTGTGATTTACAGCGTAACTCCCACACACATGCGCGCGCACACACACACACACATGCAAGCAATCTCTGTCAGCAAGATGTGTGTTTGCATGTGTGTGTGTGTGTGTGTGTGTGTTTGTGTGCAGGTTTTGTATCAGGCCGGTGGAATCCATAACGTCTTGTCAGGACTATGTGTAACGTTGTTTCCTCTTTGACAGGAAGTGACACTTTTTTCTATGTCTCACACACACATACACTGTTGCTCTGACACATCCCAGCAAAAGTGCTGTTTATAAAACTCAGTTCAAATCCAGGTTTATTTGCAAAGCTTCATTGAACCCTTGTGTGTGTTTCTAATTAGAGACCGAATCCTGCGGCCACATTGCTCTTTTAACAAAAGCCCCCCATCTCGTGGCGTTTAGCTAAAAATACCTCGACTACAAGAGTATAGGAGTTTTTTCCAGACTTGATCACATTATCTGTGTGAGAGAAAAAGAAAATCATGCACCACACAAAGCTACACTTGTACCCCATCACCCTGGGCACTGGGAACAAAACAATGGGTCGCATTTATCTAGTGAGATGCTGACAAATTTGACCGGACAGCTTTTTAAAAATGCACAAGCACCAAAAGGAGACAATTTTGGGTTCTTTGAATGAGCTCAAAATGAAGGGATGTGAAGAAATTGCATAATTCGCTTTGTGCTGTATTCTAGCATCTGATGTTGCAGATGGTGATGAATGAGACGTTTCATTCAAACGCTGAATTTAATTTAATGGAAAAGAAGAAACATGGTTTGACAGAGCTTCTATCTTTCAAAGAGTGCTCCAAGTATTTTTAATTTTATGCTTTGTGCACTACCAAACAAAACTATCTCATAGTCAGTGCTCATTAATTTTAATATACAAATATTTACATCCCCTATGAAGTTAGCAGCTTGTAAGTTAAAGCCTCGAGATGCTCCATAATTTCAATAACATTTCACAGTGAGTTTAGCTTTGAGACCAGCAATCATTTTTGAATTTTTCAAATAATGGATATCTCATTTCTATTTCATTTCAGAGTAACACAGCTTTAGCCTCCTGTGATGGAAGTCAGAGTGGATGAATCCATCAGTCTTAATTGCTGAAATTCTTGGCTGAGATATGTAATGGTTGCTTTGGCTTAAGTCATGTGGTGACGACTCGTACAGGACAGCCAAGTGAAATGAAGCCCATACGGCACAGGGGAGTTATTTAACACATATTGTTTTCTTTTAAATCATGACTGATAAGAGTTCAGGAATGCAGTGGTGCCCCCGGAATGTTTTTTATAGGGGTGGTCATATGGGGCCACTGAAAATCTTGAGCTGGCACATCTAAACCTAGTGCATAACTTCAGGAATGTATGCAGTTGTATAGGCTAGTTGGAAACTATGTCAATATGAGAGCTAAGGAATCACATACTGATATACTTTGGTTTCTAATTCTACAGGTAATATCACTAATTACCTGAAGTGTATAGACTAATACAGGTACAGTCCACATTTTGAGTTCCAAAAAATGCTGTTTTAACAAGTTATGTACTTGCTAGTTGATTTATTGTGCTTTAAGTAGACTGGTTTTCCTTAAAAAGACAAATACTGCCTTATTTGAAGGAGTACATTGATTGTAAGGAACAAACATTTGCTGGGAAAAAGCTCTCTGAAGTTTAGGGGAGACTCATCGGTACCCATAGTACCCATTTTGATTGGTATTTCTTAAGGTTAGAGTTCAAATCGACCCCTTTGAAAATCACCATGCCAGTTTTTCTCTCACCAAAATTAAGTCCAAATTTGGAACATTATGTAGCTACCCTCATGACAAGCTATGCTGACGTAGTTAGTGCAAACTGATGCCTTAGGCTAACAAAAAAAGTGCACCCCGGCCTCTTAAAGGTCCAGTGTGTAGGATTTAAGGGGATATATTGGCATAAATGTAATGTAATAAGTATATTTTCTTTGTATTCACCTGAAAATAAGAATTGTTGTAGTTTTTTTTTAGAATGAGCCATTTGTATCTACATAGGGAATAGGTCCTTGTTTATGGAGATTGCCATGTTCAACACCATGTTACTACAATGGCAGAAAATGGATAAACTACTCACTGGCTCCAGATAGGGCCATTTGCGTTTTCACAATGGCAGCCATAGTAAGAACGTGACACTACTTTATTTAGTGTTTTTACTGGTTTAAATCACCAGGGCAGTTTGTTTCGGAGAGGAAGAGACCTCTGTGGACAATTCAGCACCTGTTAAAAACCTCCTGAACTTCTGCATCTTAACTTACCAGAGAAAAAAGTGAGCACACATTAGCAAGTGTGGTGACTGACATGCAGAACAGCATTGGTGAAATGCTGATGTGTGAAGTGAAACCACTTTATTTAGTGTTTATACCAATATAAATCACCTGGTGTGTTTGTTTAAGAGAGGAGACCACTGTGGATAACTTGGTCCCCGGTAAACACCTCCTGAACAAAAGAACACTGAAGGAAGTTTAAGCTGGCTACAATCTGCAATCCATATTACTAGATGCAACCAAATCCCCCTAAATCTTACACATGGAACCTTTAAAGACAGTAACGTCGGCATGCAATTATATTCATCGGGGTCTTTAATTCATAGGTTCATCAGTTTCATGAAACCGGTCTTCATACATCCAGATAATATTTCATTCTGGGTTAGACCTCTCTAGAAATAATAAAACACAGTGGGGTTTTTAGGAGAGAAAAGAATTTAGAAGTTAGACTAAAAGTAAACCATCACTGTGAATGTAATCTTTGTTTCAGGGCTTCAGAAATGAGCGTGAAGTGTTTCAGAGTAGATTCCACTCTTACAGTAGCAGTTGTTGCTGTGTATGGGGAGGCGTTTAACACTCGGGCTTATAATGGTCGATGAATCAATAGCGACATGTTAACCAATCAAGTGTCTATTGACTGGGTTTATCAGTGCTAATGAAAGGCACGCACACATACACACACTTTCACACCCCTCCTTTCTCTGTTTCCCCAACTGTGAATTGCTCGTGATTCTGCATGCCAATGTGCTTTTAAATAGCCTGTGTTCTTTCATTTAGTTCAATCAAAACAGAGACTTTCATTTATGTCGCTGGGTTGTGTGATGTTTACAAGATAGAGAGTGTGTGTGTGTGTGTGTGTGTGTGTGTGTGTGAGGGAGAGACAGAGTTCAGTGAGACTGGATATAACCTGGGGCAAGGCTTGAGGCTAAATCATTCCTGGAAGAGTGGCAGAAAAGGTAGAAAGCAAAAATGTTAAATGCTGACTGACTGCTGTGTCTGCTGCTTCCATCTCTACTGCTCTCTCTGTCTCCCTTCCCCTGGTCTGTGTAGTCCTACATGTCTTCCTTACACTATCTCCCTCTGTATCCTTCCGAAGTACCTGGGTAAGTATCTGTCTGTCTGTTGAGTCTTCCTGTCCGTCCCCATGTCTTCCCACCTATCTACACTGCACTTCCTTTTGAGACATTTGTTTTTGGATTAAGATATTAAACACCTTCAACATGACAAGGTATGCAGATAATTTTATATACTTATGAATGTTGTGCTAAAGGAGTTATTTACCAGTTAATAAGACAGGGTAGAAATTAGAATAGCATATTGGTAATTCCTTAGAATCTCAGTAACAGTTCTTCTAATATAACATTTCCTTCATTCTGTTTTTTACCCACAAACCTCTCCACCAGTTTCTTTTAACACCCTTTTCCCACCAGATTTAGTGCATATCTGTGAGTTTTTTTTAAATTTGTGAAAACCCGCTAGAAATAGGCAATGGACTCCTGTCCCATTTCAAGTAGACAAGTATGCCTTTTTTAAATAGTGTGTCATATTTAATGTCACAAAATGGCTGTAAAACAGGTAAGTAAACAGTAGAAAGCAGCATGGAGGCCAGAATAATTGTTTGTAACTTATTCAGTCTCTCTTTCAAACTTGCTGTCAACTAATTTGGAATATAGTCAAGCACTGTTTGGTTGGAGACGGACGGACTTTGTAGCTGAGATGATAAAGAGTCGCAGAAGTTACAGATGTCATGGCAGAAAAGGGGCAAATATTGTACCCTCTTCCCACCACAATTAACGTGTGCATGCACATTTTTGCCAGAAAACCTGTTACAAATAGGTGGTAGACTCCTTTACCATTGCCAGTAGACCAGAGCCATGCACACTTCTCTACAATAGACAAGCATGCCTGGTGTGCTGCGTACGATATCACAATGGCCCATAAAACAGGTTAGGAAATAGCAGAAAGCAGCATGAAGACCAGTGAAAATGTTACGGTGGTTACTTCTTCTGTTGTCTATTCAGTCTCTCTGTGAAACTCAATTTCAGAGTGCTAGCTAGACAGAGAAGTAGGCATTTTGTGGCTATAGTGGTCCTTTCTTGAACCACAGAAAGACTTTCTGTCTTTTAACATGACACTTTATGACAGCATATTCCTTGGCCATTTGACAGGATTCTGTTTCTAGGAGACAATTTCTACTTTTTTCCTTTAAACGATCTTTTTCTCTCCGACCGATGCATTCATGCCACCAAATTTAAGCTGTCACTTCAACGTACAATGTGAAAGGCCCTCTGCACGGCCAGTGTTTCGTTTGTTCATTCTGGGCTACCATAGAAACATGGCAGTGCAATGTGGTAGGCTCCGTGGTAGAAGACCTGCTTCCTATGTAGGTATGAAGGGCTCATTCTAAGCTAACAAAAACACAATGACTCTTAATTTCAGGTGATAATACACTAATAAAAACATGTTTATGAATATCACATTCCACTTCAGCCCCCTGAAAAACCCCACTACTCCTTTAAGAGAGACTTATGACTCTGACAAACTTTAGCAGACAGAGAGACAGACAGATAAACACTAGCTAGCCTAGCAGCAATAAGGCTACAAACAACCCCTAATACAACACTCTTTTAAAGTAACATGCTCAATGTAACAGGAGTTTTGTGCTGATAGAGCACCTATTTATTTCTCGAATTCAAAGTAAATCCTGGTTAGTTGTTGATACAAACATTTTTTGGGGGGTGAATCATACCTTTAATCTCCTGCTAATTAACAATTACAATCA
Organism: Epinephelus cyanopodus; assembly: GCA_026686955.1. Taxonomy (NCBI): domain Eukaryota; kingdom Metazoa; phylum Chordata; class Actinopteri; order Perciformes; family Serranidae; genus Epinephelus; species Epinephelus cyanopodus. The sequence goes on from CM048914.1 coordinate 9,107,552, forward strand.
AAGAATGAAGTCTAAAATCTAAAATCCATAAAATCTATTTGTTTTTACAGATCCATCGTTTGTTGCCTAGTCTGCAGATACTGCATGCATCTCTGGGACTCAGTCTGTCAGACAGTATCTCATGTTTCAAGCTAATATTGATAATTTAGAAAAATGCCTATAAAAAAAGAAATGAAAGAAAGATGGGAAAAACAGGAAAATATAAATTATCTGTTTGTGCAGCAGAACCATTCTAGACATCCTTAAATAAGTCTGATCTGTGACACACAAGATAATCACTTTGTGTCGTCCTGTTATTCTGTTTGTCCGTCTGTTTGTCTGTCTGTCTGCTTCTCCCTCTCTGTGTACTTCTCTCCCATGCTGTTGTTATGTCTGAAAGCCCAGCTTGTTGTGTGTACAGAACGTTTGGTTCCACCAGTGTGCTAGCTCTGTATGAACTCCAGATAATAAATGGTGGTGAGAAAATGAGGGACGTCAAAACACATGGGGACCCAGTTTGGGAGATCAAACATGTGACACAGAGGAGAAGAATAGAGATCCTTCATCACTGATATAAATGCACATATGACGGCTAAGATGATTGTGTAAGCAAAGTATGGACACGAACACAGACACACACACACAAACACACTCATGCACACTAGAAAATTCTAAGAACAGACTGATGACAAACACAACAAGTCATTTGATTTAGAATCTTCAGTCTTTAAGTATATAAACTACTCTAAAAATATAGCTTGATGTGACATCACAACTATCGTAATGGGGCATCTTAGAATTATTCCCATTGTAAAATAGACAGCATGATATTCAATGGAATAGTATACATTTTTTTTTAATCTGTGATAAGGAAAACTATGCAAAAAACAAATGAAATGTTGTGCTGCAATCACCTGACCAACATGCTGACAGGAGTAAACAAGGAAGCAGTCCCGAACAGTCTTGTAAGGAGGCAGGCTGGGGTGGTGGATGGGTCACAAAACTTTCCCATGATGTGTTTTGAACAGTGAGAACTTTCAGTGAACTTTGAGTCATCTTAAGGTACCTCCTTAACGTTAATTACGTAACTGTACATTGAATGGATGTAAAGTCATTCAGGAGCCGCTTACTTGTAGGATATCATACAAACTGTTGCACATGCATTTTTCGTGGATATTATACAAACCATTCTATGAGAATACGTTGCTGTAACCTATCATATCTTTGTGATTTCAACTTTGACTGGAAAATCCTTCCATCAAATTAAAAAACACACGTTATGTGATGTTGAATTAGGTTCTTTATCTAAAAGTTCATGTTCGCGTGTCTCGTTATTGGTCTCCATACAGATCTGTCCATCAGTTGCACATAACTCAACTTAAGGACTTGTTGGGGCCATGATAGCTAAAGCTACCTGTTGTGTACATGTATTTCATTATCAATAACCAAACAAACCTCAAATAGTTATTGATATTTAATAATATTCAGGAGGGCTAACGTGAAATAACTTTTCCTAATATTGTCAGGAGGTGGCGCTACTCACCATATTTTTGTAAATTTGGGCCTTCATCATTTACTGCTAGGCCCTACTTGTTACTTTGTTCGACAATAACCTAAGTAAGCATCTGCACTTCATTTGGCTAACGTTAGCCAGCAATATCTCTGTTGAGACACGTCAATTTGGACCGTAAATGTTAATAAGAAGTAATCCTCATGATGGTGTAAAGAAACAGAGTGCAAACTGCAGTGTTGGTGAGTGATAGCACGTTCCAGCCTCTGTAGCTTAATCGTTGTTATGACTTAGTTGTGTGCCAGCTAATTATATAGGCTAACGTTAGATAGCTAACGGCAATATTAATGTAAATCACTGAGGCAAACTGCAAGGCATTATAGTATATGGTCATGTCCTAATTCTGTCCAGCCAGAATAATAATCATAGCCAGTAAGAACTGATCTGGTTCCAATCGCAGTCTGTTTAGTGATAATAGGTTGGACCTGCCCCAATTGTTTATGTATCATTATGTAACGTTAGCTGTCTTGGACCAAACAAGGACTAGAGAAAGATCTGTAATCTGTTTAGAAACCAGTAACAAGAAACCTGAATGTGCACATTTAGATAAAAAAAACATCAGTCAACATAGGAAGGATTTTAAGACCGATGTCTGGCTCAAAGTCTCCTTGATAAGAGACAGGAAATAAAGGCAACAAAGAGGAATTATGAAGATTCAAGTATTTCCAAAACAAAGTAGTTAGCATGTCGTCTAACCACATCAGATGCCAAAAGAGTTTATTGATGTTGTGGGGTGAAAAGCCTGCAGTCACAACTATTTTTTAGAAAACAGTGGAAAGGATGACACTTGGTCAGTAGATCTTAATCATCTTATTCATGTTGTGTGTATGTGTGTGTGTGTGTGTGTGTGTGTGTGTGTGTGTGTGTGTTTGTGTATATGTGTGTGCGTGTACATTTTAACTCGTCAGAGAGGAGTTAAAACCCTGTTGACTTTCTCACCTCCTGCCTGCTTCCATCACATTGTCAGAAAAGTGTGAGGTAGGGACGTTGTCTGCAAAGCAATTCAGTTGAAATGTCTATCCAGCTTTAGATATCAAACTTCTGTCACTTCATTCTCTCTTTTCTTCTCCTGTTTGTTTCAAGATGCATGAACTTTATTGTCTTTATGCAAGCATAACAAAATTGCAAAGAGGAGCACAAAGCCGTTGTGCACACCGCCATCAGTTCCCTCACGGTAAAACTGTCCAAAGAACTTAAAATGCCAAAAATAATCTTTGAAACATTGACAGAGCAGGTGGTTACAGCTCACTTTGGTATCTGCATATAGCTGCAAGTGCAACTGGAGGTGACAATGAATCCACACCAGTTTTAAGAGCTCCCTCATTCTCTCTGCCAGGCCTTTAAAAAAAAATCCTTTCTCTCCTTTTTCCAGCCCATCTCCTCCTAATTAAATGGAGTAGTGCCACTGACTAACAGGAGAGCCTGTTTTATCAGCACTCACTCATTCCACTCCTCCACGAGTGTTTGAGGGAGGAAGAGGAGGGGTCCGAAGCTACGGCAAAGTCGGCAGTCATCAAATACTTGTTAGAAAGAAGGTAGAATCTTAAAGAACCATTTGAGCATGATACTGCAAAGAAACAGCGACAAAGAAAGAGTCCTCTTCCTCTCACCTTTTCTATTTTCCCCTCCTCCCCTTCCTCCCTAGGCAAACCCAGGACCAAGTACCAGCAAGGGTCATATCTTTTTAATTATCTTTCCCGCCTTTGATTAATTATTCGGCGTGACAACGGCGCGTTCGTAATGCTTTTCACCTGCCGTCGCTGACTGACGGCCCCTCTGTTGAACTCAAAAGCAAACAGCTGCTGCCATGATCGCCTAGCAACCGGCCGGTGATGGATGAGTACCAGAGATGGATGGCCACAATAAATCACCACGTCTGCCTTGGCGCTATAGAAACCTGGGAAGAGTGAAAGAGATGGAGGGGAGGGAAAGATGGAACATACCAAAAAACCCTTAATGTAACTGTTCTTATTTAAAATGGCTACAGACAAGTGGAAGGAGTTTTGAGAAGAAGCTGTAGAGTTTGTTGTTGTTCCTTCACTCTTTTTTTCTTCTTTACTTTAACATCTCGTCTTGTTTAAGCACGGATTCAGGGTGGAGGAGGTTGCAATATTGTACTTTTAAACAGAGGCAGCGTTGTAGATGGCAATGGTCTGTGTGGCCATTATATACATACCGATGTGGACTGAGAATTCTTTTCACTATAGTACACTATAGTACTACGCTACAATGCTCCCACCATCTCCAGTGGTATTGCTCCATTCCCTCCGAATCTGTAAGCTTCGTCTGTAGAGTACAGACAGAGGGCTCCATCTCTGTCTCCATAAAAGTCCTTAGTTTAAGGTTTTGCAGCAGTGCATGCAAACAGGCTAATGACACAAATGGCATTTTTTATTATGAATTCTAAATTTGTTTTTAAATATTCAATACACACAAAAAAATTTGAGAAAATGACACCCTGTCTCAACAGGTATTTTCTTCCCCATGTTCCTTTCATCCCCTAAAACTCTCTGGGTAAAGTATTAATGTTATTTAAGTGTTACAACCTTTTCCCAGCAATAATCACAGGCCACCTATTCACTGACTGCGTCCAAGTATTGAACATTGTAACACACAAACGCAACATGTGTTATTGACTACATGCACATACGGGGTTGACAAGGAGTATCTGTGTAAACTGGGTTCCAACTCTTGTTGTGGATGAAAAAGCATGGGATCTGCTGTTTACAATGATGTGTGTGCACTGAGGCCTTCATGTTTTTCCTTCAGTATAATTATCTGCCACAGTTAGCATGCTTGCTACATGGCTGCCTCATGCGCACTGGTAGACAAATAGTTATTAGGCACTGTGGTTGTACAGGGTGAGGGTGGCTTTGCCAAAGCTGCAAATCCTCAAATGATTATTGCCAATCATCCATAGAATGGCAATCTTAGTCAGTGAGCCACTATGTTAATTTTCTAATTTAGGACAGTACATTTGAAGACATGTCCAAACTTAATCAAGCCATTGCAGTATTTTCACTGTATGAATTGCCGTTAGAAAATCGGAATCATCGATTAACATAATTGGCCACAATCAGAGGAAATACACAGTAATGACACTGAACACGCCACTCAATGTGTTCTATCATACTGTATTACCAAATAAATATGCAGTGAGTTGCAGTGATTAACAAAGTCAGCACTTTTGGAGTCAAGAGGACATTCTTGTCATCTTAAATCTGCCAAGACTTAGGATATTTGTGTTTATAGACACTACATCGCCTCCTTTAGACCTTTAGACTATAATTAAAGGAATGCATGATTGCCTCCAGAAACAGCACTGACGCACTGGCTACAGTCTGAAATGCTGGTCATGTGACACAGATCGGCCCAAAAATAATAAAGACGCTGTTTTAAAATTAGCATTTTTCTGAGCATCACAAAATAGGTCTAACAGTTTGTACTATCATGATTTGATTCGTTATGTCCAAAAAAAATGATCTTTGCCATACATGTGTATGGGAAGCAAGCAGGACACCAGCCAGCTCAATCACAGGAGGACAGTGATTTGAGTGCTCTATGGGCCCAAAAATGCAGAAGCCTGAGGAAGGCTGAAAACTTTTTTGGCATGTAACTACCATTTGAATGACTAAGGCGTCATCTTGGAACATGGTATCCAGTTCTCTACCCCAGAGTACTCCACCATCACAGCGATGTGCTCCTATAACATTGTAAGACTCGCAATGGACATTTAAAAATGATTTAAAAAATCAAAATTGGACAGGGGGTGTGTTATGCAAGTAGCAGCTAATGTTGCTAGCCTTGAGCAGAGATGAGAAGCAAAGGTCTTTATAAGCTCACTTCTTTCTAACAACAAAGATATAGTCTTCAGCCCCAAGGCTTTACGCAACTCCCTCTAGAGCCACAGAGAGCTTTATACAACTTTGTTCACATATGCAGTAGTACTCTCCAGCACCTGGAAACAGATTTAGAGTTTCCCTCAAAGGCCTTGTCTTCACGTACACAGATATTTTTATAAACGAATATTTTCCCCTACATTTTGGCCTCTCATCCACACACAAACAGAACTTTAGGTCACTACAAAAAAAGGCCTTCTCAGGTGCAGATTTTCTCAAAACTCCAGATTTTACCCCAGATATGAAATGAAGCACTTGAGAAACAACGCCGTCATCCCCTCAAGTCGTGTATGCCTGTTGTTGCTTTATGAGCATACACTAGAAACAACAACGGTGGTCTACTACTTTACACTTTAACTTAGTATCGCTGCACCATTTCACAGACGAACAAAGGCATCTGCTACACCCAGTGTTTTTGCTCCACCTCAACATCTGTGGATTTAAGTCCACCAGAAAGAGTGTTGGATCAGACCCCACCAAACCAGCAGATGGTAGGACACTTTCCAGAGTGGGACTGTTGCTGATGTGGATTGGAGGGAACCTTTTTGCATGTCAAGAGCACCACTCGTGTATGTTTTCGTCATGTCTTTGTCCTTATATCCTTATATCGAACAGTAACCACCAGTGATGGGATCTCCAGTTGGTGTTTTGAAAAAGGTATTGTTACCCTGTATGCTTTAGTACCCCTGTGATGAGGCACACGGCGGCGAGCATTTGGAGTTGTTTTTACATTCTAGTGCGGACGGAGATAATTTGTAAAAAGAAGGTCATGTGGATAGAATTATTTTCTAAAACAAAACGGAAAAAACATTGATTTTCAAAAATAGGGCCTAACACATCCATAATGAAAATATATTAATAGAAAAATTACAATAGTTTGGATCATGAAAAAGGTTTCAAAATATTTCTACATCTGAATATTTGTGTGCATCGCCTATGGAGAGGACAGATAGAAGAGAGGTATCTTTTAACATCTATCAGCAACACCAACCTTTGACCTTTCAGGACCCTTACGGGTATTTCAACCTTTAATTACTCTCTTTTGAGTTTTATGTGCTGCACAATTTCGGTCACTTCTTCACCTCACTTCACTGTTATTCCTCTTTCCCTCCCTTTGTTGAGACCACGACTGTCCCCTCCTCCTTCCACCCCCGTCCCCCTCCTTCACCTGCCGTGTCCTCACACACACACACACACACACAAACACACTCGTAGCTGTAGCTCAGGTTACAGCTCTGTAGCGATCCAGTCTAAATAATATAGCAGTGATGAATGGCAGGGCCAGATTCATATCCATCAACAGACTCTTTTTTTAAGGAGCATCCATCTTCTATAAGGCCTCCCTTTGAATCAGGGAGAAGTGAAGAGAGAGAGAGACTGCACTGCCCGAACCCATGGGAGAGACTTGTGCACAGTTGTGAGTTTGTGTGTGTGTGTGTGTGTGTGTGTGTGTGTGCGTGTGCGTGTGTGTGTTAGATAAGACATTGTGACTGATACACGCCTGCAAGCAACCCCCAAGACACATGAGCATGGGAGAGAGACATACACAGATTGTTATTGACACACAAACACAAATGCATGCCTGCACATGCATCAAGGAGATTAATGGACCTATGATTTACAATCTATACTTATTTATGATGTGAAATGTGAGTAATTGTGTGTAAAATACTATTTAAAGTTGCTATATCAATATTACATGCAGACACTGTTTTTCTCCCGACCACCCGTAGGGGATATGGAAAGTAGCCGGGCCAAAACATTAGTGAAAATAGTCCGGCCGATTTCCTCCACAACTCCCCCAACTTCTCACACACTCACTCACTCATTCAATACCAATAATCCCCAACTCTCTGTCTGATTCTCTCTCCCCTTCTCACTCTTCATCCCTCACTCCCTTCCTCCTTCCCTGGAGAGGGGGGGGGACCTCAGAGACAGAAGGAAGGACTGCCCTACACACTGAAACACACATATGTGCTTGTAAACACACACAACTGCGTGCGCACACACCGCTATACGCTCCCACACACATGTGAGGCCCTGGCAAGGCCCTGTTTGATAAATGACACACGTCATTGTGTCAGGAGAGAAGGGTGGGTCTGTGATGTATGGTGTGGACGATGAGAGGGGGAAATCGACTGTTTGGCAGTGAGACGGCGCTCGTCTACTCGCTGCTCTCCCCCTCTGGTTTCTGGAAACCTCCAAAAGCATGCACCGAACATGCATGCATCCACATAAACGCGTTAACTCGCAAACACACGTCGATGCAAACAAACATGCGCCAGATATTCCGTCTGGGTGAATGTGTTTGGGTTTAAAGAAAAGGCCGTTCTGCTTTTTCTTTTCAGTTTCTCCTCCTTTTTGGGGCTCTCTCTTTCTTCACGTGCCACTTTCTTTCTTTTTTTTTTGTCAAGCCCTTTGCGTTCTCTGGCTGAGTTACAGAGAGGAAGAGTTCATCGAGGAAAAAGAGAAGAAAAGGAGAGAGAAGCGAGGGCAGGCGAGCGGCGAGGGGGGTGCAGCGATATCAATCACAGTCCGGTTTGCAACAGAGATACTAGCATTTCAAATAAAACAGCCAAACCTAGACAAATAGCCTTAACATGGGGCTGTAACCTGAGCACCCTCCAGTACCACCCTGAAACTTCTCATAAAGTGGAGAAACAGAGAGGCTTCTGCTTTGTATTTCTCCCCCCCCTTTTCCCCTCATCGACTATCTCTCTCTTGCCTCTTTTCTCTCTTTGTCGCTAGCAGGCGAGGTGGCTGACATCTGCAGAGTGCATTTAAAGAGAAAAAAATGTGTCAGAGGAGTGTGATGCACTCTTTTGCACGCATGCACACACACACACACACACACACACACACACACACACACACACACACACACACACACACACACAGACGGCCCCCCTTGCTCGGTTTCATTAGCTCACTGGCAGGGTGGCACTTCTCAAGCTCATTACTGAGGAAGGATTTATGGCGCGGCAGCCAGTGGCGGAGAAAAGGCATCTGTCAATAATTGCAGGGAGCAGCAACTCCCATCTCCACCAGCTTTGAAATCTCATTAGGTATGCAGTTATCAGGCATAAAGATCAAAAACATTACTCAGCTCCGACAGAAACCGACCAAGAAACATTAATTAGCAACAGGCCCTCGCAGTATAAAATAAAACAGCCTTCCTCCTCACTCCTCTCATCTCTCTCACTTTTTTCTCTCCCTTTTCAGCACGGTCGACAGTCTCTCTCTCTCACCTGCCTCCTCGCTCTTAACCCTCTTTCAGAACACGCACAAAACAGACACAAAAACACGCACGCCGAGGTGGGTACACTGGTTTAAACACACGTTTCCTACCACACCCTTGTAAGACCAGACCATATCACACGATGCATTCTTTGGTTAAACCTTCAGATTACACACATGCACACACACACACACACAGTCGCGATGCTGCAGAGGGTGAGGATAATTCCCAACATCTGAAACTGATCAGAACATGAAACAAGAAGGAGGAATAGCAGGGCCAGAGGCATGTTGGACTGTCTTTTGGCAGTGACTGAGTGGTGACCATTGTGTGTGTGCGTGTGTGTGTGTGTGTGTGTGTGTGTGTGAGAGAGGAGAGAAGAGGAAGGCGCTGTCAGCCTGAGAAGGATGTCAGCTCGGGCTGGCCCTGATTACCAGGGCCTCAAACGGGTCCTCACTGGCTCCCCTGCCTTTCATCATAGCCACCGTCACACACGCGCACACAAACACACACACACACACGAGACTGATGGCTGCCAGTCTCGTCTAGGTTCAGCCAAAGCCTCCGTGGGAAAGGGAAGCGAAGGGCTCTGATTGTGCGAGCGTGCACACAGACACACACTTTGCAACATAAAGGCAACCCCCACTGAGGGTAAGAAGAAACCCAGACCTGGAGCTGAGCCCAGATGACACTCAAAAGATACACACACACAAACACACACCTTGTCTTGATACTGTCTCGTCCTCCTACTGGCCCTGCAGCTCCTTAAACTCCATGAGCCTCTTCTAGACACACACACACTCACACACGCACTCACACATTATCCCCTGTCTCCTGAACATGACAGTTAGTATAACAGGCTGTACATGCTATAAAAATAAAGCTAACCATAAACAGAAGCCAGTTGTCTTGTTGGGAGCAGCACTGACTACTTGGCTGACAACTATAAAGTTTCTCTCAAACGTTTTAAAATGATTGAAGCCAAAGAGCCGCTTGATGTCATTCATGATTCACATCCACGGTCTGATGATGAATGTGACCTGTTTGACTTTGGGACATATTCCGTGGGCAGTTCACAGACCACCCCAGTAACATTATTTCGTAATACAGTAGGTCTGGTGTGGAGCTTACTAAGGGATTGCAGTAAATACACATATATCTGCTTTGTGTCAGCACAGGAAGCGTGTGTGTGTGCGGAGATCACTCCATTTCCTGTTTCGGCCGTTTTCCCAGGGTGCCTTGGTGTGGGCCCGTCAGCCAATCGGACCTCACAGCGAGGGGCTGCTGCTTGGAATAGGACCAATGACCTCTGATCTGTATTATCTAAGGTGTGTTTAAAGTCTATTATATAGTTTAACAACGTATTTATTTATTTATTCATTTATTTTAATGTATAAAAACACAGATCATGAATATTATTCTCGCACTAAATACTAATATAATTAAACAAGTAACCGTCATTTTGAATGTCATTCTATATTTACAGTCTATAGAATTCTACTGCCCTGGACATTTGCTTTTTTTGAGCTTGCCCAACTTTTACTAATATATATTTTACATTTTTATTTTCCAAAAAAAAAAAAAAATGCAGCCAACATCCACACCATGCCAATAAACACATTTTTATTATCTCTTTTTTATTTTATTTTTTGCATTTATTTACTTTTTGTCTTTTAATTTTTATTCTTCATATGCCTTTTCTAATTCTTGTTTTGACTCTTACTCTACATATTATTTTTTCTTGCACACTAGCCTTTTTAACAGAGCTCAAGAGTATGTCACCGTGCATTTCAGTTCACGTACTGTTTGAGCATGTGACAAATAATATCTCTGAATTTAATACTTTTGCGTCACATACAGAATTTGCAACTTAACTGCCAATCCACAATTCACAGCTTATGTCAGACAGGCTTCTGATTTGTTTGCTAATTTATTGTTAAGGATAATATAACAAAGAGAGAAACAAAGTAAGTATTTCTATTATATATTTTCTTCTTCCACTTCCTCCTCTTGTTATTGGAAAAATCATGGGAAATCCATTTATTGTTCATTTTTCACTGTGCAGCCATCCTCAAACACATGTTCAGTTGCATCTGATGCTGATTTGGTTTATAACTTCATGCCAATTTTTTAAAAAAAGGATACAGATGCATATTCTTTGGTATACTTCCGTGTGAATGCATTTGTCCTGTGCTGTGCAACCTCTCCTCAACTCTTTGCACTCAGCCCTCTACAGACACAATCGCTTCTCTCTCCTCACAAAATAATCTTTGGGGAGGAAGAGGAGAACAGGGAGGAGATAGAAAGAGAAGAGAGGGAGAAGAATTGGGGGGAGGAAAAAAATGAGGAAAGGATGCAGCCTTGTGAGCCAATTTAAGAAATAACTGCTGATGCATCAGCTATTGACTGTTTGAGCGCTCGTGATAACGCTCAAGGCGAAACTGGGAGCAAAATGACAGCATCAACTGCCTGCAATAAAGTGCAGTGCGCCAGACCAAGGGAGCTCTAATTGACAGCTGTCAACCTAATGGGAGCCATGACGGAAGATTCTGGGAGAGGGAGGAAAAGAAACACTGTTTATAAACCATCAGCCACTTATCCTCAAGGAAGGGAAGGGGGGAGAGGAAGAGATGAGGGAGCTGGAGCTCCCCTCCCTCCCTCTTTTCTTCCTCCCTCTTCTCTGTCTCTCTCTCTCTATGATTGTCGTTTGTCTACTTGCTTGCTTTTTCATTTGCTCCTACTTTCTCTTGCCCGTGCACATAATCTTTTTTTACAATCTCATTACCTTTCTGTCTTTCCCTATGATAGAATATTTAACTATGCAACAGTTCTCCCACTTTATATCTTTTCTGTCGCTCCCTCTCTTGTTTCATTGTTGCAGAGCGTAGTGGGGCAGGAGCACTGAGAAAAGCAGAAGAAGGCCATAACTAATCACAATGTCAGTTAGCTGCCTGGGAAAGACTCACTCTGCACAAAGTAATGCATGGAGCAGGACTGAGACTGGGACGCGGGGACTGAGAGACTGAAAGTGTTCTCAGCTCAGCATACATGCAAAAGTTAGGAAACATGGAAAGTTTTAGTCTGACTGACTGGTGAAGGCAGATTTGGGATTTGGGACAACTTTAACTGACCAAGTTATCCCACTGGTTAAACTAAATAACATAAATCTGTGCTTCCCAATGTTTTTTTTCCCTTGTGAGACCGTTTTACAAGGCAGTGTTTGGGCCGTCAACACAGGTCGCATATCTAGACGCAGTTTGATCAAAGAGTAGCTTTCCTTAGTCATATTGTTTTATTTATATAGGAAGTGTTTCACAAGAAATACCCCAAATCAGTTTTGCTTCATATTATTTCTTTACCCAAAATATTTCCAGCAACCTCATAGATTAATCTTGCAACCAGTTGCGAGGGTCTTGACCCCTGAGTTGGGAACCACTGCCATAAAAGAAATATGACAATCTGTTTAAGATCAACCTAAGAACGGTTTGAAAAACAAATCGCTATTTGAAAAGAGAAAAAAAGAGAAAAAGGTGACGACGAAGAATGCATACTATCAGCCTGATGACACATCTGATTTTGTCACGGCAACTAATTTTTAAAGCATTACACCCTTCAGGACGACAACAATATTAAGAGACGTATTTTATATTTATAACTAGTCTCCAGGAAAATCTTAATGTGATGCTGTAGTTTGAGAAAGTTAATGCAGTGAGCCGCAATAAAGAAAACTGTAATTCAAAGTCAGTTGTAAACCATTTGACAAAAAGACTGAGGTTTAAGGCACTGTCCTCTTTTCTGCTTCCAAAAAAACTCTGCTTTTGATAAATGTTTGGTAAGCGCAATTCTTTCCCATGCATCACAGTATGTCATACTAACAGAATAAACACGTGAAGGTTTAATGAATCATTTACTTTTACTACACTTCATTGAAAAGAAAACTCTCGTTTTTATTCTTCCTCAATCGGATCTGTCAGCAGGTCGCAGTTACATCCCAGAATGATCAGATGAATGATCGGTGCGTTTAAAAAAAAAAAAAAAAGCTAATGTGTTATAGTTTGAGTGAGGTGGGAAGCAGCCGGAGCAAAAGCATAAAAGGACCAGCACCTTTCAGATTAATGGACTGCAGATGGAAAACTTTGAAGTGCTGTTATTCAAATACATCCACTTCATTAGAAATTGGAGTGGACGACTTTCACTTCAAGGATGAGTAACCTCTGAATTTCATCTCTCAGTGAAGGACTTTAGTAATTCTTCCTCCGTGTCTTATATGTCATTTCCAGACGACAAGCTTTGTAATGTTGAAGAGGGATACTAGAAAAAGCAAAGATGGTTAAAAAAAGTGTTAAAAGCATGTCTTGAAAGAAATGATGTATTTGATATAAAAGCCATAATTATTAAAAAAGAAGTATGAGCTAAAAGTACGAGACAAAGGTTGTGGGCAGTACACTTAGAGGTTGTACAATATAATAATAAACAAAATGATTTTACCTCAATTGCCCGAGATGACAGCAAAAGGGTATTTTTGTTACTTTATAACTTACAGTAGATTGATGCAAAGAGCTGTGTGAAAAGGTGCTTTCACTCTTATAATCATTAACACAATTATCAAGGCCTTTTTAAACAAGGTTAATTAGCTTCATTAGATCCTATTGCCGCCCACTGGATGAGACTATAGTCTCTGATACATGGCGCTAACGTATTATAACATGATGTATTTCTAACAAACACTTCTCTTATAAAATGTGCCATAATCTCGTGCCCTATAGTTTCATAGATTCAAATTTCCTGTTAAAAAAGACTGCTATTCAGAGCCAACAATGTGAATGTGTGTGTATCTGCATTGTGTGTACGTGCGAGTGCACCCGCTCCCTCGTGTGAATCTGTGTGTGTGTGTGTGTGTGTGTGTGTGTGTGTGTGTGTGTGTGTGTGTGTGTGTGTGTGTGAGTGAGTATATTTAAATGGGCCACTGCATCTCGACTTAGATCCACCGCGAGTGCAACGTTAACACACATCAAGCATGATTAATCTCTCGCTCTCATCTACAATCAATCACACACACACACGCTGGCAGACGTACACACACACACACACACACAGGCAGAGAAATCACAGAAATCAGCTGCTTTTCCTCCTCGGCTGCCATCTATCTCTTGTTGGACAGAACCAGATCTGTCTTGATGTTAATATTTACATAAATCATGCTTAGCCTCTTTGGACACCATGCTGATGATAGGTGTTTCTGAAAAATCAACGCGGGTGAAAAATCCTCCCACTCTGGGAAAGTGTCATTGAGTAGCTAATAATGACCACTGTCAACGTCATCAATCTGCAGCGGCCTCGTAGGAGAACAATACACCTTCACACACACAGACATACACACACGATGCTATGTTAACACCATGCAGCTGCTACTTACTGCTAAACATCCTTCATTTGAAATAACCTACATAGAAACAATAGATTTGCAGTTGCACATTTGAGGATATAATGTGTAGAATTTGGTGCTGTAAAAGAAATAACACAGTTAAAAAAATATACTTGATGTTTGATGTTCAAGCTTCCTCTCCCATAACAATGATCTGTTTGGTCTTGCCTGGCTTTGAAGCCCACAGACAAAAGCCCGCCGCTCGCCTGAGCTTTGTCCTTTCCTGATGTCAGGAGCGCTGAAAAAATAAATACCTACGGTCAGAAAATGTGGCGTGCACGCACGTATACATGTGTACATGAATAAGGCGGTGAACTTCCATAGATCCAAGTTTATAAGGCATAACAAACACCTCCGGTCCGCTCCATGAAAAATCATCACTGCTAATTTTAGGAACGACCTGGATTAGCTTTCTACCCAACTCACACACTTATACAGCGCCAGCGCCACGACTGTCCAAAGTCTCACCTGTGGTGGGGTTGAAAAAGGAAGTGGGGGGGGGGGGGGGGGCAAATGAGGACGGTGTAAGATCAACTTGATTACATCCAACTATGTCGCAGACCTAATTGGCGAGCGTGACAGTGTGCTGAGCTTGTCATCTCCAATCATTAGGCCTGTCAGAGATCCATCAGATGCTCGGCTAATTAGGAGAACGCTAATGAAGCTGGCAAAACAACTCCTCTTTTTAGACGGCTGAATGCGCTCCGCCGCTGGGGTGGGAAGCGTGCGCGGGGGTTTGTTGGATGAGAGAGAGGAAGAGTGTGTGGGATCACGGAGAGGACAGCGAGAGATGTGTAAAAAGTAAAATAAATTGGTTATTCCTTTACGCTTGTACCCTAGCAGAACCCTGCAGAACGCTGGCTGTGAAGCCAAGTTCAAGTGGATCTACATATGGTCTGTTTGGGTAATGACCAATTAAGACCACATGAAAAGCTCCAAATAAGCAGATTTAAAGGAACCTTTCAATAAACGCACTGACCTTTAACCAGATTTACGAGTTTATGTCATTTGAGCAAATTTGATGGTTGAATGAATCACTGAAGCTCGGTATGATATATCTGCTGTCTTTAACCACAAACCCTTAAAGAATGCTTAATTTTCTGGGTGCAGGATAGAGAGACATAAAAGAGAGGAAAAAGAGAAAAGAAAGTGGGGAAAAGAAACTCAAGGTTGGGGGTACTCTGCCCCCTCCCAAGTTCCTAATCAAGGCCTATCATTTGCCATCCTCCCATAACTCTTGCCATCACTACGGCGCAATCAATTTGTCATCACTCTTTGTGTGCCATGCAGTTCTCCTCAACCTTATAACTTGCAGCTGTGAGCAAGGGGAGGGGGGGAGTAGGAGATGTGGGGAAGAGGAGGAGGAATGGAGGGTAAAAAAATAAAAAAAAAATAGGAAGCTGCCAATAGTCTAAAATGAAACTCCTCCTTCGCCTGCCTCGTGTTTGTTCTCGTCCGCTCATCAAAGAAATGAATGCCTCATTTTCTCTCCCGCTCTCACTGCCGCCACACTCACTCGCTCATTCCAGCTGAATAAAAAGTCATCTTGCCATGCATCTATCCATCCATCCATCCATCCATCTGTCCGTCCACCCATTCCTTTACCCCCACCCATTGTGTCCATTAGGGCTAAAACATTTTGATCAAGTAAGGCCCAGGGCTGAGAATACATAAGACTCTCTCTCTCTTTCTGTGCCAGCCTCTGATTGACCATTAGGGCCATTGATGAATGTGGCTGTCAGAGGGCAGACAATTAAATCAAATATGAAACAAAGTCTCTCTGACGGGCCCTTCTGATGGAGCAAACCAGTCTTCCGCCTCACGATTAGGCTAATAGTTACATTTTTCATACCACTCTATGTGTGTATGTGTGTGTGTGCGGCGAAAAGTATTGCATGCTTGTTTATATGTAGGCTACTATAAAGTCATTGCAGCATGTCTTCTCTGCATGCACCACTGCACATATGTAATTATGTGTGTTAGAGTGTGTGTATGTGCTGGTAGGCTGTGGGCAAAATTCGGAGACTATATTTCCTTGAGAGTGTAACAAAGTTGCAAACAGGAGTGCGCTAACGTAAAATGGCTTACAATAAAATCTTAAAGGTCATACATAAATCATTATTAATTCACTCTAATAAATATGAGTGGTAATTAGTGTTTCAAAGCCATGTTAACTGCGAGGAAAAAGCTACAAAAAAAGAGGGGTTTGTTTAATTGACTCAAAATCTCAAAAGCTGAAAATGAACACAAATTATTAGTCTCGTAAATGATCCGATGAGAAGACCAAAAGTCCTCCCTCCACTTCAGTAGGAGCATAAAATAAACGCTGAGTTCAGTTCTTTACCCTCGTCAAGTCTGAGGCGAAGGAGGGGGGAAAAGTAAGAAATCAAAGCTAATAAAAGTGGGAGAAAAATAGATACAAAGATGCAATTAAATGATGGTGTTAATGGCGAGAACTTTGTGAGGCCAGACGTGACTTCAGCAGGCCCTGCTGTGCTACCAGAGTGAGCGAGGGAGGGAAGGTAGGAGGGAATGAGGGGAGCGAGGGAGGGGTGATTTATTGACACTTATCGGGAATGAACAGATCAAAGGCTCGGCCAGATGACAGGCGATCAATCAGGCGTCAAATCAAAGATGGCAATTGTCCATTAAAGCTCTCTTCCAGTATACACTCCCTCCCCGGGCTGTGAAATAATCTTTAGGCTGGAAGAAAAGTCTTTCCCAGAAACTGAAGGGAAGGAGAGAACGAAAACAGGCCGGACCCAGATGAGAAAAGACGGATGTTCAAAATTTTCAGATAGGTTACTATGTTAAAGTCTTAATGGAATAGGAGGTGACGACAAAGAACTCTAAGAAGAGTTCAATGTGAATACTGTCAAAACACACTGATACATTGTGGGATAAAATATCCTGGAAAATACAACAAGGTCACTAAAACCAAATATTGTGAATCAAAACACTTCAAATTCTTGTAGAGAATATTACAGCAACACGATGGTGTAACAATATCACTGGTGGGCAGTCAAACCCAGACTGTTTTTTCTGTGTTCTCATTGAAACATCACTCCAATATAGAGAAAGATACTGATCATATAAGACAAACGTGACTAAAAGAGTCGACCTCCTGTGATTTATCGGGACGTTTTAAAGTTAATCCGACTTCCCCAAAAGAAATCAGCGAGCATTAAAGGCCTCCGTTACAGTCAGCTGACCCTGGGGCTCCACCAGACCTCTCCAATATACATCCTTAATTCCACAGTCGATATCTATGAGGAGGAGGTGGAGGAGAAGGAGGTGCCGTGAAGGAATGAAAAAAGGTAAAAGGAGACCTATGAGAGATCAAGTTCTCTAAGGCGAGGAGAGAAAAATGAAAGAAAAAGGCTTTTCACATTGAGCCCTCTTACTCTCTTCGAGGACACACGCACTGGTATGCCGAGGCTGACCTGTGACCTCTATGAGAGGGATGATTGCTCTAACTACTAGGTCACACCTGTGTACATCCAAGCCCGCTTTTCCTGACACATGTGCAGGCCTATGTTAAAATATTATTTGCAGTATTGATTAATCTACTTTATTAATCAGAAAAGCACCAGAAATTTGTGAAACATGCCAATCACTTTTCCAAAGCCTAAGGTGTCTTTTTCTAAACAAACCAAAGAAATTGAATTTGCAGTGATGCACAGCAGAGAGACGCAGATGCATCTCAGTGGCTGCAACTATAAATGTTTGACATTTTTGCTTGAAAAGTGACCGAAAGATTACAGATGCATGTTTGTGTTCATCAAGTTATAAACTCATCTTTTCAGCTATAATACAAGAGTAATGGCCTTGTTTACTAATTGTGCTTCAAAAAAAAGAATGTGGAGGTGAGGATCTTTGGAATAATGAAATAAGGTAATAAGGTTTTATAATAGAGGTATGTGGTGGATATAATAGGAGGAATTCTGGCAGAAATGATAAGGTATGTTTAGTATGAAAGGTAAAAGTTGTGTTGAGGGCACTGGAGCTGTGAAAAGTAGACACAGAGTGCTGGATGTCTGCCCTCTCCTTGTTTGTTTGCAATACCCAACAAAAGATTTTTTTGCGGGGAGAGAAATATTAATGAAAAGTAAGTGAATGAGGGAGGCGGGGAGGAGGGGGGGGGGCAAATAGAGAGAGGGTGAGAGAGGGAAGGAGAGAGAGAGGGTGAGAGAGAGAGGGTGAAAGAGAGAGAGGTAAATTGCATTCAAACCAAAGCCAGTCCGTACCTGCGGCGCGCCGAGGCGCTTGCTGCTTCCTCCGCGGCATGTCGGCTTCGGGGGCCCGGCAGGGAGTTCTTCTCTGGCCCCGGTGATTCGAGGCTGCCTGGGGGATCCGCGGAGCTTTGATACACAGTTTCCCCCCCTGGGTGCGCTCTCAGGGCTCCCACATAGATCGGGGTGGGTGTGTGTGTAAGGAGGGGAGGGTGTGCAGTTTTCGAACACAAAAAGAAATCAGATGAGATAGAGCCAGCAGATGCGAAGATAATAAAAAAAGAAGAAGAGAGGGGGAGAAAAAAATCAGCGTGACTCCTCCGGTTGGCTGCTCTCTCTGTCCGTCGCTCGGTCGCTCTCTCGCCCGCTCCGACTTGGATGGACGCGGTGGGAGCAGGAACAGAGGGGGGCTCCGCGGTAGAAAAACAGAGTACGGAGGTTTTAAAAAAGCGCCTCGTGCCTCCGTGTGATCCTCTTTACTTGGCGTCGGAGGCTGCAACAGGCAAGCTTGAGGGGATAAAACCAAATGATCGCGTCAGTCAAAAGTCCGCAAACAAGCGGACAACACATCAAGAGCTGACACAACTGAAGCCCTGCGCCTCCTCTACGGTTCAACCTCTCCGCCGCTGATAGGCGTCACGTAGCTCCCTGTCTCTCTCTCCCTCTCCCTCTCTATCTCCCCCTCTCTCTCTGCCTCTCCTGTCTCTTACCCCTCTCACTCTCTTTCTGTCAGTCACTGCCTCGTTCTATCCCCGTTCATTCCAAACGAGCAGGCTAATCACAAGCTTTGGGTTAGAAATGTGCGTAATGTCAGTCATATTGCAGATGGGTCTAAAGAGAGGAGCAGACACGCAGACACATGGTAGCCTAACAAAAACACACATATACAGTATCATTCACAAGCACACATACGGGCTGACAGCGTGATCTGAACGGAAATGCATACTTACTTTACGGGCTGATCCTCCGCCGCGCTATCCATGAGGTTTTTCCCTCCCGGTAATCACGCGCAATTCAAAGCCAAGAGGTGGACCAGCTCAAACGTGCCTGAAACCATCTCATAAAAATCCATTCGGCTCTGGCAAGTCCTGTTGGTGGTGAGAAAAAAAAGCCACATGCAGCTTTTTCAGTTTGTTATTCTCAGGACCGACAGCGGAGGAGGAAAGAGGAGGAGGAAGAAGAGGAGGAGGTGACGACCGGGACTGGTCACCCACACGCTGCCCTGCCTGGCGCGGCTACGATATTTTGTCCGAGAGCGCTTTGAAAAATCCGCTGAGGGCAAGTCACACAGTCAGTATGTATGCGTATGCATGTGTGCGCGTGCGTGTGCGAGCGCGTGTTAGTGTAACTGCGCGCGTGTGTCTGTGTGTGCCTGAATCGATGAGATACGTGCTTGATTGGGTCTCCCTTGTTGTAATAATGTACATGAGGAGGAGGAGGGGACGGGCTCAGGCTGCTCCCATGCATGCAGGCTGGCTGGAGCGCACGGATCAGCCGAGCTCTAGCGCCTTCTGCCAAACACTTTATTGGCCGCTGATGGTACTTTTCTCCCGTTTTTTCTTTGCGTGGTCTGATAGGAGCTATTTAAATCAGCCACGCAGCGAATCAGACGTGTCTCCCAACACTGCGCTCCTTCCTGCGCCTCAAGTGACCGGAGAGGCGCAAAAACCTCACCGAGCTCTGTCCCTTTTATTTGGCACTGAATGGAATAAAGTAGCTTTTTGTCTTCACAGGTAAGATCAAAATCCTCCTTAGTTGAGATGTAGGTGATTCAAATATTTGCTGGAGATGTCGTTGCTCCTTTTTTCTCGCAGTGTTTCACCTTACAGTGAGGAATAAAAGTTTTTGGATTCAACTGAGTTGGTGAAGTGGATGAAAAAATATTCTCCTGTATTTTTCAGGCAATCCTCAGCGTGGATGGCTTCACGTTGGTGAAAACAAAGGATACAGGATTCTTGAAGAGGGAAATGAAGAACAAGGGAGAGCAATAAGGGTGAGTTGCCAAAGGCTGTCTTTCTCTCACCTCCTGTCTTCCTCTGCGCCAGATGTGGTGCTGCTGCGCCTTGTCTCTCGCGCTCATCAATAGCCGGAGAAACAGCTTTCTTCGTCGGATCCGCCGAGGGAATCAAATCTCCTCAGCCTTTCTCCACGGGTCGCTCCTCGTGTAAACCGGGCAGTCTGTCCGTTCCTTCTCCGTTCACCGGGCTCGGTGGAAGGATTGGTGATTGGTGACTCTCCGCCGATCGAGGATGTTTTCGCCCTAATCTCGCCGCGACTATGTGCGCCGCTCCACCACTGCATGCCGTTAGATCCGCCCAAGCATCTGTCCGTCTTTCCATTGGCGCATCCATCAGTGTCACACACACACACACACACAACTGCCGCGCGCACATTCCTTGCGATACTACAATCCCCCCTCCCACCCCACAGTGCACACTCAAACATAACACTTATTCACACACGCAAACACACACAACGCGCCCGCGCTCGCGGGCGATGGAGAGCTCTCCTCTCTGTCTGATTGACACAGCCCACTTTCTTAAAAGCCCGTCAGCGAGCGCGCTGCGTTTTTGTTTGACATTTTCTCTCCCAAATAGGAGTCCGAGTGTTTTTTTTTTCCTTCTCGGCGCCAGCATTTTATTCTTCTTCCTAAATATCTACAAGAACAGAAAAATAACAACTTGTGTCAGGTGGCTCAATGTTGAGACAAGGGAATACTTATACTTCCACAGTACTAAACATTTTAAAATATTTCATGCCAGGCTCAGCGGGGTTTTCGGTGCTTTGCGCTCGGATAAAAACAACTTAAATTTGCTTGCAGTACAATTAAGTTTGTGAGAAATACGCACAAGAAAGATGTCCGATGAATTTGTTCAGCAGCAAATCACATAGATTATTTTAAGTTATTAATTAACTGAAATGAACGAGGTCGCTTCCTATCTTTTATACATCAGGTTTAAATAACAGCGGGTCTAAAATACTTGTCATTTAATATGTCTAAAATATGTCAAACAAACCACAAACTGTTTTTCTTAACTACTTGAATGCAACATAATAACGGCAGGCCCTTTTTTCTTTTTACTTTTTTATTTTGAACAGCAACCATGAGGAGACGTTAGGTCATCTCTGTTGGGTTTTGACATTCTAAATCTAGTGTCATTTGTTTGCTTGTCTGAAAGTGTTCTGCACATTGTATTCACTGTAACGGGGATGCAGACATTCAGACACTACGACTACCTTTTAGGACTGTGTCTGAGAGACAGAGAGGAGAGGGAGGAGAGGGGGGGGGGGGGGGGGGGGGGGGGGGGGAGAAGGGGGGGGGGGGTGCTTTGATTTACACAGTTGCCAAACACTTGAATACCAAACTCAAATATATTATCACAAATTAATTCTTTCTCCTCTTTAAAGTCGCATAATCCTACAATTGAAAGCGTTAGATGGGCTCTGATACGCACTTTGGACCGACAGATTTATACCAGGCTGGCGGTGAACTAGGTTTAGGTAGGGGGGAGAAAAAAACTTCACAGTTCCTCGTGCCGGATGTGTTTGTAGGAATTTCATTCAACGTGCGCTTCGTTGGCAAATTCCGGCTTTTAACTGCCACTTTATGATAAATATAAAACGGTGGCAGCTGTGGAGTTTTAGAACTTCTATTCCTCTCGGTCATCGATGTGTGAAATAAAAGCACGACGCCAAAGTGATGTTGAGACTCGTGCACAAGTATGACCGATGAAAACAACAGTGTGGATATTATATTTAAGGTAACATAAAGTCACTAGTGACTTCTGCCGATGTCATCCAGTTAAATCAGTGTGATTTATTTCCCTGGACATAATTTTTCTATTTTTATCATCTTTCACCATTTTCACTGCAACTTTATTTAATAATCATTTTCATAGTAATTATATTGGTTTTAACTTGAATAATTGTTCTGTGTCAGTTTTTAACATAAGATTATGAAGTAAGTCGTGCAGTGTGTGTGTGTGTGTGTGTGTGTGTGTGTGTGTGTGTGTGTGTGTGTGTGAGAGAGAGAGAGAGAGAGAGAGAGAGAGAGAGGCACACTGTTCATCCATCTGTTGTTCTCGATATTCAAACGTTTACATAAAACTTTCCATAAACACTTAAATGTTGTGAAAGCGGTGGAGTGAACGCTGCACTGTTCTTAAAGCTCCACCAAATAAGCTTTGTCACAAAAAGTTATTTAATGTTTCACAGCAGGTACAGCCGCTAGTTGCTGATATTACCCGAAGCGGACGATGTCATGGAAATGTCTGGAATCGAAGTTTGCAGTTCAGGAGACTTGTGGTGTAATTCTGGGTCAGGTTACGCAGTTAAGTGTATATCTGGGAACTCCACTGAATCAGTCTCTCATGGGTAAATAATAGTTTAACTTTCAGATTATTGTGAGAACAAAACTTTGTGTCTGTGACGCAGAGATGATTTTGCGCACGATGCAGGGGTGCGTCTCCTGGTTATCTTTTTGTTTTTAATGGTTAAGGGCAAGTTTATTTTGTGTTATTTTTATCATTATTATTTTAAATAAACTACATGAGGAAATTAGTTCGGGTCCTGCTTGTGCCACGCAAGAAAAGTAGCTACTATATTATAAAATATTTCTCAAATTTCGGACAATGCCTGTGGCCTGTAGGATAAATATGGCTTTATGGTTGTGTTCGTGCCTGCGTTTTCATGTTCTCACCGATAATTAAACGAATTTAATTGAACTCTCTACCCCTTGGTTGCTCGCATCTGTGACATTAAAGTTTCACTGATGAAATGAACAGATTTACTTTCCCCCTTTAAAGACAATATGCATCATACAGCGAAATAAATCTGCGGAGACATATTAGGAGTTCACAGGAATTATAGGACGCGGCTCTATAAAGACAGACTCGCATAGGAATAACCGCGTGGATGACTCATATTTGAGTGTTTGAGCCAAACACTCTATTCAAGGACGTGGGTAAAATTCATACAAAAGTGATGAAATTAATCATAAACAATTATATTATTGATTCCATCAGCAGTTAAAGAGAGAAACAGAGCCTAACGCGCACCATCAGCGTGTGCACGCGCGCACACGCTTGGTCCTTTAGGCTTTACACAGAAGTCATTGGCATCAAGTGTGTGTGTGTGTGTGTGTGTGTGTGTGTGTGTGTGTGTGTGTGTGTGTGTGTGTGTGTGTGTGTGTGTGTGTGAAACCTCTGTTTTACGCATAAAGGTCAGTAATTCATGCCGATGTTCCTTCAGTATCCCTTGTGTGTGTGTGTGTGTGTGTGTGTGTGTGTGTGTGTGTGTGTGTGTGTGTGTAAAAGGGGGCTTTACTGAGGGAATCGGGACCTCGCCTGTGCCTTCTGCCGCTGATGTCTTTAGGCTCAAGTCGGAGCTCCAAACCCCTCTCCACGGACGCACGGCATGGCACGGTTTTGGCACTCACGCTGGGCTTCGGTGAGTCCAAATTCGATCATGTCGCTTTATTATTTTTGTTACTTAGCAATTTGCTATACCTTATCTAAGCACGGACATAACGCGCGCGCGCACATGCACAAATATGCCTTCTTGTAGATAGTATTTTGTTGACTTGCAACATGTTATTTATCACAGGGATATATCACGAGAAAAACATCTTTAAATGTTTCATTTATACACTTTCTGCCTAGAAATAGAACCAATAAATGCGACTTTTAAAGTTCTAATGCCATATTCTATTAGCTGCAGGGACTTTGTCGCAGTCCAGATTAGGCTTTGGTGAATATCCGCCCCCTCCTCAGAACGCAAATAGATGCGTTCGGTTCAGTAGAAACAGGGGGAGGTTTAGAGCACAACTACTGTGATTTATCTCTGAGCCCCACCACTCTACACCATCCGCGATTTACTCTTTTTTCTCTCTCTCTCTCTTCCTTTTTCTCCGTCTTCCTCAACGATGATCACGTTGGCGTGGAGAGGCGGCGTGGCGCACCGGCTTCACGGCACACTGGTTTCTAGTAGACTGGATAAAGAGCCAGGGGGAGGGACAGTCCGCAGAGCAGCCTGGAAAAAACGCAGGAAAATAAAAAAGAAGAGTGTACCTTAAACCCTAAACTATAGTACGGACCCTGAATCCTTGTATCTGTTCTCAACATGAGACAAAAGACATAAATATATTTGTTATAAAGTAGTGTGTAAGTCACCAAATTACCTCACATGTACAGTTTAAATGGAGGCGTGTTGGAATAATGTTCTTCTTAACAAATCATTTACTAAGATGCTGAGTCTAAAACTTTCTTGTTGTGGTTTTCAAGTACTTGAAAACCACAACAAATTCCTTAAGAAAAAATAGATGTTCTAGAAAAAAAGTGTGTCTACTAAAGCATCAAGAAAATGCATTTTGAGTTAAAAGAAATTCTTGTACAGATAAGACTGTTAATTCGGAAAAAATTCAACCCTCTATTAAGGTGGTCTAGCTGAAAGGAGAAGCCCACAGCATCCTTTAAACTCCTACTTTAGTTTTATAAGTTGTTTTCTTTCCCCCTCCCAGATATCTGCTTTTTGTCACCCTGTTTTTGATTTTCTTCCTCTCAGCCTAAGGCCGTGCCTGTGGCTGTTGGCCAAGCACTCCTTTCTTTCCCACCTCAATTTGAGACAGACTGTTTTATTATGTAGTGTTAAGGTTTCGTCGATATCTGAGTGACCTCCAAAACTCTCCGTTGGTGGTGTTGTTCACTAAAAAAGACCTGATTTGCATGGAGGGAGAAAGAGAGGAAAGGAGGCCAGGGTTAGACTCTCCTCAAATAACCTTAAAAGTTACAAAGTCCCACCAAAAACAAGACAACACATCGACATGAGAAGCTGAAAAAAGATTGAGTGGATGCTCTCTCTCTCTCTCTCTGTCTTTCTCGCTCTCTCTCTTTCTCGCTCTCTCTCTCTCCCCCTCTCCCCAGTGTCCTCCCCCCTCCTACCTAGTTGGGTGTGCTGGAGCTAGCAGGGTTGAGAGGGCAAGTGCTGACCAGCCCTCTTTCTTTCTCTGTCTGCTGTTACTAGGTCACCACACATACACACACACACACACACACACACACACACACACACACACAACACAGACACACAGACACACACACACACACACACACACATGCACACACACCTCTCCTTGCGGTCAGTGTTGCCACCAGGGAGAGGGGTAATTTAAGCCCTCCTTGATGTAGCCTATTCATCACTGTCCTGTGGTCCGCGCTTCAAAATTAAAGTCTGATCTACAAAGTTAGAGTGAAATGAGATAAAAAATTGGCAGAGGTCACCGAGGGCCAGGCCAGTCAAAACACAAAGCCGTGGCTCAGCTGGGCCGTTATGAGGTGCTTTAATTATTTCTCTCTATATTTTGCGGGTTAGTGGTTGTGATTTTAGTTTTTGGGGGCAACAGCCAAATTAGTAGAACGACTTGTTGGGGAGCCTGGTGGGT
Organism: Epinephelus cyanopodus; assembly: GCA_026686955.1. Taxonomy (NCBI): domain Eukaryota; kingdom Metazoa; phylum Chordata; class Actinopteri; order Perciformes; family Serranidae; genus Epinephelus; species Epinephelus cyanopodus. Next base: position 9,133,333 of record CM048914.1, read on the forward strand.
CAGTGCCAAGAGACTTGTAGGGAGGACCAGTAGTCCTGACTAATGCTTCATTACGATGAATCAGTAGCTGTAGATTTATATGTATTCTGTATATGTATTCTGTGTAACCATTACCAGTTAGACAAAATACAATAAAGCAGTTTATAAGATATTATAAACTGGCACCTCTTCATATATCCTGGTTGAAATGTGATAACAACAGAAATAATTTAACGAATGAGAAAATAAACATGTTGGTCCATGATTAGTTTAACTATATAGTCATAATAATGAAATCAAAGCATGCAGTAATGCTTGCGTTATTCTCTTAATTCAATTAAAACCCTGCAAACAATACTGCAAAATGCTATGTAAGAGGCACCTAATATGTAGACAGTTATCAAAATAATAAAAACTCTTTCTTTTGACACAAACTGCACATTTGATGAAGCTCAAAAAGTACTGAAATGACCGTGAAGCTTTGTTATTACTCAAAATAATACTAAATGGTCCGTGTTACATGGATTATGCATGCATTATTTGGGATTTTGGAGTGGTAATAATGTACAAAAAGTACTGTCAACATCAACTGCAGACAGAGAGCACATGAAAATCTATTGTGTCTCGCCATGGTTTACAGCTGGAGTGTGTGAGACCCAAACAGAAGTACTGCGTAATTTTCTCTAGCAGACCTTCTGAAACATGTCACCAGTTCAAAATCATGTTCATAAGCAACTGTTATAAAATTAGCAAATGTCATAGTATCTAGCTGATAAAAAAAACAACCTTTTCTAGAATGTCTCAGCTTTTTTACAGATGCAGTGAAATGGCATTTAAAGCACCTTTAGCCATGTTGTTCAATCAGGAGGTAGTGGATGAGGGAGAAATTAACAAGGCCAAGGATTGTCTTATAGTGCAAATTGATCTGATGAACTGACATACATCCCTGAATACAAGACAAGAAAAAATATTTTTAAAAAGACAAAAAGGAACAATTTTTGACAGCTACATGCTCAAAAATGCCCTTTAGACATATCTTTTACGTATACTAAGATATAGCAGAACAGGCAGGAGAAGAACTTGCATTTTTCATTCCACTGCATCTCTAAGTGAGAAGCACAAATCCCATGTATTTGGTTATACAACAGTCATAAACTGTAAAGTAAATTCACAGGCTCAGATATTTTTAGAAGGAGTAGGTATTTCTTTGGAAATGTTTGTGTCTCATGTCTGATGCAAGTCTGATGAGTTACACTGTTTATCAGCGTACAGTGTGACGGCGCACTGCTGAGTGAGTCACTGCTTCCTCCTCACTGTGTACATGTGTGTGTTTTGCGTGCATGTGTGCGCGGAAACCACGCTGACAGCTGCAGCTCATTACAGGCACTATTACTGATGGGGACTGCTGGGGGAAATTCCTTCTTCCACAGAGCAAACCACCCTGTTTACCACACACACACACACACACACACACACACACACACACACACACACAGGTCTCGCTTATTCATAAACCAGAGATGCAACATCTGTAACTGAAACAAAAAATTAAATAGAAACGTTTACCAAACATTTACTTCTCAGTGAAAAATGAAGAAAAAACGAAGCTAATTTCTATATAAGCAGGTGACACATACTCCATCCTTCCAGTTGCTGGAGAACGAAAGACATCCCTCACCTGTGCATGAAGTACACTCTTTTACATGTAGTACACAGTAAGTTGTGTAGGTGTGTGTTCACATAAACACACACACACACACACACACACACATACACACACACACAGCCACAGGGTGAGCAAACTTAAGAGGAGATGAGATCACCGGAGCACTCTAAGCCTTGCTAAATTGGCAAACAGCAGCGTCACACACACACACACACACACACGCACACACGTACACACATACACACGGAGCCACAGAGTATACAGTGTCCAGTGACGTTAATGAGAGGGCTGAAAGCCAGACACACATGTGCTAGAGTCATTAGGGAAGACTTCATAGCTACACTTCAGGCCACTACACTCCATTACTGTACTTCATTGGTTACACTGCTTGAAAATAGTGGTTTCTCAAAGTCAGGTTCAGGGACCACCATGGCTCCTTGGAGAGCCCTAGGGAGTTCCTTATTAAATAAAAAATAATAGTAATAATAATGATAATAGTTACCTGTTTCTCTTTATCTAATTTATTTGAAGCACCATGTCGCAGCAACACAAGGATCACAATTTGCATGGCCCTACTGAGAAACATACAAAAATCCAGACGCAGGAGTGTTTTCCTTTTTCCTAATTATTATTTGCAGTGCAGCAGCAGTGGTTGTACTAGCAGTAGTAGTTTAAATATAGTTGTATTTGTAGTAGTTGATGTAGGGGAGCTTTTCTTTACATCTCTATTTTGCTTTTAAATATGTAGTAAACTTTTTTTCCAAAAAGTAGTGCATGAAATAAATCAAAAGGAGGACGCAAACAAACAACTGTGTACAGTCCAAAGCAACTGAATGACAAGTAAAATATTGTATGCAAATTTCCAAGTGTGTTAGAACATCCAGAGCTCAAATTCAAGTTTAACTGTACTATTAAAAAAAGACAGAAAGATAAAATTTTACTTGATCAGACATCACAAATGATGATGATAAAGCTGCCATTATTTTTTTTTTTTTAAAGTCAAACAAAAAGACCCAACTTAAAAGTGCATTAGCTGTGATTAATTTTCTACCCTTTCTACTAACCCTTTGACCCTCTCTATGGCACAAAGGAATAACCGAAATCAAGCTTTGGCTATATATGTATTAGGAGGATTCATTTATCGTTGGTTTTGGCTATTTAATGCAAATTGCATTTTAAAAATGAAGCTTTATCCTTTAAGTACAGCCATTAAATGATTTTAACATGGAGCCCAAATGCAGCAAGCAAAATACACTTAAATATTTCTGAGGTGGAAAACAATAAGATTATTCATTCAAACATATATATCACATGGTGAAGAATCACAGTCACAATTTTGTTCTGATGGCCAACTTCTGATTGACAATTTCGACATTCAGATACATCAACAGTTTTGTAAAAAAAAAAAAAAAAAAAAAAAGTGAGGCAGTTCAACATCTCTGTGCATCCTACCAGGGGTAACACACATTATTTATTACTTTAATTTGTTATTTTGTAATATATGCTATATTAATATGTATAACCTTTACTTGTGTTGACACATATGTGTCAGAAGGTGGCACATTGTTTGTACCATTTCATTATAATTTTTGGTTTATCCAAAGTCAGACATGAAAAACAGACATGAGATTCTTCACTGGCTTTCTTACAAGGTACAGTATAACAGTAAATGGATGTGTCATCAGCATAAAGACAAACAATGAACAAGTGGTCATTATTTGTAATTGCAATTCTAGGACATAGCATATGAAAAAAATCTGTCAACAAAGATTTATTTTTAGCATACCCTGCCGTAACCTAATAATGCCATGTTGTATCTCTATGTTGTCATGACCAGAGAAATGGAGAGATAGAAAGATGGTCCACTCCATGCTGTGATGTATCTGTTGCATTAATCAGCCTCTTAAATTGGAACAGGCTGCTTTTATTAATTATGTTCAATGTGAGGATGGTAGGGCTTCTCCCAACCATCCCTCCCTCCTCGTTTAGACACACATATCACTTCAAGGAAGAAAATAAGACAGTGGAGAGAGTCAGAGAGCTTCATTATGAGCAAATGAAAAGTGCAAACAGGACACGGGGCAAAAGGGAATGCAGTGAAGGAATAAAGACGGAAATCTCAAAAATAAAATTAGAAGTGACACAGTGGCATGCGAAGGATGGTGGAGTCTTATCGGAAATCTCTGAATTTAAACATATCTAAAATTAGTGGAAAAAAAGTTTGGGGTCCTACTCCCACCTGCAGATACTACATAGTGTAACAGTATTTCTTTTCGAAATTATTTTTGATATATGCAGTGCATTTTAGCTTTTATTCTGAAGCTATGGATTTCACTTAAGGCATTGCTAAGCTGTTTAAGGACATGCATTTATTTAATTAGCAAATTTTTATCAGTAAAAATTTAGGATTTTTAAAAACATTCTTGCCAACAACCTCCAATCTCATCTAATTCAAAAACGTAACATTAAGCAACACTGACACCCGAGGCAAAATGTTTCAGTATATAGAGACAAAATGACAGGATATAGGCTATAACCTAACAAGAAAACAATATGTACAGTGTGTGGTAAGGAACAGCTATCAGCAAATTAAAATAAAGCCCCAGTGGTCTGTGTTGCTGATTTGGGAAATTAAACTGTTGCTCTACTCACATGATCTGAGATATTCTGCCACACCGGCATCAGAAGGGCAGCTTGGCTTTTTGTATAGACAGTGTTACGGAAGACCACAGCAAATAAGGCAAGCACCCAAGAGGGATTAACTAAAAGAAAGGAATTTTATTTAACAGAGGTCGAATAAATTTAACAAATTGTGAATTCTAATAAATAAGACTGGCAGAGAAACACACTACCAAGAGTAATACTACATAAAGTATAGAGCAAATCAAACCTCCAACATAGCACAAGGTGGTGCCAGGGGAGAAGGAGCTCACAGAGTACCAGGACGGGGCGGGTCTTATAGATGGGGAGACAGTGGCCAGCTGCCTCCAATTCCTTGACAGCCTCCAGCTCCAACCAACCAGGTACCAGTGACACTGCAAGACAATACACAACACAACAACAACCGAACACACAGACCCTGGCAGAGGCCCTGAGGCCATCACAACAGTCTGACGCAATCTGGAAGTAACCAATTGTCTCACCGGTCAGTCGGGCTCTTGTTTGTATACAAATGTGCACACACCTGGAGCAAAGTCTCTTTAGGAGTTTGTTTTGTAAAGGCAATGAAATGCTATGTTTTTCTCTTCAACCAGCAGCTACATGTTGGAGTTCAATAAAAGGCTGAACAAAGTATATGGGGCAATTAGGACTAAAGACAGTGTGTGCCCCGGGGCACATGCATACTTTAGAGTTGCCACCCAACATAACCTGATTGGTTCACAGCAACACAGTTTAGTGACAAATCCACTACAGACCCAGTTTTCAAAAGACAAGTAACTGAGTGAAACTTGATCATCTCCAGCCTGTTACACTGGAAAAACACCACTCCAGATGTGTTTAGTAACACAATGGTTTATATCTAACATGTGTATTAGTGATGGTGCGATTCAAGCAGACTGTGTTTTACTTGTGTAGACATGCAAGCGATCATCTTGTGTATCAGAGATCTGTGGACAGCGTGCAGATGATACACAACAACCAAAAACTTTGGAACAAACTCCTGAGCTGTGCACACAGGACACTTACACAATATGAAGCAGGAGGAGTTCTGGGAAAGCTAGGCATCCAGAGCTTTTTAGAGTCAGTGAATACTGAGGGCAACAAATAGCTTTCTTTCAGCTTTTGGAGGATCTGTTGATGTGTGTGTTGAGGGGGCAAATTTCCATATTTCATATATTGAAGGGGACATGACCCCCCATCCACTGAGGCAATTACGTGCTTGCTGATACCATTTTTTTAATACTGGGTGGTTTATGAATTTGACCCACCGATGTGAGTTCATATCTGGGGTTCAGACTAATTGCAGTCTGCAGTCACTCAGGTCACTAAAATAGCAAAATAAGAGCATTGATGGTAATGGAAATTATTCATTCAATGAATAATCTGTATTAAAAACCCAGAAGAATAAATTAAATCATTCAAATAAGTACATAGACACTTTTGAGCCTAACTAATCTCACACATATTTGTGTAATTGTATTTTACATATTAAACCACTGCTTAACCAAAGATCCTTCGAAAAACAGAACTACATCTTTTAGCTCACACCACAGCCTCTGTGCTGATAAAAAGAGCTCTTTTAGAAAGCCCTAACTGTGTGCACATGGCTCTGGACTTTTTTGTAGTCATTCAAAGGTGGTATTGTAACATTCATTCATCAGCACTATATTCACTTTGAATCATTCAAAGAGAGCATTTGGCTGCTAATAATAAGAACATCCAGTCTGAGCTGACTACCAAATGTTGTGAAATTAAATTATATCAACTTCTTATGTTGACCGTCAGACAACAAGTCTTACAGCGCCTAAAGAGACACTTCAGACATATTCTTCTCCTGACCTGTAGTGCTATTTATCAGTCTAGACTGTTTTAGTATAAGTTACTGAGTGTTACAGGTTTCAACCTTAGAGATGTAAACATTAATGGTGTCCAATTTAAAAGAGCTCTAATGTTAGTTAATGGCGCTAGGTGAGCAAGTGGTAGATGCATGCTCCCTTCTGCACAGTGATACAGATGATGGGTGTAGTTGGACAGAAAAAAGGAATAGTTCCTACTTAATACGGCTCGCAACAAGGTCTGTGGAGTTACTGGGTTATGATTTCTGCAAAGAGCCATTGTTGTTGAGTTTTTTTCAAATGTGTTTTTTATTTATTTACCTATTGGCACACGACCACCACAAGCTGGATCTAGTTCCATTATACTGGAGAAAAGGCAGACACTCAGCAACTCACCAAAACCCTCTTGTTTGATAAATAGCACTACAGACGAGTAAAAGTGTGTATTTTTGGTTTGGGGGTGGACTGTCCCTTTAAATTTTAAAGGGTTATGTTGACCTCAGTATACCCAGGTCTAGTCTAATATATCAAACCTTTTTGGGGGTTTGGGGATTGATGTTACGTGTCCATTGTTATTGCATTAAATAAAAATCTACCATCTGATTTTTATGTTGTATTTTGACAGTGGCAGAAAAAATATATATATATTGGTATCATGAAAATTTGTAAAACAAGATGCATTTTTTTATTAACACTAACAGGCATTGAACGTTGTGTTAACCCCCTCACATTTCTGATATTCTTCAGCATGCTTGCAGTAGTGTACCTGTCCTGGTACTAGCAGCAGCTGAGTCGAGTCAGGTTGAGTAGAGCTGAGTATGCAGGATCGTGATGCTGAGTGATCTCAGCAAAGAGAACACATTTGTGTGTTGTTATTATCATTTACTATTATTTATTTACTAGCACTAATTTAAAGGCACCTGTGTATATTGCACTGTGAAAAACCAGCCCAGACTAAAGTTTTGTTTTTCTACCTGGCTGCTTGCTTGAGGTATAGACTGGATCCAGGCCTTAGTTTGGAAAACTCTTTAAGTAAAGTACTACAGTGGCCAAAGTTTAACAAGTAGGGCTGTCAGCTGTTTACAGCTTCAGTTATAACTGTTTGCCTTCTCTTACTCTTGCAGAATAAAATCTTGGCGTTGTAAATTTCTGCGATCCATGGAAACATTACATGTGTACATTTCATATGTTTGGCATAGATTACTGTAGATTACATGTATATGGGCTTAGTTTGTCATGAGGAGTAGGAGGGAATGGTGGATGGGCAAGACAACTAGACAAGCATCAGACCACAAATGCGGATAGATGAATTTTAACAGAAGGTAGAGACATTTCCGGCTGTATATGTGGTGAAAGGGGTGTATTTGTAACAAGAGTTCTGGACATTTCCAGCCATGTTTGTGCCAATAAATAAGTATTTTTAACAAGTTTGGGACATTTCCTACTGTGTTTGTAGCAACAAAGGCAGATACATTTTAACAGCAGGTTGGGACATTTCCAGCCGTATTTGTAGCAATAAAAGCCAGTTTTTTATAATGACAGTTCAGACATTTCCAGTTGTGTTTGAAGCAACCAAACTGGGAATTTCAGCCACAACATATTTTCCTTCTTCCTAACGAAGTGTCTTCTCAACTACAGCATCATCCCAACATTAAAATTGAAAATTGAAACACAAATAAATGTTAAGTTTCAACATATCTGATCAATGTGAAACATATAAATGTAACATATCCATGGTTTGCAGAAAAATACAATGCCAACAATGATTCTGGTGAGTAGGTTGCTTCCAATAAATATGGTTAACCTGGGATTGTTCTCAACTCGCCTCTTGTCTGAGCAACCATACTGTCGATCAGTTGGACGTCACGCAACATGGCTGCTTTCCGATATCTTAGTAATACTTTTGTCAGTGTAATGTAATCAGAATAAATATCTAAAGCGATGAAAATTAAAAACTGCACTAATCCATAGTTTTCTTTTTAGATCGAGTCCATCCAAACCCCTCGTACTGCTGAATTTGAGGCCAGAACCCAACCCACGACCTGAGGTCACATTTGTCTTCATTATATCTAATAGTTACCGTTACCCTTTCCTAAGGCAACATATCTGTCTCCTCCCTCATTTCCACTGACCATAGGGTATACTATAATGACACACATAGATACAGGTGATTGGCAGAGTCAGAGGGGAAAAAGAGAAATTTATCAATAGACAACAGTCAGGCAGCAGATCTCAGCGTCTGTAATATTACAGTACAGTGCTGAAAGAGAATTTCTTTTTGATAAGCTTAGATGGATCAGATGAAACACTGCATCATATTAGCTCTTCAAGCTTGCTACCATTAGCACTTTCACTGTGATCCAGTATACTATGATATTGCTGGCTATATACAAACACAGCACCAGGTTACAGAAACACTCAGGAGTCAAACGCTGTATATTTCAGGATGTATAGCGAGTGCGTGGGAGCCACTCCACACTGAGAGCTTCAGTGGATACAAATCACAGGCCGATACTCTTGTCACGTCAGCCCGCGCTGAGCCCAAAGCCACTTCAGCTGCACCCCGTGTTTATCTTGCTGTGACATTCTCCCTGCTGTTACGCCAAAGCCTCCCTCCTTCACCCACTCCCACCCCACTGCTACCCTGTTTAAGATACCTACTAAACAGAAAGAGAGACAGATGAATTTAATGGTGGTAGAGGGATGCAGAGGAAGGGAAGTAGAGGAAGAGAGAGAGAAAATGATCACACATTTGTCCTCTGTGACAATACTGATGCTGTCTCACTTATGAGAGGCCCTGATGTGACACAAGGGAAGTTGGATTCTGCATACATATGTAAAACAGTTTCAATGCAAGAAAAGCTGAGTGTGTATGTGTGTCTGTGTTGTGGAGATCTGTGTCTTTTTGTATTTGTAATGTTTAAGATAGCGTATTGAATTAGTATTGGCAAAGCTATATAGCTGTGGACTGGAGTTAGCAGCAGAATGTATTTTAGCCACTTAAAAAAGGCCAACTCAAAAAACTCATCATCAGTTTAAGTGGACACTATGCTGAGAATATTTTCATGGCTTTGCCTTACCATCAGAAAGTCCTTTCCTTTGGCACTATATTTTTTTCAGTGGTAGAACTTTGGAACTCCTATGCATCTTTCTCTTTTGGCCTGTTCATGCTCCTTCTGCAAATGTCTCCTTTTGTCCTCACAGTAAAGGGCATTTCTTCATAGCTTTGATAATCACTAATTTTTTTCTTCTTGTATTTGTTGTCTCCTCCATGAAAGTCTGATCAAAAAAGCTGATCTGTAGCTTGATACAGTGTGCAAAACAGCTGCACTTAGAGCGATATTGGTCTTTTTTTGGTGGCTCAAATATGTTTTGCAGCCAACTCTCTTCCACAGCAGTACATTCCTGAGCTTGTGTGGGCTCTCTTGCCTGCTTCTTCAACCCTGGGGCTCACTGACCACCATGCTCTGTAGGTGATACACTGGCCATGGATAACCCCGTACAACCCACTCAAAAAAATCCAAAATATCACTCAAAGGATATTAGCATAGGAAATTTCTCTGCTGAGTGTTCATGGTCAAAATGTTTTTTATGTTTTTCCTACAATGTAGGCTTTATGGCAACCAAAGCATGATTAACGCTTGTTAAGGCAATTCAAAGCATTTAAGGATTGTGAAAGGTTAGTTATTTCAAAAGCCAAGGCTGACGTGAAAGATGTGTTTTCAATATTAAAACAAAATCAAACCAAAGAAGCCAAACCAAAATTTTGAAAATGTGACAAACAGTAAATAAAGCTGGGCCTTACTTAGATGAACTCGTGGTAGTTGTCTCCATTTGCTCTGATGCAGGGTCACAGTGTCAGATTATAAAAAAAAACCCTGCTCCAAAACATTCAGGTGGCAACACACAGAAAAACTATAAAAGACTGGGGAAACAACAAACACGGCTGCTTCCACTGCCTCACTCAGTGATGTGATCAGCAGGAAAATGATGTGAATCATACATTATGGCCTTTGCCATCACCTATGGGAGATTTTTAGATAAAACGCAAGACAGTTCTCTCTTCAATCATTAAAACTGAGGGAATATCTTCTGGAAGAATGCTGTCCATCCCTGCACTTGAGTTCCAGAGATTTGGAGAATCTAAGACAAGCTCACGATGGTTCAGCACCTCACTGGGTTGTTCTTTAATTTGTTGGCCACCACCTCAAGGTAGTACATTAAATAAGATGTAGATTATGTATTTGTAGGAAAAGAGGTTGAATAATAGTTTTATTTTGAAATAAAATGCATCCTATTCTGCTTACAGTAACTCCACAAGAGAAACATTTGTCAGTTATAATAAATGTGTCATCCATGCACTGTGTGTGTGTGTGTGTGTGTGTGTGTGTGTGTGTGTGTGTGCTTCCCCCACTGTCCATACACCCCCCTCCTAATATGAAATCATCCTGACCTCAGATTGAACCAACATCCATATGCTTTTCCACGCCTCTACACAAGCAGCAGATAGGATACTGCGTTAAATGCGGGTACCCCAGAGTGCTGTGGCCACATTGTCTCCCTTACGAACTGGCGTTTAGGTGCCCTTGGGCCCTGCGAAGATGCGAACTTACTTGACGTCCACGTCTGCTCCACGCCTGCTCCATGCTTGTCTGAATTAGCGGTTCACTGCCGGACAGTCTGCCCTACCTCGAGGGAGGCCAGAGGGGAGGTCAATACGCTCAAATGATTTTCCCCTTCTGCAGAGCACAAGTAGTCCTAGCTTTAGGATATTTAGTGACATGGAAGATTGTTTACTGGCAACATTTTCTCGACGTGTCCCCTGCACCTCAAACGCTGAGATGTGGATTTTCAGCAGAGCAAGTGATGAGTGATGGTCGGGGAAATAGGAAGCAGCGTCCTCGACAGTAAACAGATGCTGACCAGCAGATCACCATGACCAGGCCTCCGAGGGTTTGGTCTCTCTCAGGGATGTACTGTATGTTCTGTGAAGGGTCTGAGTGTGTGTGTGTGTGTGTGTGTGTGTGTGTGTATATACACCAAAGGAGTTTGTGAGGGCTTTCCCTCTGAAGTGTCAGCCTCCCAGAGAGAGGATCAAGTGCTAAGCAGAGGACTCAGGAGCTCAGTGCCTGGTGTGTTTTTATGTTTATGTGTATTTGTGTGTATGTGTGTGTTTCTTCAAACCCACACTTGTGGTTTTAGGGATTGGGGAAGTGATATATCCTTTATCTGTTACTGTGGATGACCACAAGCCTGACCGGAGTCTGCCCTGCACAGCTAAATCCACACACTGGAAGGATCATTTTGTGTGTGTGTGTGTCGGTGGGTGGGTGTGTGTGTGTGTCGGTGGGTGGGTGTGTGTGTGTGTCGGTGGGTGTGTGTGTGTGTGTGTGTGTGTGTTTGGCTGTACAAAGGTGCATCATAGAGCAGGGCCTTTCTCCTGAGGGGGACGTGCAGAGTTGAAAGGTCAAACACACATGTGGGGGGTCAGTGAGCAGCCTGGCAAGCGGAACAGAAGCGCCATACACACTGAAACACACGGTTTAGAGTGTGTGTGAGTGATTGTGTAAATGACAAGAGCTTTAAAATATGACAAACATTAAAACAGAATCAAATCATTTGCATCCAGCTGTATGTGGTGATTGTAGGCAAATTATACTTTAAAATAAAAAGTTTAAAAAATGGGAACGGGGTGGTGGAGGGGATGGAAAAATAATATGCCTTCATCCAGGATAGGGTCATGGTCGTAAGAAATCCAATTCATTGCACTCAAATGGATGTTTAAGGATTAAAGGCCTTTAATAAAAATAGGGTAATACAGTGGTTCTCACCCTTCTTTGCTTGTGACCCCTTAACATGAAGCAAGGTCTGCCTGCGAACCTTTGTCACATTGAATTGTTGAGTTGAATTGAATAGCAATTCTCCCTCATTAGGCCGCTTCAGTTGATTATTTTTTTAACGGATTAAAGAGCAGATAAAAGACTGTTCTTGTCTTTCACAAGAAATAGCAAAGGTTAGAGAAAAGACTGAAAAAATAGATTAAAACATTTTATTTCCTTTTTACAGTAATCATCTTATAACCCTCTAAGATCCATCATATTAACCCTTCTATTGGTCCTCACCCTTAGGTCAGAAACCACAGGACTAATGTATTATAAAAATACACCAATGTGCACATTTAATTTTTTAAATGAAAAATTATTTTAAAATTGGTTCTTTATTATCAACCACAATATCCCTTTCTTATTTTCTGCATTCAAAAAATAAAAAGCTGTACAATCGCCAACAAATGTATGTCCTTCATCTGGTGTTGACCAAGACAACTTAAAAGTGACACATCTTCCTACACAATTATTGGGTTTACAAAAACTTCTCCAACGGACAATATTAGGGACAAAAATGGTGCTCATTATTTGAGCTACACAGAGATGGAGAGGTCAGAGACCAGAGGCACTGTCAGCCACACATTATGCTGACTTATTACAAAGTGGACAGAGATGCTGTCCTTAGCTGCTAAGGAAAAACCTTACATTGGTTTCTTCTGGTCTTTTTACAACATGCCGGATGTGTTGACATATGAGGCCTTTGATATCTAGATGGCTCTGAAACCAGAAAGCTCCAGAGGAACTTCCTATTGTTCAAATGGCCCAAAATTCCAAAACACCATTGGACCAAAAAATGTCGTTTTCACTGAAAGCCCATTTCTCCAACAGCCCGTTGTCCCAAAAGCAAACGCCTATTGCTCTGAAGTTCCGTTTCTCCACAAACACACACTCCCTGCAGCAACCCAATCACCAGAAAACATATTGGGAAACCATGGATACATCACATTTGTCAAAGATGCCGTGATGACTGTGTGTTTATGTTTAAGCACAAAAAACACTTGGCTATGGTTAGGAAAAGGTCATATTCTAGCTTGAAACACTCATGTGTGGTGGCACAGCAGTCACTGGGAAAGCAGGGATGGTTCAGTGAAAAACACCTGGGTTCAGTGGCTCAAACGCAGCTGGGAAACTAACTGCAGGGAGTGTGTATTTTTGAAAAACAGGACTTTGGAGCAATGAAGGTTTGTTTTTTAGGGTAACGGGCAGCCAGAGAAATTGACTTTCAGTCCAATGGGACATTTTTCTTACTACTGGAGCCTCCACATTTTTGGGCTGCTGGAGCAATGGCATGGCACCCTTTGTGGAGGAGTCAGGCAACACCAATATGTGTTCTAGAAAATGTAGATGCAAAAATAAATAAATAAATGAATACAAAATTATATTATGTAAGATGTTTGCTACTAAAAAAGAAAAAGGTATGTGAAGTATTCTTAAGTCTTATGTTTTGATTTAAAATTCCACCAATTATGTACTGGATCAGTTTGACCTGGTGGATACCAGTGAACACTACACGAGGGTCAGTCATCATGTCTGAAAATTGCAGTTGTAGGCCGACATCTTTTTATGTATAGCTCCATAAAGTGTCATAAGACAGCAGCTGTAACTCTGTATTATGGACATCAGCACATGAAAATAATGGTCGTGCATGTCACACTATTATACTACTAATATTGGTCACATAAATAGGTACTGTATTAATATTTGTGACCAGGTGGACAATATGGCTAAGCATTTTTTTTATTTTTATTTTAACTCTATTCAATTTCTCTCTGTCTTTACTCTATTTATAAAGCACAGAAGTTCACCTATCAGCCTACACAGTAGCGACAGAAGCATGACTTTCTTTTACACTTGGGATGAGACAATCGCCTCTGCAGAAATAATAATGATGTACAGTTGGTGTGATTCTGCTGCTCCTAACGTATTGTACCATGGTGTATGGTGCTGTAGTAGGAGACGGCGCATGTTGGGGGGGGTGCCGAGCTACCAGACCACGCAGGGAGAAATGTGTTAAAAGCCAAACCGTGTTTGTCATTGTGTTTTCACAGCTACGACCTAAACTACAACAAGAGTCAGTGTTTCGGCGAGGACAAAAGGGCAGCTCAGATTGGTACTACGTGGCTACAATCTCATCTTTCGCTCTCTCTCTGCTTCTTCTTCTCCTTTGTCTTGCAGGTAGGTGCGGAGATTTGCAAGATCATTCGTTATGATCCAGTGAATTTTGACCTAAAGAGGAGACAACAAACCAGCCTGGTATGAGAGACTGTTAAGCACACACACACACACACACACACACACACACACTTAGGTGAAGAGAAACACACTCATTTGTTAAACAGAGCGAACACATCACTCTTTGCTAAGTAGAAGTTTCACTCATCTCTCCCCCCTAGTTCTCTCATCTGTCCATGTCATCCCTCACTACCCCACTTTCACATCAGCCATCAGGTAGTTACACACACACACACACACACACATACACACATACACACTCCTTCACATCAGCCATCAGTTTGTCCGACAGACATAAATGTACATCTTCTCATTCACGCACAGACCAACTGCTTTACATCACACATCACCTAAGAGTCACTCACTCACTCACTCACACACACACACACACACACACACACACACACACACACACACACACACACACAATTCATCACACATCAGTTATATCTTTTAGGCTGAAGGAGAGAGGGGGTGTCAGCAGCAGGAGGGGTTGACAGGAGAGAAGAGGAAGTACACAGGAAGTACATTAGTTATCACTCCCATGTCTTCTCCACCTTTTCACTTCTTATCACCACCCGATGTCTCAGACCCCAGTCGAGCTGCTTCTCCTTCTCATCCCACCCCTTTCCTTTTCTCTTTCTGTCTCTCTCTCTTTCTCACACACACGCCTCTAAAAATGACTTCCGTGCTCCATTTTAGTGTCGGGCCCTGGGATCTAGATGACACTTGGCAAGCCGTAGAAGCCGCAAGACAACTGGATGAAATATTTAAATGAAAGACGGCAGGGGTAGAAGAGGTGAAGAAAGGAGGGGGGGAAGACAGAGAGAAAGGAATATAGGACAGAGGACGAGGGAAGGAGAGAGTGACGATATTCAGATGGTGAGCAGAATGTGAAGGATTTCTTTTCTTGGCAAAGAGAGGGTCGTATGACAAGAAGTGCAGATGAATTGGCTTTCACCTACAGAGTAGCCTGAAGAGAAATATACCAATATAGTATGAGATCACATCGCTTTGTCTTGGAATCATCAGCAACTCTCAGTACATGTCACAGTATTTTCAGCACGGTGCCAGCTCAGCTGCTTAGAGGAGGGCAAGAACCTTGAACATAATCAAATGAAATGGAACTTTGTTACAGTGATTACAACTTTAGAATTACAAAGCTCAATCTGACTTTTTTTTCACACTAGCAGCTCTGTGAAGGCCCAGACACACCAAACTTACATCAAGAAGTAGTGGTGACAAAGGTCAACTGTTGTATCGCCTCACATCGTCTGTGTCTGTGCCAAAAAGTTGCACTTGAACACACCACAAAATCTACAGCCGAAAGCCAACTAGCATGTACATTCTGTGTCTGTGTGAGACGAAATAATTCTCCATCACAGCAGGTGGCGGTAGTCTGTATTCGTCATTCAGAAAAGGAAACTGGAAGACTGACTGGACAGATTTAAGATGCTAGTTATCCAGTTAGCATATTACCCACACAGTCCGATGTCGAAAGGACAGATGATATTTACCGTGCACTAACAAACAATAAAACAAACAATTATGAACCGTTTTTGCAACAGAGCTTAGTGGCTAAAAAAACAAACAAAAAAAAAAAAAACCTTACCTAATATACAGGTAACAGGTCTTGATTTCACTCTTGACTGTAGTCATTTGTAGCTTTTCTTACTTCTGTTTCTCTTTTTGTACACTGAACTGCCAACCCGAGGCCGAAAAACAGCCAACAAGGGCCACTGTGCAGGACAGAGGGTGGAATATGTTCACTGATGGCCCAACTTTGACCAATGGCTGACAGTCAGCCTGGTGTATCAGGGCCTTAAGGTTTAATTAAATACTAAATGCTAATGCTAGCTGACAAACCTTAATGCGCCATCATGCTACCAATTAATAGCACTAAACACGAAGTACAACTCAGGCTGATTTGCAGATGTTTGGCCATAAATCAAGCTAAAAATCTGAATTGATGATGGTGCTAGAACAAAAGTCAAAGGCTGACTCCTTCTAGTCAGTTGGTCGATTGGTTGGTTGATATGCTCTTGTTGGACCGAATTCTTATTGATCAGGCAATCACTAGTGTTACTTTCATAAGGGGCCGTGTGTCCATCAAAGCTTTTTACCCTAGTTTGAAACACCAGCCGATGTTCTGAAAACACCCAGCTTGGAGTACTACATTTTATAGGTGCAGCAATTTTTCGGCAGAGACACTTCGGTTGCGTGTGGTCACTATGATTCAGAATATCCACTGAGGAAAAGATGTGGACGCAAGGTAAAATACTTGATCTTGCCCTTGCCCTGGATGAAGGAAAGGCTGAGGCATGTAGGAAGAAAGGACAAACCTGTCAGCCCATGTGGCCACCAGTTTTCATTTTCCTCTACTGCTGCTGTTGTTCAGCATGTGTACCTTTAGGATGTAGAGGTTGGTCTTTGTGTTATTTGCCTTCCTTCACTATGATGATTGGATGGTTGGGTGAAAAGCAACGGTTACAAGTGCATTTTTCAACTTTCAGTGACCAGAAATTATTATCAATAAAAGTAAATGAATAAACAAACAAAAAATCATTAGCTCAGTTAGATCCTCCACAATCTAGCCCCTCACTTCATCAGTATGGGCATAGTCGTGTTAAACAAGAGAGACGAAAACAAGTGGCGTCATCAAGTCCAAAATTTGTGTCCATTCCTCGATTATATAGTGTCCACTGTATTCCCTCAGTCCGTCAGGGTCCACTGATCAAAAGGATCAACGGTTCTCATAAAATCAATCCATGTTGTGAATATTGTCATGCGAAATCCATTGCTACCTGAGTTCTAACTTTGTTGATCAAATGGATTGCAGTTCTTCCAAAGTAAACAATATTTTCTCGTCTTCCACCTCCCACTTTGCACCATGTTGTTGGATATGCTTTTTTTTCCTTCAGTACTTTGCTGTCTATAAAATAAAAGTTTCCCCATACATTTCTGTGTATTTTTCTCCCTGGGACAGACCCTGGTGTAGAGCATGCGCTCTCAGTTTGGAAGCCCGGTGGGCTCTGTCACATAGCTTTTCAAGCACTGTACATACGTTGGAGGCCTTTTTCTCAAAATCATGATTTGCTGACAGTCTTTGTGTAAAGTTCTGTATTTTGATTAGGAGTGATTAGGAGTTTTGCAAGTCTCATATGAACTCCTGTTTCCGATAAGTAACTCAGCATTCTCCACACGGACTATGTGATAAATATAAGTTTAAAATTAGAGTGATCTGATGCTCACTCTACAGAGCTTCTACCAGAGTTACCATCTGGCTTTAACTCATCTTCTGTTGCAGACACAAAATGAAACAGTGACTGCATTCAGAGCTCAGACACTGACAGTGATGACCTGAGCTTGTTCAGGCAAAAACAGTCATGTAAATTGGGCAGGGGAAAAAAACACCAAA
Organism: Epinephelus cyanopodus; assembly: GCA_026686955.1. Taxonomy (NCBI): domain Eukaryota; kingdom Metazoa; phylum Chordata; class Actinopteri; order Perciformes; family Serranidae; genus Epinephelus; species Epinephelus cyanopodus. The sequence goes on from CM048914.1 coordinate 9,151,009, forward strand.
AAGAAAAAAACAGCAGATAGGTGGGACAGTGATGAATTGAAAAAAAAAGGGAAAAAGAAACATAGAACAAGGACACAAAAGAATCATCAGAATTAGGAGAGAAAAATTTTATAACTTTGTTGTGTAGTTTTTAAATTCAGCTTATTCAAAATGTGTATCTTACATTATTACTAATTTAAATAACTTGTACATTGTGGGTTTTTTTTTTTATTTAAAACAAAGTAAGACTAAACTGTCGACTGTAGAGAGTCTTAATATTCTAAACAGAAAATGTATTCTCGGTATCAGGAGGTTCTATCCGCAAAATCAAAGTGTAGAGGGATTTTGGGTGCCTGTGATTTTGACCACTACAAGAGAACTTTACTATATTCCATTTTTTTCTATCTAAGATGTGAAAGCTTTAAACCTCATATCTCAAAACCAGGATCGCAGTAAGAACAATATAACTCCATTTATGTTTGATTTCATCTCCCTCCAAGACAAAAGATACAATAAAAATGAACTGGTAGGTGTGTGTATATGTGTGTGTTGTTTACTCAATCATCCACACTCGCTGTATAAGCGCTCTTTAATTATTTTCTTAGCCAGTCATGTGTGCAGAGCTGCATGCTGGCTGTGCAAATGCTTATTTAAGGTGCATGCATGTGTGTGTTTGTCACTGTGCATGTGTAGGGCCTGTGTGTGTGTGTGTGTGTGTTGTGTGTGTGTGTTCTATGTGCACATAATTGTACTTTACATCTCATGCGTGCATGGGTATGTGTTTGCAATATAATGTATGCCTCTTCATGTTGCATTACTGACTTGTATGGTTCCCCTGACTGTTGAGTCCTGCTTGCAAAGGACTGTGCTAATTACAAAGCTGGACATCAGGCCTGTCTGTCAACTAAGTGGGGGAGTTTGTTAGCTTGAAAAGGTAACAGATTTAAATGTGCAGCAAAAAAAGTGAATAAAATTTAACTGTGTCCTGTAGTGTTTCAATAAAAAAGTCAATAAAATGATGATTTGATATGCAGTGTGTTATTTCTGTCTTATATGCAGCATTGTTTGTCAGTGTTGTCAGAAGGTGCTCACACTTTTGGTACCATGAAAGCACTACGAATCCCAGATTTGGAAAGATTATGTCTGAAATAAAGTCAGGTTTCAGACCGGCTTCAGGTCATACTGAGTAAGGTGAACAGCACAAGCACAGTGGAGAAAAAAAGTGCCATTTTGCATTCTAGTTATTGCAGCAAGGAGAAAGACAGGAAAAAGCCATGTTCTTTATTATTCCCCAGAACAGATTCTGCATGTAGCAATGAAAATGCTAACATATTGCCATCCAGTAGTTCAGACTAAAGTATTACTTCAAATAAACATTCTGTTTCCCAGTGCCGGACTTTGTGAGTAAATGGAACGGAGAAGGAACAGAGGGGTTTTCTCCTGTGCTGATTGGGTGCAGATGTGAGCTCTGGTCTGGGTTTGGTTAAAGTCCTGCTGCCAGGAATATTCGCTACAATTCAATAAATAGAGCTGTTAGGAGCAAGGCATTTCCTTGTCACCATGTCAAGGTTTCAGAGCGGATGTTTCACATTGGGTGTATCTAATACTTAGCCTATACACTCAGCTGAATGTAAAACACTGTAACTCAAGAATGCTGCTATTAAAACACTGCAGGGGCAGATTGAATGACGAATGTGAGCTTGGATTTAGACTTGAATTTACAGCTTTGTGTATTAGAGTTCACATTGGTATGGGTTTTTGATGGTGATGCGTGACACTTTGGATCTAAGGTTTTTATTACTTTTGTATTTTTTTCGCAATATTAATGGAATATATTACTCATTGGTAGAAGGGGACAAACTTAAGTTGAAACGCAGATAAATTAATTGATTTTCTGTTTAGCCTAACTTGGTAAGGACATAAAATGCTCATATTTTCTTATTTTGATTTAAGGAAAAAAAAAAACCCAGATCACACAGAAAGCAATAAATACATACAGTGCTTTGAAACATTCATGCTATAAATGCCACATACAACATGACACTAAGAAGTTTAGCATTTTTACCAGACAAGTAGCAAACACCAAGAACATATTGATTTGGATCCATTATTGTTTTAATTCCAAGAAATTTCTCAATCTCTGTTAGAAAAGAAAGCTGGAAAGTTATGATCAGTGGACATGACCACATTAAATGACACAAAGTGCCATGATGTTTTTGGCATTTCTGGCAGACTGTGGAACAGGGGTCATCATGTGTTTCAGGGGTTGTATACAATTTCTTAATTATCTTGCAATATGTTGTGTTTCATACAAAACTCCAAACCTTATTTGGTCACCTTGGTAAAAATTCAAAATCATATTCCCAGTTATTATTCATCGTGGTCTTTTCATTCATAAGCAATTGGTTGTAAATGTAGTGAATGCATTTATAATAAAATGATGATGAAGTATTCGACTTACTACCATTTATAATATGGAGCTGAGCTGTAATAACTCCAAATTTAAAGGTTAATTTAAAAAAAAAGTTTGTTGGAGGGATATGAAAATATTCCTGTAACCGCTGAAAATACAAATCGTGTTTTTGTAATGCCAGCACCTCCTCAGATGTCATATCTGCACACATAAATTTAAAGTCAGAATTTTGGGAGTTAAGTGCTGCCAATTCATGTTGTCCAGTTGAAATATATTTACTGATGCAACGCAAAGACTTGCAACTGTTTTTTTATTTATTGTCTTTCATTTTAGTTTGCAATTAAGAACCTACCCAGACTGTACTATTCAAATCAAATCACAAGTCTGTCTTTTGTAAACAATAATAAAAAGAATACAAATAAAGTGTGCAATGAAAATAAAATACTGCACGTTTGGCAGGCAGGTGGAGTATGGGAATATTTAAGGGTGACTTCATCCTTCGTATCCGCCTCATTTCAGCACACACACGCACACACACACTCAGCACACTCACTTCCTCTTCTTCTCCATTGCTCCTTCGCAGCTCCCTTTCACTAATCTGCCTTTGCTTTTCCTCTCCTCTTCCTCCTCCCCCTCTTTTCTCTCCTCCCCTGCGCCCATCTGCGAGGCGATCAAATCGTCGTATGGAGAAATCCTGGTGATCCAAGAGGGCCAGGCAGAAAGGTCACGGAGAGAGTCCGTAAAATGGATGAAGCCTAATGATTAGCTCAACCTTTACCTAATCAATAATCATTTATCCAACAATATCACCGGCAGCCATAGCCCCATTTGCCATTAACCTCAGCGGTGAGGAGAGAGGCAGTATTGTTTCCTCTGGCAGCTTTACGGCACTCAGATGAGTGGTAGGGGCCGAGATGGAAGCTTAAGGTTGGATCTCGATGGCTCAGATCCTATTAAGGGACTGTAGGTATTTTAGCGTTGCAGTGTCATATAATTACCCTTTTGAATGATTGACTGTGACACCAGCTGTTGAAATGGCAGAATAGGACGGCCTTTTTATTAAAGGATATAATGATAAAAATGTGTTATACGTGCATGATATTAATTAATAGATGTGCTATTGAAATTATGTTTAAAATACATAAAAGTATAATTTGCTGCTGTCTAACCAAACTTTGAACCTTTTTCTCTTTGCCATTCTGCTTCTTTGCTGCATTTTGAGAAAGACAGTAAATAATATCTGCGTAATTCATCTTTTATCGCTATTACAGCACTGGGGAAACTGCAACCTAGACTGCGACACGGAGAGCATTTCTTCACACAGTCCCTCTTTCTCTCTCACACACACATGCAGCAGCAGCAGCGGCGGCGTCTGTCTCCTCTGTGTCTCTCCATGATGCCATCTTCATCATAACCTCTCCCTCTTTATTGCCTTTAATGACTCCCCCTCTCCTTTCATTAATTCTTTATCGATTCTCCCTGACGTTGCCTGAATTATTTTCCAATTACAGCAAATAAAAGAAAAGGAAAATCCATTGCAAATACATGCCTGTGTGTGTGTGTGTGTGTGTGTGTGTGTGTGTGTGTGTGTGGGTGTCTACCCACACCAACATTTAAAAAACTGCACACAGAGATACCTACACATATCTACGAGCAGTTATGGTTGTTGTTTAGGCATTGGCACCATGTGGTGCATGGACTTCTGGGTTTTGTTTTTTTTTGTAGTCAAACGCACACACACACACACACACACACACACACACACACACGGACAAGGCGGAATGTGACGGCAGAGAAAGAGTGGTAAAAGGTCACAGGAAGCTAATGGCTCCAGCTATCTTACATGGAATAAGTTCAGACACTTTGGACAGGTTTGTGTGTGTGTCACAGAGGAGTTGGGGCTAGACGTGAGCGGAAAACAACACACCGGCAGGCTCACACACACCCACAGAGAATTCACAAGGGCACACACACACACACACACACATTCATATTACGCATAAAGTGTTTGCGCAACAACAGAAAGTACAGAATCTTTTAATATGCTGTTTCGAGGGCATGAGTGATGCTCCCGATACCAGATAGAGTCAGTCGCAGAATTAGCCTCGGAGGTCCGTCAGATGGCTCTAGTTAATACCCACAGGTCATTAATTACAACAATTATTCACCTTCATATCGCAGACACATATCGACTCCTGTTTTTACGCCTCAGCCCGGGTTGTCTGATGATGCACCCAAAAAGGCTCAATGGGAAAATAAAGGGTTAGGGTGTATTAAGCATGTGCATGTTTTTGTGAGTGTATTGGAGTTGGAGATAGATTTTTACCTGCATGGGAATCTTGAATTGTTTATGTGCTGTACAGTGTGCCGGCCCCTCTGTTGTCCAATTAGATCATATTACTCTGAGGCAGAGTCAGATAAAGTGATGGTTAATGATGTAAAACATGATTCAGATGAGCCTGATACAAATACACAACGCACAAACGTGCATGTAGAGGTTTTTCGCTATCACTCACATTTGTCTCATGACTTAGAAATGAGCAGCGAGAGGAAATTAAATTACCTTGTATTATGCACCTACCTGAGAAGTGTTTTGTTATTCTGTTGTTCACTCTGTTTTTGCAAATGAGAGCCATATGTTATCTGCTTTGTATATGTGCCTGAATGTGTCTGCAGCACGATATGTTCTGACCTCTTCCTCCAAAGTGTCTGCATGCTTGTATTTACAGTATGTCCACCACTGTGCGCGCCTGCCTTTGCGAGTGTGTGTCTTCCCTGAGTGTGTATTTCTGCATGTGTGTGTCCTGACCTCTCCTGCCCTCTCTCTTCCATCCCTCCTTTGAGAGTGTGTGTGATATACAGAGCTCTAATTGTCAGGTCTGGCCCCCACATTCCTCGCCTCGACCAGCCTACCAACACTGTGTCACTTTAACAACCGCGAATTATCACCGCGATGGAGATCTCGGCTTCACAGTGGCTCTATGCGAATATAGATACATTTCCTTCAATAAATTGCCCCCTCCACCCACCAGCACCGCACAACCACACACAACTCACTACCTGTCCACAACCCTCCTCCCTCACACTCGCTGCTCTTTGACTGACGTTTTTACCACAACATTATTGCGTCTGCCTCAAGACGGGAGAGTCATCGCTGCGCCAAATGTAGCTAAAGTATCCACGTAAAAGGGGATGAGATGAATCTAGCCCCTCGGTGTCATTTGAACCGGGGTTATTGATTCACACAGAGCTGAGCGGGATCAGAGCGGGTAAAGTCGGTGGCCACGGTGACAGCAGACAGGGGAAGAGGACAGGGCACAAAGAGGATGATAATATGTATACATGTCTGGTGACTGGAGATCATTTCTTCTAATAACGTCTGTTCTTACTTAATCACAGCTCAGGCTGCAAGCTGCTTCATCTTGCACAAATGTATCAGATCCTTTTTTTAGTTGTGAGTGTATCCAAAGAGGATGTGTTTCATGCACTGCTTTTATTCCTTTTGTGGCTGTGAAATGAAATTTTCTCTTGAGACAATAAAGTCTGAGTGAAATCAAAAGCAGAAGGTTATCTTTTTTTTTCTTTCTAAAAGCATTCTCAGTCACCCTTTAACCATCAAGCAGAATACAGCAACTGATATCCTAAATTTCCTAAAAGACAAAGTATGTACAAATGGTGAAAAAAGTCATTACCAAAGTGGACCATTAGATCCCAGCCTGCCATGTGGTTCATTTTTATATCAGCGCTAAACAAAAATAATTCCAACCACCCAATCGGATGCAGCCTAAATACTTCAGCATGGCCGTGCGAAGCGAAGCAGTCATCTTCTCCGGCGGACGGGATGCCACGTAAGTGTTTCAGTCTGTCTTTATAGAAGTCCAGGCCAGCTCCGCTACAGGCTCAGCCAGGACCGGGGGTTCAGTGTAATGAAAGGCAGATTGAAAAAGGCTCTTGATTGATTTCCTACATCTTGATTTGATATCCTGAATTAATTATTTGAACTTGAATAATATATAAAGGAAAAATAAATGTAGAACACTCAAGGGAAACAAGGAGAGGGCTTCATTGCTGCTGCCGCCGTCGCTGCTGCGGCTGCTGCACAGATACTGTATCTCTTGGTCAATCTTATCCCCTGTTGCTCTGGAGGAAAGTGTGTGTGTGTGTGTGTGTGTGTGAGTGTGTGTGTGTGTGTGCATGCCGTGCATACTGTACATGTGTGTGGTGGTACAGCCAGCTGTGGTGCATGTGTATTGGGGTATGGTTTTTGCTCGTGTGTGCATATGTGTGGGGCAGGGAAAGAAAATCAAGGTTTGTGTGGTTGACTCCTTACAGTGTCACTCAGTTTTCTCTGTATATTTCCAGATTGTTAGAGTATATAACATTTTCTCATCCCATCGTTGCTTTGTCAGTGGCCTGTCATGTCTAGATATTATGCCCTAGGTATCCTCCTGTGTCTGCTGTTGTTGTACCTGGACACTGCAACCAATGCCGGGACATCAACAAAAGAGACGATTTAGGCTACAAAAGGTTAAAGTTAAGGTTTAGACAAAAAAAAAAAAAAAAAAAACATGGTTTGGCTTTACATTCATAAGGGAAGCAAACACCGGGCTCCCTGGTGAAAGTCGGCAACATGTCATATTGCTGCTTCAGGTGCCATCTGGCGACATCTCATAACATAGCGAAAGGTTCCATCCAGCTGTGTTACAAAGTGATGCAACCCAGTGGTGTATCATACCACCACGGAAGGTGGCTTTTGGTGTCTAACACCCAAATTACTTACATAGCGGCAGTATTTGATGGCCTCAGAATGAGAATGGCTAATTTGTTATGAAACTGTAAAACCTGGTATGAGGTTATTATAGTGGATTTAGGAGAAAAGGACTACTCAGAGTTAAATGTTGGGACTTTGTCATACCATTGTACCTGTGGAAACAATACAATGCCAGCGCTATTGACTTATGGCTAAGCCCCGCCCCCTCCACTCACTCGAACAAACTATCAACATTCAGTGAGCGGCGCTGTGGCAGGTGACACGGCATTTCGCAATCAGGCAGTTGATGATTTTTGGGGACATAACGATCAGATGTCCTTGAGGAGTAACCTGAAATGCCTAAACTACACATTGGAGGGACATAATAATCTTTTTATTGTTGAGAAGGTCAATGAAAAGCTTAAATTACAAGCCAAAATTTACAGGTCACAGTGTGCGCTTGTGAACCGCATCTCGTTGCCGTCGCCATCAAAGACAACAAATGCCACTGAAGTTAAGGTTTTTAGCTCAGAATATGAGAAAAGGACAACGTCCTTTTTACCATCTTTATCAAGAGTGTCTCTCCGTTAGTTTGGTGCTACAGTATTTACACTGAATCATTCAGCATAACGTTTGCCAACCTTTGTTATCTCTGCGATTACAGATAAGTTAAGTTAATGAAGCTAAGCTCCAGAAGTTAACGTTAGCTTAACTAGAGCCCTTTGGACAACAGCTAACAATGATGTACGATCACCAAAGTACAAAACTAGAACAAAACAGGCTAATGAACTCCCAGCAAACAAGGTGACATGATGAACAACGCAGCTAGGAGCTAACGCTAGGCTAACTTTAGCTAACGTTAGCTAGAGATGTTAAAGATAACTTTATATTGTTTTCCAGCAAAGTAACAATATGTTGCCTCAAACACGATGTTGACTTACCTTAAAACAGATGTAGACATCATTGTTGATCTTATTCACGTTGAGTTGATGTTGTGGTCTAACGTTACTGCACAACAAAGGAGACACTTTTCTCAGTTGAGATGTGGTTTAAAGTGTAAAAAATACACGTCGTCGCCCAGCCTCTCAGGATACCTTGTGTCGGAGTTGCATGTACCTCATGCACACCGTTTGACCATTTTTAAACCTCAAACCCTGAAAAAGCTCATAAAACCGAACAAAACAAACTTTCTGTGATGCATTTCAATGAACGTCCAGGCAGAGAATGTCCGAGTGTGTGGGAATGGCTATACGCACTGTGATTGGCTCATCGCGTTTGAGGGCGGGACTTAGCCATTGGTCAATTATGTTTTAGGTCATCAGATTTATTTGTGCAGGATACAGCTATCTAAAGCTGCACTTATTAATATTATTATATCAACGATAACTAAAAAAAAAAAAAAAAAAGACACATAAAATATGCTCATGATAACAAATCTGTAGAGAATTATCACCCAGCAGGGACGCAGGATTTACAGTTGTGTGCATACCCTACACACGTCGCCTACGCTGTTGTGAGCATTTTTACTTGTGCGGTGGTGTGGCTGTGTTACTCTGCAGTTAAACCTCCATAACGCTAGTCGGTTTTGCCGATAATAAGTAATCAGCAATATGACGACATGATGAACATGTTTGTTTATAAATGGACTAATGAGGACAACAGTATCTGACAGACTGAGAGCCGAGCATGACAACATGATGGAGATCACATTTCGGTAGTGATGGGAGGGGCAGACAAGAGGAGACATGACAGAGTCACTGTTTGTTTCAGTACCTATTCTACCATGCCAACAAAAGATTTAGTATGTCCCACTACATAGTAAATCAAATGCAATATGCCAAAACTCCCAGTATGTTTCACTACATCTGGTCTGTTTTGCAGGCCAGTGTGCTTTTCTGGCTATTCTGACCCCCGATCCTCTGTCACATAAACTGAGCTGCAAACAAGATGACAGCTTGACAGGTCATCGAAAGCTGTTTGACAGCTGATTGACAACTGTCAGAAGTTGCAATCAGGGATGACAGTGCATTCAAATAACCGATGACCAGTCGAATATTAAAAACAGGAATATTGATTGTTTAAGTGAACAAAATAATAATAAATATTACAAACAACAATAGGACATAACCATGAAAACAATAATGGAAGAGAACCGCAGATATAATTTCACTCTTGCAAATATGTTAGAATCTACAGTCAATGCAGTTATAACTTTAAAGTTAAACTACATACATTGCAAAGTAACAACAGCAGATGTCCATCTCTGATGAACTCGGTAAGTGCCGTTTGTTTTATCTCCAAGGTAACATAAAATAAAAAATAAAAGCAAGAGGGTCACAGGTCAGGGTGTAATGTTATAAGACAGTAGTATGTCCTAATTGTGTGCATACTGCATGCAACAGTACAAACTTTTTAAGGGCAGCTGCAGTACCCTCTAAAAGCAAAAAGTATTCAATTCGGAATGAACCCTTAGTCCCTGAAGAAAATTAAAACTGCACCAGTATGGCAACATTTTAGATATGAAGCAGAGGAAAGTGGTGTCCTAACTTGCGTCAGCCGATACGGTGCACTATTTTAGAGCTGAACCCGTTTCTTTTTATAGGCTACCTGTTGCTTGCTTTTAAAGCACTGCAATGGATGAGGAACAGCTAATTCATGAAGCTGAATGAAGGAATTATTTACTTGATGCCTCCTTATTTTACTACAAAATCAACATAGGTGGCTTGAAGGAGCTTGCCATGGAGCTCAAAGTCTTTGCTTCGGTAAATGGCCATCACTAATAACAAGCTATGTTACTTGTTGTTGGCTATATTGCATGTCATTCCCAGTAAATATCAAAATTTAAAAAAATCTTTTTTCTCTTAATATTACAAACATAGGAAGGTAGCAAGTAGGCTTCTCACCCATCATTTGACTGGTTACATATCCAGTCTGATTTCAGTTGCATAGCTTATAGGTCCGTGGTTTGTTGTTGCACAGTGTAACATAATAATAGTCAGACACTTGTTTACTGTAAAGACACAGGGTCAAATTTGTTACGACGTCAAGATAAACCTGTTTTGCCATAACCACGAAAATATAATGTCACAGTTTCATAATCATGAAAATTGTAGAAGCCATGATATCTATGATGTCCTGATTCCTGCCTTGATGCCCCATGGGAACAAATATTGATAGTCATGTTGTTTGTGTGTGCGGTGAAGTCTCCTCTCCCGCGTCATGTAACACATGTGCGTGCACCAGTTTTTGTTTGTGTGTGTGTGTGTGTGTGTGTGTGTGTGTGTGTGTGTGTGTGTGTGTGTGAGTGAGAGAGAGAGTTGTGCCACTCAGCTGAAGCATTGAGAAGGAGAGCTGTAAAAATGTCAAAGTAAACTGACACTATAGCCTTACATCCACCAAAAAAGCAACTTAAATTGGCAGTATGGGAGCATTTTTGAAATTTTTGATCAACAAAATGACCAGGAAGTTACTGTACACACCGGATAACCAACTTCCAAAGCAACCGTGGAAAGATGACTAACATTTGGAATATGTTCCAACATAATTATCCACTACTGTTGTATGCCTAAGTCAAGGTAAAACCCAAAAAACAAATAAACAAAAATAAACAAACAAAAAACTATTGTTATATATGACAACAAATTCTGTGATTAAATGTGAAAACTGTGAAACATCATATTTCCTCTCCATCCATTTTCATAACTGCTTATCCTCTTGAGGGTTGCAGGGGCGCGAGCTGACATCGGGCGAGAGGCAGGGTACACCCTGGACAGGTCGCCGGACTATCACAGGGCTGACACATAGAGACAGACAACCATTCACACTCACATTCACACCTACGGACAATTTATAGTCACCAATTAACCTGCGTGTCTTTGGACTGTGGGAGGAAGCCGGAGTAGCCGGAGAAAACCCACACTGACACGGGGAGAACATGCAAACTCCGCACAGAAGGGCCCCCACACCCGGGATCGAACCAGGAACCCTCTTGCTGTAAGGCAACATTGCTAACCACTGCCTCACCGTGCCGCCCTTTTCCTCTGTCAATAACTGTGATATCAAAATCCCATATTGTAACATTCCTTGTTGGAAGAGTTCAAAACAGAGTTATAGGTGATCAGAAACATGACTTCAAATGCTAATAAAGCTCTGTTTCTGCTGGATATGTAAATAGGTCACGTTTGCTGTAACTACTTCATAAGGTGGTGCTCAGTTACTGTTATGTCACAGCTTCTTCAACCACATCCAACACTCCTCAGCAAATTACCTGATTGACAGGAAATGTATTATGCATTTACACGTGTCACCTTAGGTTCTAGGAGGGTGTGATTTTTACCTTTTTTTTGACATTCATAGTCTAAATGTTTGATTATGTTATCTGCAGCCCTATATCAAAAGTAAATCCATCTATTGGATTCGAAATCAGGATTTCTGTATGTAGCAAACTCTTCACTCTTCATAAAACTACTTACATTAATCACACTGTGTGTGTGCGACACCAGACATCAGTTCTCTTATTGATAAAACAAGAAATCTAGTTTCTTCCAGCAATAAAATATTCTAAACTACAGTATCATCCGCATATAGCTCATTTCCTAGCACAGGTGCCGGGCTCAGCTCATTCTGTTGTGGCATCAGAGGAACCATTAAACACTCTTCCTGCTCATCTTCTCCTCTCAGCCAGGAGAAAAAGGATAAAGGGAAGGTGAGAGATGCTAAGGGAGGGAGGGAGGGAAAGAGGGAGGAAAGCTATCAGCTGGGTTCAATTGGACGACTATACTCTGCCTTCCCTCACTCCCACCTTTTTGTTCTACCTCTTCCGCTGCTGACACCCAGATTATCATATAAGAAGACGACTGCCACGCAGGTGCTGATTTACAGGGCGCTTGAACCAATCAATCTGAAAAGTTAAGATTAACAGTAAAGGCTTCAAGCTCCCTCTTCTCTGTCCTCTCACTCCCCCGTTCCCGCCTCCTCTGAGTCTTACTCACGTTCTGTTGGCTCAATTTCCCTCCTTCTCTCCCTCCCTTTTTTTCTTTATATTTTAATCTAAGCGAGAAATGAAAGGGGAGGCCTTTAAATTTCATAGCCTCCAGAAAACTCTGGCAAGTATTCATTGTCGTTCTACTTTTCCCTTTAAACCTCTCGGCTGGAGGCCTCGGCTCATGACATCTTTATATATGACGCCCTGCTCTCAAATTGCCACTGACGCCTTTAGATGAGCTGCACTGTGATCTCGGAATATGAAAACACCCCTGACAGATTTTTCTTATTGACACACGCTGTAACAGAGATCAACCCGTGCACCGCCAGCCCAAGGCCTCACTCATCCCGGCACATTAAAAGCACCTACACTGAATGTACCCACAACTAAAACAGAGATAATTACTCCCTGGGTATTTTAGGATAATTGTTATAACTTATGATAAATACTTTTTTTTTCTCCTTCGACACAACCTGTTTTATGGCGAAGATCAGCAATGTCATAAAGAACGAGGCGCAGCTCTTAATCATCGGGACAAATACACCATTAACTTTTGAATTCATTTCCTGAATCTGCATCGGCTATGGTAAACTCTTCCTCATTACGGAAGCAGATGCTTTAAAAGCCAGACTGGATGGGATCAAAGGCCAGTGAGTGAGAGAGCGACTGGCTCCCTCACTCGCCGCTTTAGCTCATTTTCATTATCATCCACTGACTAAAACATCTATCGCATTATGCATTATCAGTTTAAAAGCTCCTCTTTTCTCCGGCCTCTTGAACACCTTTTCTGTATTAGAGGATGTCATCATGGCCAAAGCGTGGCAGAAAGCCTCACGTCAAGTCGATCAAATCATCGCCACTAATTATGACAACTCTGGGAGCTGGTTTGATGGTAGGAAAAAGGGAGAACTCACACAAAGGGAGTGAACTCACTGAAAGCGTGTGGATCTGCACACACATACGGAAACACACAGTTGTTAACTATTTTCCTTTAGCAGCCATAGAGTCAAGCTATTCAGGAGTGTATATGTGTGCGCCTGTGTGCTGGGCAAAGGCCGGAGAGCCGAGGAGGCTGATGGTAATCTATTTTTCTCCAAACAAGAAAGATTGCTGAATCCCTGCATCCTGGAGCAGGGGGGCCTGAGGGGGGGAAGCAGGGGGGTTGCGTAGCGATGCCGGGGATTCAGGTATATGGATGGCCTAAGGAGGTTTCCATCATTCATAAAGCGCGGCCGCCGTACGCGCCCTGACGCCGAATTGATCTTGCAAAAGAAGCAGGGTGGCAGAGCGACCACTTCATTAGTCTCCCTGAGCTACAAATCACCTGCTAGTGCTGCGGCACTCAGAGGGACCGGTGTTACCTACGCTACATTACTACAGCCTCAACAGTCTAAAGTGACCGCCCATTCACTCGGCCATTATGAGTGAGTTATGGAGCAATGCAAAAATATTCTCTATACATCCAGTATTACTGTGGGTCACAGTCAACACTCCTACGATAAATGTGCAAGCTTTAAGTAAGGCATAATCCACAAAGTAAAAAGCCCTGCAGCTGGAGGCTCATTTTGTGTTTCTGGTATCAGTTTGTGTAACTGCTTCCTCTGGTGAATTTATTTTTTTAAAGTATGAAAGCAAGAAGGAAGTGAGATCCTTCTTTGAAACAAAGTATTGTGTGCAGTGTATGCTTTGCTTGTATGTTTATTGTATTCTGTGGTGCATGTCTATCAAAAGAGTCAAGAACAACACATGGAACACCACATTTAAACTACAGGTGTCTCTATGGAGTAGATGATCTGATTAGATTTTGGAGTGTACTGCTGCATGATTTAGCATATTATAATGAAAATAGTGAAGCATTAGGCAGCTCAAGTGCCTTTTGTTTTAATCAGCTTTTTCATCAAATTGTGACTCAATTAGCCCCATTTCTTCAACTGAAAGTGTTAGAAGTGCAATCTAAGCTGCACAGGATGGTCTCGCAGGACGGTGTCAGGTCATCTTAAACATGGAGATTTTCCAGTACGTTTAATTGTATCACCAATAGTCCTTAAATGTTGTGTTTTTAAGCTTTTTACATATTTTCCTTTGAGCAACCTCCATCATTAGGGTCTTTTTTTTATATTCAATTGTTTCCATGCATAATATCACAATTACTGGATACATGTTATCTTCACCCTCCTTCTCACCATCTCTTTCAAGTTTCATTATCAAAATCCTGCATCAAGTGACCCTTTCATTTACATATGATACAATATAACTGCAGTACTTAATACAGCATAACAGTAATTAGAGTTATTTGACCATCCTTTTTTTTTATGGAAAGGATTTCACTTTAATCAAGGCAAGTACTTCTTTGCCAAAATTTATGAAACTCAACATTGTTGATACGCAGGTTCTTACCATAGACTGTGTAAAATAATGGATGCAGCCTACCGTTCACCCATTAGCTTGTGGACTCCAGTTTTGAAGCCTCAAGTTCACCTTTTCTGCTGTCTCCATCTTGGTTTTGTGGAGCCGAAGTGACCATATTTGGACAAGAGGATGGGGCTGTGGAGGAGCGAGGGTGGATCTGACTGAGAAGCACTATCTTCAGACAGCCTGTCACTCAAAGTGCCCTTAATGATGCATAATAATAAGCCTTAATAAAAAGTAAACGGGTTGCTTGTATTTAAGCTAAACCCCTGTACAGCTGTCAAATGGGGAAATTAACTTGAGAGACCAAAACTGTTTTTGTACCAGGCTGTAAACGTGTTTATTTCTGCTGTAAATTTGGGCATTTTAACATGGGGGTCTATGGGAATTGACCCCTTTGGAGCCAGCCTCAAGTGGCTGTTCAAAGAACTGCAATTTTTAGCACTTCTGAGTTGGCTTTGTTTTTCAAGCCTGGAGGTTGCCGCTTGGTTCTGATGTTAATTCAGCTGCCACATAATACCTGTTGTTGTACATAGTACTGTCTTTAATCCAAAGCAGCTCTATGAAACAAAGGCCAGTTGTTTGAAAAAAACTACATTGCATCCATGGGTCTCTGTTTACCATTGACTGTGCACTATGGACATTATCAACATGACAAAGGATTGCAGAGACAGGTTTCCTTCCATTCATAGGTTTAAACAATGAGATTTAAAGTGGTAGGTGATATTTGCTATGAATTTATAAAGAATAAACTCGAAGGCCTGTGCTGGTCACCCCCTTATAACAGCCGCATATACAGAATATTACAAAGAAAAGCACCATGAAACAGCCGGACCATGATTTTGCTTCTTTTGTTGGGGGTTGTACAATAGATGACTAAATTATACACTATGGCCACCTCCACACTAATATGTTTTCAAGTTAAAACAAAAACAATCTGCATACACAGGAGCATTTAAGCAGTGTTTCAGAAATCATCTCCATCCATACTAACACGCCTGACGATGCATATCACATGACCATTACATACACTTTGCATGCACATACTGATGTAAACAGAAAACAGATTGCCAACTGTTGCTTACAGAAAATACTGTTGGGACAGTGAAAAGTAAGACCAGAGTTTTCTTTGCTTGGATCAACGATGTGGTGGAACTGTTGCTGAGAGTAACACATGACTATAATATTGTGGATTACAGATTAGGAGTTGTTGCAAAGCAAATATGGCGGCAAATCAGAGTGGTACGGAGACATTGTCCATTGCTGGAGGAAGCCATTGCAATAGCAAATGAGTAAAGTTACCTCAACAAGAAGGATGAAATCACAAACTGTATGTAAGCCTAGCAATAATGTTTTGGCTCGACACATCATGACTTGAAGGCCCTATTGGGAAGGCAATGTTGGTGTCTGTGTTATAGTTTTCAAAAGTCTCTGTTTTCACCTGTTCAGACTAAAACGCAACCCCAGGGTTTTTAACCAAAACTGGGGTCAGCAGCAGTTTGAAGGTGTCAGTTTTAGGGCTCCAAAATGCAGAAGTTTGAACGCAAGTTGTAAATGTGCAATAGGCATGTGTTTTAAAAACCAAAATGTATTAGTGTGGATATAGTCTAACTTGTCATCATTTACACAGCTACATGTGTTTGGTCAAATCACTTTTCAGAAGTTTTGAGAGCTGACAGGAGTGGATGACCCAATGAACATGCCTTCAGTCAAGAAGCAAGTGGCATTACGGTTCATCAACAATACCTATATAGGTCACCCATACACACAGTAACAGGCTACATATTATTCTGTTAGAGCAGCAGAGGACTCATGCATTTAGATGTTTTATTTCAAGCTGACTGAAAACAAGCACTTAAGCTTTCATGGGTGAAAATCATTACCTTGATTAGCTAATGCAGGTCATAGGTGTTGCATTAGTATACATGATGGTGAAAACTTATCAGACAGTTTTTAAACTGTCCTGACAGAGGCCTTATCCATTAGGTATTTCAAGGATGTTAAACCAATGCCACAGTAAAATTGTGTTACCCACAGGTGTGGAAAAAACAGAACTCTTAAGAATACTAACACACTGACTAGAGAACCATCATTAGCAGCTGATTTAGATACTCAAGTATTGTTATCCCACTAACTATCAGGTGGCATAAAGTAGACATTAAACTGTCTTAAAATAATGAAACATTATACAGTGGCAAACCTTGTATCACATTATCATGACATGTGTTCATGCATATTTTTTCTATTTTCTTCCAGTTTAGAATACTCCTGATTTGGGGATGGCTGCAGCCATGTGCTACTTCTGTACGTCTGCATATCATATTGGGGGGCCAAGCATGTTTCGTGCATCATACGTACTTTTTTTTTGAGATGTATGTAGTGTGCAAAGTTCACAGAGCCCCACTAGTTTCAACCCACACTGCGCACTGATCCAGAAGCAAGGTTAACAACCCGCACCAGCTTCACCCTCACTCTTTATGCTGCTGGAGCTGTAGCCCTGCACCTCTAAACCTATTTCTTTTATTACACCCAACACAACCAGCCCAACCCAAATCCCAATGCATATGTTGCAGACCTGGTACATATTTACTCTATTAACAAGGCGGTATGCATCGTCAAAGGATGAGCACATGATGAAAATGTTATTTGTCTTCCAGTAAGCCACTTTTAATTAGGTTTTCTCTATCTCTTTTTTTCTGACTAGTAATGTCGTCGATTATACAAGTTTCATATAAACATCAATGACATTAAAATAAGTTCACATCCGTGATCCAAATTTGATGCGTAAACAATAAAACTATCATTTTGAAATCTGACATTCCAGCATCTGGTTTAAATATGTTGCTATGGGAAACAACATTAACAATCAGAGAAACAGGGGCAAGTTTTTTTTTCTTTTTTTTTTCCTGTTTTGATTTGGTTGGTTGAAGCAAAATCCACAAAACTCAGTCTCTGCAGATCCCTGAACATGTATGCCATCTGCAAATCTATTCTTTGGACTGAGACAGCTTAAAACTTCACCCACAATTGTAAATAACTTTTCCTCTTGCTGATGAACCATAGCAATAATGACTATAGCCATGATATTTGCCAGCCCAGAGTTATAAGGTGACTCTGCACCTCTTGATTTACATTCAGTGACAATGTTTAGTGCAAATGCAGAAAGTATGGTGGTTGGGATAGTGAATGAGAGTGTAACACGTCCAGCTTTTATGTAAGAGACTGGAGTTGGGCTCACAAACTAACAATCTAAGTTTGATTTTTATCCTTAATTATAATATTTCTCCAACCCTACCCCAGTGTTTTAGTCTCCTGATCTTAACTAGATTTGCCATAACCCCACTCCCCATCCAGCCTGCATTTTTGCTCTCTGCATTCTGCTCCATTTAGCGCTGAGCACTGAACTCTTGGCATTCTTTCTGGTTGCTGAGTGTTGAAAAATGTTCACCTTTTTGTAAAGTGCTTTACTCATCACTGTCACTTTTAACTCAGCCACCCAGTCACTGTGGATTGGGGGACAGGACAAATAGCCAACCACAAAGACCAGCTGTCACATCTTACACGTAGGAGTGCTGAGCAACAGTGCTCAGTGGAGGAGGAATATGTTAAAATACTGTACAACTGTAATATTTGTGTCCTTGCCCACAAAATCTCATGAACTCACATAGACTAGTTCTCTGCATTCGAGGGTGGATCATCAATTTTTAAATTCAGTTTAATTAAATGTTTTTTAAGGGGTGTATATGTTTAGGTACTTGGGATTTAAAGATCGTTTTTGTATCAAATTGAATATTGAAAATCATGGAATATCATTGGCATTGGTATTAATTTCAAAATTTCTGGTGTCATAGCTTACCTACTCCTACTATATCTACAGCTAAATAACTTAGGGTTTGATTCCACAAAACCAGGTAAATTTCCCTTTAACACCACAATTCTTAAAAGATTTTAAATTCATAGTAAACTTCCATATCAATCTGTTCTACATCAGTGTTTGCTCAACACAGGACTGCAACAGCCTGTTACCACTTTGACTTACACTACCAGACCACATAATTAGTCCAATATTCTCTTTATACTAGCAGGCTCAGAGTAATGATGCCAAGCAGTCATAGGAAAGATGGAGCACTCACTAAGGACTTGGTTTGTGATCTCTGAGGAGGCAACTTCACAGAGGCAGTGCAGAGCGAAACAAAGTGCGACGGCCTTCCATGTACACAAATCTTGTCAATGGTAATTGATTGCTGCTGGTCACCCGCACAGGACCCGGGACGAAATCAAGTGGCTTCTCCATAAAACAATGTCAAATATTGATGATATTTCTCTTCCCTGCCTCTAGAATGAATAGCCTCATCCTCCCTGTAGTTTTGATGAATGTTTGTTATTGCCTTCCCCTCTTGTTGTCTTTCTGATGTCATTTTGCTGCTTGCTGGGATGGAGCAGTGGTATTTTCTGCTTTTTTTGCCACTTCACTGCAACCAAAACCAGTACAGACATAATGTAATTACTGACCTAACTTCAAATTGATAGGAACTAAACGTAAATAAAACTTTTGTTTCCCATGGTGAATTTGTGTGTGTTTTCAAGGGTAAAACCAAATTTTGAATAACTTGCTGCCATGTCCTTGGTCTTGCCTGTGTCTTTTAAAGGCTGATATCCCTTTTTTGTTATGACAGTCTTCTCCCTCAAACAAGACACAAAAGACATGGTGCCATGCCACAAACACAGTTTTGCCACCACAGAGGCAAAATAGTGGAGACATTTGACTTGGAAATACACAAAGTGAATCCAGTGCCTCTCCGGCTCCTCTCTGCCTTTTTTCCCTGTTTCATCTGTCAACATCTCTCTCAAACAAACTATTCTCCCCCCTCGTATTGTCTGTTTAAACTTGCATGCCCCCCCACAGCCTTCCACACTCTATTCCCTCAACTGTCAGTGCGAGAGGTCTAAAAGCTCGTCTGGTCCACTGTTTCACATCAGAAACGGTTTGTGTGTTTGTCAGTTCTTGGTCTCTGTGAAAATGAAACGAGAGAGACAGAGATAAAGAAAGAGGGGAAAAAACAACATATGGAGTTTATGATGAATGTCGGAGGGGACAGTATATGTTCTCTGTGATGATGGGGGAGTGGGGGATTTTCGAAGACGTACTCAATATGACACACACACACAGACTAGAGGAGACACACATACACACGCATTCTGACAGTCCCTGTCTGACTGGTGCATCTTAACAAATGCATCAGAAAGATAGGCATCAATTATTCAGTCCTCTTGGTTTGGAAAAGTGTGTATCTGTGTGTGTTTATGCACACACTGGGGGGTTTGGGGGTGGCATGGTGGGGGTGGTGATGGTGGTTGGGGGGGGGGTCAAACAACTCCCTCAAGGTTAGGCCCATTTGGTAAAGGAGGCCGGGCTAAACGCCAAACAGCGGTGATACGAGCGCAGCATTGGTCCAAAGGGAATTTGGACTCCGGCAATGGAACGATTTGCAACGAGTACTGCGGAGTCACAGAGAGGTTTGATGGGGGTGGGGGGTGTCTCAGAGATGGGGGATTATATTGTACTGATCCTGCACCAGGGGACACCATGAAAGACAGAATGACAGCATAATGTCAGAGCTTTTTTAATTTTATTTATTAAGTTTACTAAAAATAGCTAAAACTAAAAATATTACATTGTAAGGAGCAGCATTCTTACATTGTCATTGATGGGTGTACTGTCATCTGACAGTATTATTTAAAATCTGTCACATCTACATTCTTGGGATTTTCAGGAAAAAGTCTTATGATGTGACTACACTTTCCTTTCAACATCAGGCTTTGCAGTAAAAATGGTCAACCAATGAAATATCCGGACTCCTTGTCAGGAACGGGATTCACACCTACACTAAAAACAAGTGCTCTGGCTCAACAATGCAACCGTTTGCGCCACTCTTTTTGAGTTATGACGACTTCTAAAGAATGTTCAGCCAGCAAACTACATTGATTTTGGGGAAACAGCTTTTCTTTTATAATCAAAGGTATTTAAGTTGATTTCCCATAAAAATTAAGTTATTCCAACTAAATTGTTTCCATATCATTGAAAAGGAATTTTAAAGTGTTATCTTTTTATGTTTTATCTTTTCTAAGGTTTTTATGTTGACAACATTGAGAAATAAAGTTGCTCCAATTAGATTTTCTTCAGTAGCCTAGATTTTAGCTCTTTCATGGTTTTGTTTTATACATGATACATGCACAAAGATTGCTGTATGATTTTCTTTGCCTTTTTTTCTCCTTAAATGTATCAGGTATATGCATCTTGTGTTAGGAGTATTGTGTTGTGCTGACATAGACCCCACTGCTGTATGTGATAATACCAATAATACAAATCAGCTTTTTTCCCAGTTTAATTTATTTTTTCATTGTCTTCCGACCTTATTGAATTCCAGTGTGTCACAAAAGTACTTAGTTCGTAAAGCTTCTCTTTGCCACAATATGGGGTTGCAGATAAAAGTGAAATGACTATAAAACATTCTGACTACACCAGGTAAGGGAATACTTTATGTTTTATTTAATTAAAGCTTATTTAATTACAAGCTAAAACAAGACAATATTCTTAACCAAATTCCAGATACTCAAAAGATTTTGCTCACTGTAGAAGACTTTAATGATTGCTTTATGGAAGAGTTAAGTATAAAATTAAATTATTAGAATTAAAACAATTAAAAAAAATATTTTGTAAACAGAAACTGTTAAAATACAAACAAAGTGTATAGCAACATATAATGGCAATACAGTGTTTGAAAATCTATTGTGATGCATTACAATCACAAACAGTTTTTTTTCACATTAGGTATACTATACCAGATTGTGATAACAACTATCATGTTCTCACATTGTGCTTATAATGGCACATGATGAGTTGTGAGTATTATTTTTAGCAGTGATAACCTTTATGCATTATTACCTGTCAGATGGTATATATTAAGACAATTGTAATAATTATTCACGAGTCCAACCATTCAAATAGTTTCTTCTTTCTCACATACACGCTGTAGGACATGACACACACACACACACACACACACACACACACACACACACACAAACACCTAAACACTCAAGAGTGATGCCCTGAGACACATGTTGCTAGGACACAAGCCCCAAGAGTGGTAGCAAGCTGTCTTTGTGCAGAGTATATGTGTGTGTGAGTGTTTAAGTATATGCATGTATTTGTGTGTGCGTGTGTGTGTGTGCGTGTGTGTGTTTGTGTGTGTGTGAGTGATAACCCGCCAAGGAGACTCAAAAGAGGCAGCTAATGGACTCCAACCGCGGAGCGCTTGTCACACAAACATTTCTGCTGTCAAAGCAGTTTATCACACGTAACACAATGAGACACACACACTCCCCCCACCCCTACACACACACTCACACACATGCACACACTGTCCCAAAGCAGCCATTTGTCCCAGCTTGCAGAGAGTGGATGGGAGGGGAGCAGAGCAGAGAACAAAGGAGAAGAGACAGTCAGAGAGAACAGTTGTGTTTTCACAGTTGTTTTAGCAAATTTGATGTGACAAAGTGAAAAAGAGGGCTTCTTGGCACCACACTGCTTCTGACTGAACACATACTTGACCGTATGAGGATATGGGCGTGCACATGGACGGTTAGACGAATATTAAGCAGTATTAGCCTTTTATTATATATCATGATATAATGTTTTACCTCCAGATACACAGATTTCACATGATCAAAACAGTTTATAGTTTTATTGCCATAATCCAAATAAATATTAACATCAGTCTTCAGAAAATATTAGTTTAACCTTAATTACATGTACACATCTGTGTAAAGGGTGTGTGTGTGTGTATAAAGCAGCTTGTGTTGATCAGAGAAATACAAGTGTTTATAATTAATGTCCAGTTTAAGAGTCAGAAGTGCCTCAGTGGCGGCACTCACAGGACAATACTGAGTCCACACTTACTGTCTACGCATATACACAGAAAATCTCTCTCTCACACACAGATACATAAACAAATTCAATGACACATACATTCAAAAAAATGCATAATCTCCAAAAATGTTGTATACTTTAGACACAAACTTCATGTCCACTCAAACTGAAGCCCCATCAATATTTATTCCATGAACTGCAGCAACTTGGTAAAAATCCTGGTAAGGCAGCACCATAATGAAAGTGGAGAGGGTGTTCTAAGTTGTTGGCACCAAAGGTAAAGTGCATTTGACTGATCCTCATTTATTAATAAAGATATGACATGCCTTTGTGTCCACTATTGTTGAAAAGATACTCCATATAATTCTAGTAAGTCTGGTTTACCTCTACTGTCTGCCAATATCTCTAAACCATAACAAGAATTTGGCTCAGTTGTATTTTATTTTAGTCTTCCCTGGAAGCATTACTGAAGTTCAGTCTACTACTGCAGTTGAGAGCTATAATTCAGACAAACAAAAATTCCCAGTATGCAGAGGACAGTGTGGATTACTCAGCATTCTATAACATATTATCAGATGATAATGTATCATGTTGATGATTACCTGTTGCTGATCCCTTCCTATCTGCCTGTTCTTTTTGTTCAGCTTGAGTCAGGTCCATCAAACAGCCTGGCAAAGACTGGCAAATGCAGGGTAATGAGGCTACTTAAGGTGTTTAGCCTGGATCAGACCAATGATTGGTGAAGAGACAAAAAACTGTTTCAGAATGGCGCAGAGAAAAGTTGCAGCGGTGTGAACTGGCTGGTCTGAGCTTGACTCAAGCCAGCTGATGGTGTCACCTGCAACTTAGCTGGTTCAAATCGCTGGCGGCTGGCTTTAGAACTAAAAGCATGTCATGTGTGTCAGCAGCCAATCAGCTTGTAGGGAAATCCAATGGTCACATCAAATTTACCACAGACGTGGTGTTACCTTGCTGCGGCAGATACTCAGTCCCCACCGAGCCCTCTATGTCCGTCCTCATGATGTGTTGGTGTGGTGGGTCACTGCTGCTGCTCGCTGTGTGTGCTCATGCCCCCTCACACACACATTCTCATGAACTGATTAATTGGTGTTGGTTATTTATATTATCAAGGCATATTTAGTACAATCCATCTGGTGCTCATTTTGTTTCTGTTTTTTGCCATTTCATCCGTACTACAAATGGAAATGTAGTCGGTATCTCACCATCACTATACCCATTCTTATTTTAAGAAGCTACAAATTATATTCAGCCACAAAATAAGCCTGAAAAGCTGGATATAGGAAGGGAAGTACAGAAAGTTGTTGCATACAGATGATACACCATCTCATCTAGTTGCATTGGTGTGAACTGGTAGGTTTTCAGAGCGTTGCGGAATGGCACATTGCAGGTGGTTGGCTGTTTCAATTAATCTCAACTAATCAATCCCAGAGCCGGAATCTGTCTGATGACAACGAGCATTTTGGGGAAACAGCCAGTATTTCCAAGGTTCTGCTGTAGCCAACATATATCTACCAAGACTACTTCTTCCATGTACCGGTCATATTTGCAGATCTTTCACAGATATCGGCATATGAAAGCAGATATATATTTTTTTAAAACATCAATGAAAAGCTAACGTTGCCACGCAAAGTGATTTATCACTACAACTCAATCTAAAAACAGACTACAAAGTGAACCAGAACACTTCCAATGCCAAAAATCTTGGCCTGTTTCCTACAGATTCTGCATTTATATGCATATATCTGTTTATAGAGATTATTACCAGATATCATAACAATGCCTGTCGGTGCAAATCACCCACACTTTGCAACATTAAGGCACTGATGCAGCCAATGCTGCAGAATTACTTGTTTATACAAAAGTTCTTAATAAGCAGAGGTGGGAGAAAGGATTTTTGATGCACTTGATGATTGGAACATTGAATTTTAAATGAGCTCATAGCTTTAAATGTAGCTGACCAGTCACCCATCACACAGCAGACTGCTCCCCTAATGGAGCCCGGCGATGGTTCTTATCAGAGTGAAAGCTGCCATTGACTTTATGCTACATTCAGAGGCACTTGTGGTAAAACTGGTTGATGATGAACTCCAACAGGTCCCACACAATGTTGTAAATATGGCAAACCTTTTAGAAGTATGCCCCCTGAGGGACAGGCTTTCTTCCTTTCTATGCAATAAAAGAATGCTCCATTTTGAAGTCTTGGTTTCCACAGTGCACTCTGGCTCTCGAGAATGGCAAGTCTAAGTATACAAGCTGAGGGAGAAACTTGCAACTTTACTTATACCATGGTTGAGGATATTTTTCTTTGCTGAATCTCTTCCAGCATCTAATTGGGCTCAATATGTGTAAAATCTAGGATAAAGCTTTCAAGAACAGACTGACAGAGATGTTTTAAAATGAGCTGTTGGCCAGTAGTAAGTGAAATCGTATTTTTATACCTTAGAGCACATGTCCCCCTGATCTAGGATGAGTTTTTTCGGAATTTGAAACAACTTTTACTTCAAGTACCATGAGGGTCTTATTGAAATTTGACTAGGAGGTTGATAAATGATGGCAAACTCAAGGTATTACCTCTGCCTTGATCTCAAAAACAGATTTCATTGGACAAATGCTCATTTCTGACAGCAAAATGTATGCATAAAGAACTAAACATAACTGCTGTACCTGCTTGGTTTCTGCTTGGTGAATAACTCTCTTATAATGTCTGACTTGGCATCATAGACCGTGGAACCGGGGGGGCCAGGGGGGCCATGGCCCAAGTAACTTTTGTACTCTGACATAGAGGGCTGCACTGGGACCCGGCGGGACACAACGCAAATAGTAATAGACATTTTGATCCACACTCCACCAGCTGGTGGCGTTAATGGGCCAATTCGCTGTTTGCCAACCGCCATTAAACAGTAGAAGAAGAAGAAAAAGAAGAAGGAAGAGAAGGGGAAGATGTAGCCTAGCAACAGGATGTCAACACAAGAACTTGGTGCACATGCATGAGCGTTTCCGCTCCATATTTATTCATAAATGGACAAATATGCCCTGAACCAGCTTTCATACCAATTTGCTGCTTGCTCCACCTGTCTGTCTGTCTGTCTGTCTGTCTGCCTGTCAGCTCCATCTGTCATGAGACAAACATGAAAGAAGACATGCAGTTTATTGTGTTTCGCCGGCGATGAGCTGTCATTACACACGACAATTACGCAAGGCTGCGCACTCACTGTGCTAACCTATGTTGCATAATAAAGATTTGCCCCCTCGTAATTTTAACCGCCCCCTCAGTAACTTAATCCTGGCGCCGGGCTTGCCTTAACCTCAATCACTGTGTGATTATATAAAGGTAGAAAAATAAATAAATACAGAAGAGTAGAATAGAATATGAAACAGCCTTTATTTCATTAAAAACTAGATGAAAACAATGAAATAGGAGCGCTATTCCTGACCAGTGCGTCAAAAGACATGCACGCCAGGGAAACGAAACAAATAACCCCATGAATCTCTTTATTAATAGCCTATAAAATGACGTGTTTTCTCCTGCGGGACGGGAGAAGACACGAAATCATCGATCTCTATTATTGTGCTGGCATAAATTCTCAGAGTTTTGTGGGTGCGGGCGGGAGTGTAACACACACATTGCGGTTGCGGGTGATAATGGTCAGAAATTCAGCAGGAGCAGGCAGGAGCAGGATGAAGAAAACAGTCCCGCACAGGGCTCTACTCTGACAAACTATTTTATATGAATAAAAGTTGTAGCCTATCTTTGTTTTTATGAGCCAAGTCACCACACACCTTCACACACTCTCACCAACTGCTGCAGCTAACGGCGGGCACTTGCGCTGGCTGCATCTGGGAAAATTAAGAGACAGAAGTCAATATCTGATTTTTTTCAAGTAAACTGAAAAAACAAAATGATCAAATTACTCCAGCTCCCACTGTGGCCTCATCAAATAGGCTTGGCCTGTTGTGTGTGAATGTTAGAGTGGGATCAGAGGGGTTAATCTGAGCAAGCATGTGTTCGTGTTCATGCGTGTACTGTAGATGTGACTGTGTGGCGTCGGAATAAAAAAGTGCTCCGCAGCGTTATTTAATACATCAGTAATATTGTCTGTTTCAATGCATATGCCCCCACCCCCTCCGCGTGACTTGAAATTATGCCCCCCCCTCCCAAAATGAACATGCAGACTAATCAGTTTGTGTTGTACTTTGCACAGAATGTGGAATTTTGGAAGAAGGTTGATCATTCAATTATTCATCGGTGCAAAAGCAGACAAGGCAATGCAGCATTTTGGGGATTCTTGGTATACAAAAAGTTTGAGAAGCCGTGATATTGGATCTTAACAGCACCAGCAGATGTACACGAGAGAGAATTATCAGCATTGAGTGTTTGAAACACTTCTAAGTAATCTGCACACTTTTCCTTGATTTGCTCTCATATCTCGGTTTTCCATCTCTCCCTGCTTCATCTCCCCTCCTCTCCCTCTCAACTCCCTGTATCTTTTTCCTCAGTTTCCCCTCCCCCCTCCCCCTCCCTGACCCTTCATCTCTCCAACCTCACACACACACACACACACACACACACACACGCGCACACACACACACACACACACACACACACACACACACAAGCGCTCTTTCCATGCCTTTCTCTGCATGGCTGGGCTAATTGAGTATCTAAACAAACTAATTAATCATGGGTGTCCAGCGAAGACGGACAGGTCCAGAGAGGTGATGTTCATCAACTGCCCCCCCTCCCCCCCACCCATTTTGGTTCCTTAATCCCCACTTGCAGTTTATTTTGCTGAATGCGCACATTCACTCCCCCCCCCCTCCTCCCATCCCACCCGCCCTCCTCAAATCTCTTTGCCACGGCCAAGGTTATACCCGTATACACACTCATTCACTATTTATGATTTTGCATAGAGGATAAGTGCCCCTCCTCACCCCCCCAAACCCCCCCTTTTCCTCTTTTCCTCTTCTCTTAGAGTCAGGGTATCTGGGTACATTAATCAAAAATAATGAATAAAATGATCAGCCTGACAATGTGGCGTAGCCTCCCTCGGTTTCAGGAGGATAACCGACCAACTTTATTAATCAACATTTCCTGATTAATTGTTACAAAGTGTCATCCATAAATTTCCCTTCATTTTAATAGTACTTTGGCCAACACTAACAATATCCCCCGTGACCACAGATTTATTGAGGCCTTGGCCGATTTGAGAGAGGGGAAAAAAGAGAGGGGGAGAGAGAGACAGATAGAAGAGGAAGTAAGGAAAACAACATCCCCTTTAACAATGCTTTGAATGCAGGACTGAGACTGTGGGTAGATTTGCAGCTCCTGAACACTTAGTCTTCAGAATTGGCCTAATGGCAGTTTGGTAGCTACAGTGCGGCCCCATGGAGCTCTCTCTCTCTCCCTCTCTCTCTCTCCTTCCCCTGATAAGGTGAGGCGGTGGAGTAAACCATTACGGGTGACAGTTTCACTTTTCTCCCCCTAATTACTTGTTCCTGCCCATGTGGCATTTCTTAGAAAAATTTGTTGAATAATGACCGGCATTAAAATGGAGGCTCTTAAGAATTTATATGCACCGGCTTAATTCATCATGTACTTTCTTTATCTCCTGTGTAGATTTATATCCCGGCGTGTCGCAGGGCCCTCTGCCTTGTGACAGGGGCCGTCATCTCCTTAAGGGCACGGCATGTATATCAGTGACTGCGCCCCCCACCCCTTCCACCCCCCAACCCACTTCTGCTTTCCATCAGTGGGCCTTGCTATGCAGGTAGAGCGGAGACTGCCGGGAGCGTTTGTTTCTCTTGTCGTTTGTCTGTTAGGGGGATCGGAGCTGTGTCATAGCTTTCTTTTTAGGTGTGCTTGTTTTGCAGGAGTCTAATCCTCTTCACTCCAAGAAAACTGCTGGCTGGGACATGCATGTTTAAAATGTTCTGTTTTCCTGTTTTCATCAAAGCTACTTTTGATGTACAACCACTGGACAAAATCAATAGAAACGTGAAGGTATCTGGGGGCATTGTTGTGGCCTACAAGACACTAACCTTGTGAGAGCAGCAGAGACAGCTGGTATATGGGCTAGCAGGGCTAAGCCCTGCCTATCTTTTACAATAAAGACAAGAAAATTATTAAATTAAAGAAAATATTAAAATTAGTTATTGAATCTTAGAACTGATTGTTTTATGTGGAACCTACAGCAGCAACAGCACTAAAATAGTCACAAAAACGCAGGATTTATCTAAATGGACAGATTTTTACAGCCCATACTCCTAGAATCAGCTTCCAATCATTGTTGTCACATCGTGAGTGACAGGTGTCATGACCAGCCCCCTTGATTTACTGTCCAGTTGGGCTAAATTCATTCAGCCCAGGACACTGACTTTTGGCCAATGACAGTGTGTGGTAGCACAGTGAGGGCCTGCCCGCTGTTACTGTAGTGGGAGAGTGAGCGTTGAGTCTTGAGTAGAGTTGCGTTAGCATCATGCTGAACAAGGTGGATTATTTTAAATGCTGTCTATCGAGCGGGACCTCATACAAAAATCATTGGACTTAAATGACTTGGTGATTAACCTGTTTGCATCCCAGAAAGGCCGTCGATGTGAGCTTCTCTTCAATAAGGTAGGCCCAAGTAGGGCTGGGCGGTGTTCGCTGTGACGGTAACTTACCGCAGTAAACATGAGCCGCGGTGCGGCTTTTGTGGTTACATTCATACCACAGTACTCCCACTATGGCGGCAGAACGGGGCCCGGCGGCCAGCCGACCTGCCTGCCTCATGCACCTCTCTTACTACAGTACGTGATGGAACCCAGGCCTGCGAGCAAGGGGCACCCGGCGGGCCCTCGCTACGTGATGGAGGTGGCCTGGCCGACAGCACCAAACCCAGTCCCGCGGGAGAAGGGGGCCCGGGAGCCACTGGACCTCCCTCTTCCCCCTAATGTTTATACATACTATATAACCTTTTATACACAATAATAGATGGATTAGTAACCATTTTACTTCTGACGATAAATAGTTTCCATCCTAGACATGTATGGCTTTTTAAATTGTTTTATTTCAGGTGTAAAAAAAAAGAGAGAAGACGATACCGTGATATCATAACGTCACCACATCCCCCCAAAATAATACCGTGATATTGATTTTAGGCCATACCGCCCAGCCCTAGGCCCAAGCCCTAACCTCTTATTAAAGGAGCATTACTCCTGTCCTTTCTTTACCTTTCCTGTCTGTGTGTACAGCGGAAAATAGTCAGTGTGTGGGTGTGTGTGTGTGTGTGTGTGTGTGTGTGTGTGTGTGTGTGCGCGCGCGTGTGTGCATGTGCATGTGCGAGCCAGCGAGAGAGAGAGAGAGAGAGAGAGAGAGAGAGAGAGAGAGAGAGAGAGAGAGAGAGAGGGAGAGAGCTTTTGGCATCAGAACATTTTTGTAGTTAGCCTAATTCAATAGTGTTGTTGTAGTGCATTGTTGCTGTAACCTGGTACTGTATCTCGGTGTGATGTTACAGTTACCGCAGCTGAACTATTGATCAGTATAGGCCATAGGTCTATTGCGTTAGCCCTCCCACCCAATTTCATGGTTTGAGTCTGGCCAGGGATCCACTTACTCCCTCTCATTTCCTGCTACATCTCTACTGTGTAACATTTAATTATAAGCCAAAGACCCCCCAAAAAAACAAACTATGGGTAAATGATGAGTACTGATATGATGAGTCACTTAGAAGGCACTAATCAACCTGTATTTTGCATTTACACTACAGGCTCATTTACGCTTAGTGTTAGATATGCAAACAAAGAGAGGCAGAGCCTGCTGTCCGTACTCTGCATGCTTTTTATCTGTATTTGTGCACTTTCTTGAAAGCTTGCAGATTCAGACATAATGGAGCAGTACCACCAGAGATCATGGAGGTAATGTAGCAAAGTTCAAGCAGATATAGATATAGATACAACGAAGAAATTTAAATAATGGTAGAACAGAGCTAATTGGTAATATTGTAAAAAGAATTATCCATCTACATTTCAGGATGTAACGTTATATAGCTTCACCACCACCAGTTACAAGGCTGCCTCTGTTTAAAGGTACAATATCATGACCTCCTCCACCCTTGCCTTATTTTTGGTTGTGTGAAACTTTTGATTCTGGTGGTGTGAAACTTTCGATTCTGCCTTCTAGGTAGTAACGTTGGCAACCTTTAAAATGGACATATCTATTTTCATATGTAGAGGAAGTATAAATCTGTCTGGTATCCAGCATGCTTCAACCAAAGTGCTTGCTGGACATATCCTCCCCATACGCCTTTTTGCCATCAGAATTGGAGGAGTTCATCTGACAAGCATGACATTTGCATGACTTTGTCACCTAGAAACAAGTGTAACAAATTAAGGTCTTTGAGGAATGGTTGTCAAAAAAGGTGTGCCATTATCTGAACAATTAGCATATGCCTCCCTTCTCCATGACAGAAGGCTTTTCACCCTGCCTTAGAGTAAGCCGATCCAGAACACCTTTGCCTTCAGATGTGGTCAGATGACATGTTGTATGACTTACTTTGTTTGAAGCATAACCTGCTCTTCAGTCTTGACATGATTTGCATCATTTTCATTGTCATATAGCCATTCAGTGGCCCCTGGTGCCCTGTCTGAAAGCATCTGCATTGTTGGTTTGTCCACATATTCATTCAACTGTTTTCATAAAGGTATACTATGCAGGAATTATTGTTTGTAAACACAACAATTAATGTTGGACCTCCCTAAACTACAACGCAATACACTACGTAATGGAAAAGCTACTTTAGCAAACTAACTAAGCTAACTACCGGCACCTACCTGTCCAACAGAAAACAGGCCAGCTTCCTTCAGTGCTCACTATATATACGTAGATATATATGTATACATTTATATAATTTTACCAGTGCTGTGTCCTTGATAGGGATGTCACGATTACTTGATTTCACTATTAACCGCAATTTTAAATGCCAGGGTTAATTATTTGTAAAGATTCGTCAACACCGTCATTCGCCAAAGATTATGCCGCAATGTGGAACCATATACAGTAGATCAGCACAACTCGCACGGAACGAAAAAAAAAAAAAAAGTTAAATGCACAATAACTGGGTTAAAATACGTCAATCTCAATTTATCTGATGTAACACTCAATTAAAAAATTATATGTTAGCATGTCATTTGCAGTTAATGGCGTGATTAATGATACGAGTTGGGCTTACAGTGCAACGTGACAAGCTAAGGCACGTCTCAAAAACTTTTTTGATGGATAGTTTTACAGTTTGTGTGCACACAGCGTGAGGTTGTAATGGTTTTGGGTCCGTGTAGCTCTTTGGAGTGAGACGACAGGCAGAAACTAACGTCCACACGAGTGCGGGATTTCACAAATGCTCGTTGTTTATTTTTACATCAACTTAAAAACACTCCAACCTTACCAAGCCCGGTTGTACGGCTACTATATTTTCATACATGAACATGTTGAGAGATAAAAGAAAAAGCAGGAGCACATGGAAATAAATTAAACTAAATGATCTACAAGGAGTGTTCATGTGATTTTACACATTTATAGTATGAAATTAATTAATGTATAATAATCGTGATAATCGTAAAACCATGATTATTTCTCTGACAATAATCGTACCAAGAAAATCTATAATCGTGACATCCCTAGTCCTTGATTTTGGTACCTTCTTTTTGGATGGATGCTGCTACTAACCGGTCACTACCTTTTTATAAAATTTTGACCTCCACTGCATGCTGTTATCAGCTGGCGGCTACACATCCAAAAATGTCCCGACAACAGCATAATCAGAGAAAAATTAGAAATTACAGGGAAAGGGCAGGTTCTCTGCACATGCTGTAAATACAGCACTACACACGTCCAGGGGGTCATTAGTGAGGAATGAGAGGGATTCATTTTGCTTGAGCCAACAGGCCTACATCTTCCACATCAATCCTGCGTTGCATACCTTTAATTTGTCTCCAATCTGTAGCTTTTAATTTAATGTATTTAAATTAATTCTGCTGTAAGAGTAACAAAAATGTGAAGAGGTGACTTTTGTGAATCAATTTCATGCAATGTAGTGCAGGTATAGAGGTAGTCCCTTTGACTAAAGACATCAAAGTGGATCTAAAATACTGATACTCAAGAATCCACATGCTACATGTGCATCCATATATAATACAAGGGCCTTCATGTATAATACATGTATAATACATGTTTGTATTTGTGTGTATATTATACCCCCTCCTCCCTATTTAAGAATGCAGAGTTTTTAAGTTCAGGCATTAGGATGATTTATGAACAGTATCAGGCGAAGCGTTCTGAGAGCCACCTACAGCCTCGCCTTTATTACTGTTGTTTTTTACTATTTCCTTAGGGTAATTTACTATATGCTCTCTGGAGTATACCCACTTAGGACAGCTTTCCACTTTCAAGGGCATCGTGGTGGGCATCTAATGTGAAATGTCTGAATGGATGCTAGTGACCTACATATCCCTCCATTTGATGCTTGTTCTCCATTTCTAGTGCTAAAGTATTTTTGACTGAGAAAAACTTCCATGCCAACACTTCAGAAAAGGGAAGAGGGGTAATTTAAACTGGTGAAGACATCGAGTCACCCCTTGTTCTATTTAACATGGGCTACACTCTATAATGGATACTCCAGGAGAGTATCCCTTAAGAATTATGTCCATATTAGATGATTCTGCACCTCGTGATTTACGTCCAGTGCCAACATTGCCAATGCAGAAAGTAATTTCCCCATATGTAGTGAGGTGGAATTGAGAGCACTGGGGTTGGACTGGTAGATGGGTGTGTAGCGAATCTGAGTGTCATGAGGGGGTGTAGAGTTTGTTTCCAGTCAGAAACCTGCAGTTAACATTCAACAGCCATAATCTTCACCTGACTTTAACAAGTCTTTTAGTTGCCTAACCCTTGCCCCCTTGCCATTTACTTTAACTACAAATCAGTTGCCATTATCAAAGTCTTTCCCTGACCCTAACCGCACTATAGTGGTGCTGAGAGAAAGCAAAATTCTAAAAAAAAAAAAAAAAAAAAACACTGGCATTTAACATTACCCAGGATTTTGCAGAATAATAAAAATTTCTCAGTCTGAATGAGATGTGATTTTTTTCCCAGGTCAAAGACACTTCCTAACTACATCGTACTCTCTTCAGCACCTAAAAACACAACATCAGAATGGCTGAACATTTCCTTTATTGCCACTGTTCAACTAACACCATGGCTTCTGCCCTACCAGTCTTCCATCACTTCTCCTGAGTAACTAGCCCCTCGTCAATGCTGCATTATCACACAAACACAGCAACATACAGGTAACTGACACATAACATATTAAAAATGCAAACCTCAAGCAAACTTGTCATGTTGTAACCAACCGTTGCATGAAGCTGAAGCCCAAGTCAGGATTGTGTCGGAGATTAAATGTAAAACTACACTGTTACAAGAAAAGTCCTAGATTAAAAATGTTACCCAATAAAAAGTATATTATTATCAGGAAAATGTATCTAAAGTACCAAAGAAAAACATCAATATCAAATCTTAAGAAAGATGCCTGCTGTGAATGTTATACTATTAAATATTCCTTGTCCTCGTCCTCGTCCTCGCCCTCCGCTTATTAAATATTGTATATCATTATTAGATTATTACTTGTGCAGTTATATCTAAGCAGGATTTTACTGTTGAACTGAGTTGGAGCTGAACTATTCCATGTAAGGCCATAACTAATGTTTATTTCCTTAAATGATCTGCTGAAACCCCACTGCCAACTAGCAATTTGGAGATGTAACTGTAGAGCCACACAGACACATCACAAGTATAGAGCTCACAGCAGCGTAGGCCACATACAACATGGGCTCTGCGTAGCACACTAGTATAAATCAGTCTTAAGAGAATGCAGGTACCCACAGATAGGAATTGAAAGAACTCCTGCACAAAGCCCCAGTAACCACATATACTCCAATTGCACTAGTAATAGTAAAACATTTTTAAGGTCATCAAGAATTCCTTCAGTGAGTGAAGACTGACTTTATGTGGACCAACAGAATACATGTTTGGCCTTTCATATTCAAACTGATGGCAGTTATGATTTTGGCTACTTTTGTAATAAGTCTAAAATCTAATGGAGAATGATTCATCTAAAATATCGCCTATCTACATATACATATTTTTCTGTAATAATGTAACACCTTCCACTGCATTCCTAAATGTTAGCTATCATACAATTAAAATGATTTATACATGCAGGATTCACCTTCCTTTCTATTTTTTTTTTAGCGTACCCAGTTTACAAAATCCAGGCTCAACTTGAGACCATATAAAGCATACATGTAAATTATATAAACCATCCTCAGGTGAAACCAAGTACAGTATGCCCTGTCCAATTAAAGAATCTCTCCAGTGAATACATTCATCTCTATGCTGAATGTGAGCTGTGATCCGATCAACCGACATGGTGGGCTTTTCACTTCGGGTGACATCAGGCCCTGTGGGCATCTCTATGCTAATTGCATGCAAATTACATAATAGCTGACACACTTTTGATGGGAACATAAAATGAGTGACATTATAGAGGTGCGCTCACTGTCTATTCCTAACACCACATCAGAGCAGTGTAGTGCAGCTGTGATTCGAGGTAACAATCACGGTTGCACCAGAAAGTTGTCACAAACATTTCGCTCTTTAATTAGACGTTATATGACCCTATCTTATGCTAGGTCATAATTACTCTCATCATGCAATGTATTTGTAGTGTGCTTATATTTTTTTTCTCAGAATGGCTAACATGTAACAGTATCATGACAAAATAAATAAATAAAAGATCCTGTGTATGATTTTTGTTGATATGAACCTTTGCCATGACCTTTGAACTTTTAAAACACCCAACCTTGCCTTTTGTAGGGCAAAACAAATCTAAATTCATGACTTGAAGGGAAATGTGCCTCTGCAGTCTTCCTTTATGAAAACAACATCCTGTGAATCGATCCTGGAATGAATGATGGAGAAAAATATGATAATATACCGCAGGTAGTGGAAAATGGTTCTATAATTAAATGTAGTGATAAAAACAATTTATCTGGAGCACTATTTAGACGCATACACAAACAAACACACAAATAGCAGCGCTGTATGTATCAATCAGGTATGACAGCGTTTAAGTGTGAGGCTGTGACATGACAGGAGCTTCCTGCCAGGAGGCTTGTCTTTCTAATGACAGCCACTGCTCTGGAACGGAGACAATCTGGGAGGCACACACACATACGCACACACTCGGCCTTTGCCTCGATCTCTCTCTTTGATAACTATCACTGTCAAGGGGAGACAGAGCCCAATGTATGACAATTTGTTCATTATCATAGTGAATAGATTTTCACAGGCTCCCCCGCCAGTCTGCCACTGGCGGATAGATGAATATCAAACAGGCCTCTCCTTTGTCCTAGGGGCCAAATTTAGGAAATAACATCTCATCCTACTCTCTGCCTGCCTCTCTCTCTCTATCCTCCCCAGTAGGACCAGTGACACCTCAAGTACCCATCACTCAACTAAGTGTGTGTGTGTGTGTGTGTGTGTGTGTGTGTGTGTGTGTGTGAGTGAGAGAGAGAGAGAGAGAGAGAGAGAGAGAAAAAGAGGACTATGAGTGTGTAATTCTAAGGAGAAATGGGGAAATGGCTGCATTTAGAGACAACAAGACAAAGTCCTTACAGGCAGTCTATATAAAAGGAACTATATGATTTAAATTCTAAAATGTTCATATTGTCACTGTTTTAAGCTGCTACAGTGGCTCCACATGATATAATCATTCAATCAGACTTCTGCAGAGTCATCAGCATGAAAGTAATAATTACTATAGAGTAATATTGTTCCTTTCTAATTTTGGTCACATATTAAAAAATCAAAAAAAAGTATACACTCACTAGCGGCCCCAAATTATACTTTTCTGTCTGCAGTAGATAGATCTTCAGCAAATCATGACGCATGCAAAAATTAGAATGATAATATAATTTCATAAGCTAAAGTGTATAGGCTATTTCTTCATTATATGGGTATATGGTAGACATAATCAAGCTATTAGCACAAGGTGTGGCTAACTTTGCCTGTGATGTAATCAAACATTTTAGAAAACAAATGCTCTAATTTTCTAAAGAAAAATATTTTTGCTTGCTGGTCGACAGTTAGATGACAAGAGTCTACAAAAAGTCTTCAAGCTAGTTAGTCTACATTGGCATATAGAGAGGAAATGGTTAAAAAAAAAAAACAATGCCTACCTGGCTGTGTCTGAAGATAAATCTGCCTACCATCACCTATAATGCCAGTTAAATTCACATATTATATCTCATTTGTTTATTTCTGCAAAACCTGCAGTTTTACAAAGGCATTATATGTCTGACTTTCTCTTAGCTTGGAGCAGTGACTCCAGGAATGTTTGAGCTTTGGGCGTACTGGTAGCTTTTTTTTGTTTGTTTTGTTGGTTTTTTTTTTTAACCTTTAAACACAGCCATGTCAGTGGTGTCCACCCCCCACCCCTAGTTTCCAGCCTTTATGCTAAGCTAAGCTAAACAGCCGTAAAAAGTTTCCTAAAATGTGGAACTATTTTCTAAAAGGAGGTCAACACAACATTCACAATTTTCTATAGCAGCAAACAACTATTTGCTATGTAAAGATGCAGTGTAGTAATGACATCCTGAGCACAGGATGAGTTCACACACATTTTCAGCCAACCTCGTCACATATCCAAGTTTTGTCATGGACTTTCCAAGTCGACATATGACATTCTCTTTCAAAATAAATGTACTGCATTGGTACAACACCACAAATTGACATTTTTTTCTTTCATCAGCAAAAGAACTTTGTTTGCAGCACGCATGTTGTAAGGTCTAGGCAACAAAGGCAGGTGGTTGGATTTGAAAAAATGAACAGGGTTTGGCTTTAACAATCTTACAGGAAGCAAACACTGGCCTCCCGGGTGAAAGTCGGTGGTTGTTGGATTCATCCACCACCCCTTCCAATCACACTTAATTGCCCAGTCCCCTGATGCCACAGGGCACCTTTAAAAAATAATGCAAACCGGCCACGTATCGTGCCAACATGAAAGCATGTTGGCTTTCTTCATCAGTGTCATTGCAGAAGCACAAGACCTACCCTCTGGTTAACACTGTTAGCTCTGTCAGCACTGTTGCTGTTATCAGCACTGTTCAGGCTGTTAGTACAGGTAGCTGCTAGGTGCTGTCTCAGTCACCTCCAGGTTAGTATCTATGTGCAGACAATCCCAGCCCAGACTCTGAATCATATACTGTATGTGAATGTTGCATATTCAAGTTGACTTATTAACACAAATTTGGAAGTCTTGCCCTACCTTCTGTAAAGTGTGTAATCACAGTCAAGTAAGTTGGAATGTATTTATCAGTGGCAGAATCAGATTCGTATAACTAAATGCCATGGTGTCTTTGTATCGTTTCCATCAAAGAAACAGAAGGGTGCGTATGCAAGCTCGGTTCTGTCCATTCAGTTGGAGCACACTCAGCTGACCATGGCGGCACATAATTAAAACCTCTGCTATAGGACACCAAACAGGATTGAGATCCCAGACCTGTCAGGACCTGGCAACACAACTATACCTGCTTTTCACACACACTGGCAAAGACAAAGTCAAACGGCTACTTTAACACTCTCTATCACACACACACACACACACACACACACACACACACACACATAATACAGAGAAATAAAAAAGGGACAGGAGGACAAACAGTGAAGCAAATAAAAGGATAATGAGATCTGATTTAAACCACATGTTCATCACTTCTGTTCTTATCTTTACACTTCATTCTCTTCTTTCCTTCTCTGCTTTATCCTCTCTGCATTGCATGGACCTATTTATGATTGTTGCTCTTTCAGGTACACACTCAGCTGGTATAAAAGCCATGCCAATAATCCCTTTTACCTACAAAGTTTTTTTTTAGTATGAGATAATTTATGAAAATGAAAATGACTTTTTGCTCATTTTGTTTAATGTATGCACTTTAACAATTAATAACCCAAGCGCTGGGAGATTTTCAACTAAAGGCCATTAATTTGTATAAATCTGCCAAGCTCTGACAGCAAGAGATTTTTTAAACTGATCTGAGGGAAAGTGAAATTATTCTCTAGCCTCGGGTTAAATATTACTTTTCTCCAGGACTTCTCCAGGTCCGCCGGCTCCTCGCCGGTTTCTGACCTTGTCATTGATCTACCTCTCCCTCACTTGCTTTCTATCTCCTTTTCTCTCACTGCGTTATCTGTTTGCATTATTTTTGCTCATTTCTTTGGTTATCAGGGAGAGGTGTGTTTTGTTTGTGAGTGGCCTCAAGGCCTTTTGAAACAGCTCCTTCTGAATCAAAATGTTCCTCCTGCCATGGCTGAAGGAGGGCCAATATTTCCTCACACTTTACTGAATAAAAATACCATGTATTTAAGTGCGTTCTGAACTGATCCATCCGACCATTATCTGATCCATGCTAAGTTTATGCAACTGAAAGTCTGTATTGGAGAAATATTAGCCCCTTTTACACTGCCAGATTTTTCACGAATGTTGGGCTGTTTTGCCGGCAAGCTGCGAGCGTTTAGACACACAGAGCCAGATTGGCGAGTTGATCCGAGGTGCCCAATTTTCCGCCTTGTAGGATACTCTTAGTGGCGGAGTTTAGTTTAAACAGAGGTGGCCTTCCGCAACAGGAGGGGCTGTTGAAGACTTGTGGGAGGAGCTGTTGATGACGCCGCACGTGCGAGCTACTGGCGGTGGATAAACAGGAAACAGCTGATAGCAGGAATTAGCGAGCAGCTAGTAGCAAGAGGGAAACGCAAACCTGAAAGACACTGTAAAGATGAGCAACTGGGTAGACAAGGAATTGCGTGCCCTCCTTGTCCTCACAAACAGAGGCCATTAACCATCAGATGACGGGGAACAGTGAAGAACAGGCCAACTTACGAGAGAATTGCTGAAGGACTGATCAGCCGCAGCTTCCCTCCTACGTCACTGTTTACGTCACACGCTGAGCTACACATTTTGTTTCTTGCTCATGCCCCACATTGCCCCAAAAAAGGCACATTCTGTATAAACAAAAGTAGGTAGGCAGCATTTTGTCGCACTCCCCGATTATGTTTTTATCCCGCCAATGCTGAAAGAAGACTGATTGGGCTTTGCTGCAAATTTGTTGCAAACTTCGCTTTGGTGTCCAAGTCAAGCAAACTGAATGTGTACTGTTTTCCTTTTAAATTTTAATTGTGATATTTGCAACCTCGTAAATGAGTTCTTTTTGGTTATGTTGATTCATTTCTACCAGAATACATTTACTGTCATATATGCATAGAATGTAAATGTAATGATTTCCATGTAAACATATATAGTATGTCTAGATATCAAATGAGGTCAGTGGAAATTACTTGTTTATTTGTAAGCATTTTTGTTTGTGTGAATTGACCTTTGAATGTGCGTCATGGCCTCTGGTAGCTTATGGTCTGAAGGACAGGTTTATATGAATATATGTCCATTTGATCAACTGTTGATGATTGCTAAAGTTCACCAGTGATGCAGTCTATAGCGAGTTTATAAACATATCTACATGTTTTCTTCTAAACAGCAGGATTCCTGCAGCTGCTTTCTAGGAAAAAATCCTTGAGCCCACCTGACTGATACATTTCAGTTTATTTGGAATGAACAGAGGACGAACTTTGCAGTTACTGCAAGAGATGTGACAGCATTGCTCAATTGCTCAATCAATCTAAGAAAAGAGCAACAATGACAGACATCCAGACCATAAAAGACAAAAGACTGCACCTTAGTGAACACACTGGCCCTCACTGATGAAATGAAGGCACGACAGAGATCTGGACGTAAGGTCATTTCCATGCAAAGCTCGGCATTCATCAATGTGAATGTGGACAGAGGCTACAGTCAAATCTCACGTCAGGTCTCAAGTCGTGCACATTAGTTTGAGTCAGCGTGGACTGATGGTGCAGCGTAGTAAAGCTGGCTGAGTTGGAGAATTGTTAGACTGCCATCAAAGCATTTGCTGCTACATTTTAATCACTTAAAAAAGTATAGCTTGCAGTTGCCTTGCTCTGTAGAACTGGTGTCAGGCTAACTGAAGGATGAACACCACAGGTCCCCGGCTCTAATTAATCAAACTCTTTATTTTTCTTCTTCTTTTTTCTCTCTTTTTTATCACTGACAAACCAAAGCATGTTTAGAACAATTATCATTAAAACATCATTAATAAAGAAATATATAAAGCCTGCAACGGTGTAAATATTTAAATACTCCTAATACTAGCCTATGGGTTACTATATCTTTACCGTTGTCCAGCTCGGACCCAGGTGATCTGTGTCTCCTTTGCCATCTGTTATACCCAAAATGGAAGCAGACTCAATGCACACGGCCAATAGCAATATTATATGTTAAATATAAAGGCTAACGTTATCAACATACATGCACTGTAGATCAGTACGTATCATGGATTTCTGAAATAAATATGTCAACCTCGTGGCTGTAGTGTTTGCCTTCCATACAGCATTTTTCTGACTTCCTTTGATGCCACCTTTTAGGCTGTCAGATAAAACCATTTAGTTAAATTGGACCTGGGACATTAGCACTTCTATTTCTAGCTCAGAGAAGTTTCTCTTCTTGGCTGTATTAGGCCTCTCTATGTCGTAAACTCTAAGGTCGAGGCTTCTAAACTGAGAATATACTGCGGCAGGATGTGTGTATGATGATTGTTTTCAGCCCTATCATTAAATGTGTTCGGATCTGGGCTGGTTTGTACTTTATGATTGATAAATGAGGGTCACTGGCACTTAAGTCTCAGGATTCAACGCACACTGATTACAGTTAAAATAAGTGATCATCTGTTTTCATAAAGTAACGTGTAGGTAAATACCCTCAACTGAAACTTAAGTTCCTTGTAGCGTTCATGTCCACCCAACTTCTGAGCTCATCTCCCAGCATCCCAGTGTTGTGCCTCTTAAAGCCTTTTCACCTAGCTGCTGCTGCTGCTGGATTTGTTATCTAGATCAGAGCCATTTACAGCCCTTCATTCATCATGTACGCCAGATTTGAAACAAGGCAAACAGAGGCAACTGCAACACTCACTACACCCGCCAAACACCCACACTGTTCTAGGTCAAGGTCATGGATTCATTCTTGCACCCAACTGCTGAAAGACATTTTCATGGAAAGACAAACAAATTCAAAACTTAAGCGAACAATAGACACAACAGTTAGAATACAATGAAAATAAGAAAGTCAGCTTTTCTTTTTATTGATTACTTAAATATCCTGCTTTACTTTTTCATGTTCAGAGACAACACATGATTCTTTTTTATGTTATGTTTATTGACATAAAAGTTTTGTGATTTCGAGCCTCTTAGCTCTTCAAAAATCAATACACAAAGTAAATAATGCTTACAGTGGCATTAATAACACAATGGTTACATTTAAAAAAAAACAAAAACAATAATGAAGTAATAAGACATCCCTCTCACTCAGAGGCAGACATACAGTACTGGTCTGCAGTTTTACAGTGGGCTATTTACTGTTAATGGAGGCAAGTCATGATAATAAAAATGAATCTGTTGCACAGCAGAACTTCCACTGTCCTCCAATGCATCAACACTATTTTTTTTTTCATTCAGTTTCCTAATTTCCGTCCATCCTGCTTCATCCTCCATCCCTCCCCTCCTCCTCTCGCCCTCTCCTCCTAGTGGTAGTTTTTTAAGTTCAGATTCTGAGAGCATGTCTTCATTAGCTGCATTAACATTCACAGGCTGTAGTAAATTCTGACAGTGAAAAGGTCCCCGTAACCTTTAGTTGTGCAGAAATTTACTTCCCAAGAAAATTACAGCTGGCACTGTCTTAATTAATGCCCGCTTTCTTCTCCTGAAAACCCCGAGCCTGTCAGCTGGAGGAGGAGATGAGGAAGAAGAAGAAATTAGAAAAACAGAGAGTGGAAAGAAGAGAAAAAGAGAGAAGTGGGGAAAAGACAGAGAAGAAAATACGGAAGAAATTTCACTCGACTAAATGGTTTTACTTACAGACACGGGGTGGTGCGGGAAGACGAGACGGTGCATAGGAATAAAAAGTGGGGAGTCGCCGCAGCGTTTCACAATATTACTGTTTGTTGTGGTGTTTATGTGCGAGTGTGCAGTTGTTGTCACACAAACGCGGCTATTCCCCTAGTAAGTAGATTCAGTAGATTCAAATCTACACTATCTCTCGCACAACTCCCATCTACTCTCTCTCTCTCTCATTCTCTGCTTTTTGTCATCCAAAGTGGTATGAAAGAGAGAGAGAGAGAGGCGAGGGGGGGCTTTGGAGGAAACTAATACATATTTTATCCCAGGCTATCTCCTGGGTGCAGATGCTGCTTTGTTCCAGGCCCTCAGAGGAAGAGAATGGCTAAAGAACCAGAAATCCATCTTCACACTGGGGAAGCACAGCATCGCAATCCTGCACTGATTGGGCCACAAACAAATTAGAATAAATACCAACATCCGTCTGCATGGCAAATACAGCACTAAACACTGTGTGTGTGTGGTGGGAGGAGGTTGTGTGAGAGGCTTTTTAGCTTTTAGTGGGAGAAAAGGATCACGCTCAGCGATAGTCCCCGTCCCTAATTGTCCAAGCGAGCTACTCTCACGGCTTGATCATCTTTCTCTCGTTCAGTCTGGCCGTCCTTCTCCCTCTTTCTACCTCTCCCCCCACCTGCGCTCCCTCACCCTCCATCCATCTCCGCAGATGCTAATTAGAGAAGTGAGTCACAGCTCTGTTGATAGACAAATGTCAGCAAGAGTCTCCAGTCGCTTGGTAATTGCCTGAATCAAAGCCTCCGGGAGAGCAAAGATGATGAGGAGACAAGACATTGTACACTCTGAGGGGTGTCCGTCCGCCCGTCTTCTTGCATCTACAAGTCAAATCGTCCTGGAAATCACAGACTTTGCAGCATTTGTAGGAATGGGAGAATTTTGTGAGGCACTCTGTGTTGACAAACTACATTTGAGGTGTGCACCTGGGTGGAATTTAAAAAAACAAAATGTGTGTGGCCGTGGTATACCCTAATGGCTCCACAGGCCACACCTGCTCACCAGATCTGACAGTCCTAAAATCATCCCCACCTCATACAGTGATTGGCAGAAAAAAGAAGGTGAGAAAAAAGAAGAAAGGTCTGACCTTTTCAAGTTGTCTTCTGTTGTGCTTCACACTGGATTAAGGCAAATTGTAGTTTAGGTTTAAAACATGACTGATTGATCATGGTCAAAATTTTAAAAAATTACTATTGGGTCAAAGAAACACTTCATCCCAAAAATGACTCTTTGCACATCAGGAAATCCCCCACTGTTATATTGACTTTGTGAAGAAAACCTTTCTGGCTCAAAGACATGTGCTTGCCCAGTCATGATACTCATCCTTGAGTAAAACACTTAATGTGGAAGTGCTTTAAATAGTAAGGTTTTAGCGAAAATGCATGTGTTAAGGAAGTTATAAGCAAATGACTAGATAAATGAGACTTACCATATGGGTTGTGTGAAAGTGTGTAAATGAATGCTTTGATATAGTTATGCTGGTGTTACATATGGACCCCATTTACTTCAATTCATTAAGACTTTTCTCCATTTTTGGATTCTTTGTTCACGGTCGAGACATGCAAGAAAAACAAAGTTCTCTTTCCAAATTCAGTGTAACATGGGCTGAATAACTGATAAACAAATGATCATTTTAGGGGTAAAGTATGCCTCTAAGGTTCCACAAAAGAGATCACGGTCAGGACACAGGTTGAAGTTACACGCTTGGAATCCCATCCATCTAGCAATATACCAGTTAGCATAGCGCCAGTGAAAAGATAACGCACAGTCTCATACAGTGTTTCCATTTGCTCTGGAATGGCTGAAGTTAAGCAAGTGGAGGGCATAGTAGTCTAGTGATCACCAAGGGGCCAGGGTGGTTCCACACCAGACTTCTGTCAACATGTCAAAGTGTCTTTGAGGAAGAAACTTAGCTGGCCAGCTTGCACCATTGGTGTGTGAATGTGCAACACATTCTCACTTCGACCTCGTCACATATTTATATTTGGTCATGGACTTTCGGTGTCCACATACAACGTGCAAGGTACCAGCGGTGCATTGGTTGTTGACGTTCTGCCCGTTACATGCATTGTCTTCTTTCAATGCATAACTCTTCTGTTTCCACAGGAAATTTGCCATTTACATGCAGTCTCTTTAAAAATAAATGCACTACTACTCTATATAAAACCGCAAATTTACATTTTTTTCCTTCAACAACAAAAACACATGGTTAGGTTTGGGCAACAAAAGCACATGGTTGGGTTGCGGAAAAAAGAAGAGGGTCTGGCTTTATCATTTTACAGGACACTAACACTGTTCTCCTGGGTGAAAGTCTGTGTTTGTTGGACGCATCCACCACATATTCCCTCCCAACCTTTTCATACTTTTGTCCCCTTAACTTTGGCT
Organism: Epinephelus cyanopodus; assembly: GCA_026686955.1. Taxonomy (NCBI): domain Eukaryota; kingdom Metazoa; phylum Chordata; class Actinopteri; order Perciformes; family Serranidae; genus Epinephelus; species Epinephelus cyanopodus. The sequence goes on from CM048914.1 coordinate 9,196,002, forward strand.
CTTGTCCCGCCACGTTTCCCCCGAAACAGTTAGCCACGTGTCATGCAGACGTTAAAAGAGACTGCTTTTTTTGTCAGTGTCTGATGCCGGAAGTCACTGCATAGGCGCTGGATTTCAACGACTTCAGAGTGAGAGTGGGTTGGAATGTGTGAATGAGAGACACATTGAAGAAAGTGTTAGGTAAATGTGTTCCGTCCATTTAACAATGTCATGCTACTCCCACCTCTGGACTTGAGGGACAATGATACATTTATTCTGGAACACAAGACATGGAGATAATGCTCCAGACATTTGAAGAGATAACCAGCCCAGTTTAATATAGTTTCTGCTGAGGACAGTATCCCCTTTCTGTTGCTCCTTTCTCCTCTATTTTGCCATTTTCACAATTCTTCCCCTTGGTTTGAGAAATAAAGTAATACATTGCAAAGGACTCCCACTTTCTTCACAACAAATGATTAAAGTATGAAGGAAACTTTATCATAACACATAGGCTCATTTGAAGAAAGGAGCAAGTCTTGCACTATGCGAGTTGCTGGTCATTATTTTGTAACACATCGAGAACTTTGGGGGCGTCTAACGTCAAGTAGTTAGGACTTTATTTTTAACAAATGGGCAGCAAGCTTCAGGCTACTTGTTTAGCAGTCCACATATGACATCTCTATTAGAGGAACACTCTGACCGCTCCGCAATATTCTCATGTCTCCTAATTATAAATGTTTGACTCTGGCCTTAGTTAGAACCACAAGAGTATCTTCTCTAAATAACATCTTGTGCCATCAAATATCTTCATCTCATTTATAAAACAGCTCCTTCTTTTCACCCTTGCTCCTTTTGTGTGATTTGGTGACTTTATGCAACTTGCACACATTACCATCACTCCAGCAGCACAGTTAGGTATACCAATTATATCAGCTAATCAAAACAATTAGGAGTTAGAGGGGATCTGAGAGTTCCATGTCAAGCGGGGAGTCAGGTTATTAAAATAGGTGCCTAATGAATGTCAGTTTAACTAACACCCAATGTGTTGTTTCTGTGTGTGTGTGTGTGTGTGTGTGTGTGTGTGTGTGTGTGTGTGTGTGTGTGTGTGAATAACTTTGACTTGCACCACTGTTGCAAGAGAAAGATAACACAAACTTTCCAGTTTTGTTTTCCCTGTGTTGATGCTTATCAGCTAACTTGAAAAGCTCTTTACGGCTCAACAAAGTCGTGTGATCCCTACAGGACTGTGTGTGTGTGTGTGTGTGTGTGTGTGTGTGTGTGTGTGTGTGTGTGTGTGTGTTGCTATAAAGCGTGCATCCACGCTCATAAGTCTTTACAGTGGAGGAAACTTAGATTATGCCTTGCCCCTGAAATATCTACACCTATTCCCTCCCTAGACACATGCTCTCTCTCTCTCTCTCTCTGTCTCTCTCTCTCTTTCACACACACACACACACACACACACACACACACACACACACACACACACACATACACATTCTCATCCAGCTCCGTGTGTTACCTGTGATGATAAACGGCTCCAGATTTTAAGATTCCCATTTCTAATTTTCTGAGTGGAGAGGCAGGACTGTGGCGATTGATCAAATTGGGCAGCGAGTTAAGCTCGACCCCCACCATCCACCCCCAACACCACCACCACCACCTTGGTTCCTCTACCTTCCTTTTACTCTTTTTTCTTCCCCTCTCTTTTCCCTCCTTTTCCTGCCCAAAGACCCTCTTAAAATATTAAACCAGAGTTATGAATGGTCACTGCAGCCCCATCTATTAATACCTCCAAAATTGACAAGAAATGATGCATTTCCATTGGTAGAAGAATTAAAAATTTGGTTTGTCCAAGGAGCCAGGTTTGATGAATCCAAATTACTGCCTTCAGAATTACTTCATCGCTTTGACATTATTCCTTGACTGTAAATCACTGACTGACTCACACTAATATTCTATGACAAAGACTATGTTATTGTTGCTACTGATTCTGGGCAAATTAACCTCTTGACATACCTTTTACCCTGAAGTGGCTTTTTGATTAAAAAAAAAATCATTGAATTCTGTTCCTCTGGCTCATATTTGAATACACTGAAGTGGTAATAGCTTCAATTTACTTTAATTTATCATTATACAGTAAATGTTGATTGCACCATGTATAGATAGATAGATAGATAGATAGATAGATAGATAGATAGATAGATAGATGACCCACTTGACTTACAGCACATATAAAGTGTGTAAAATCAACTTTTGTGCTAGCCCTGTGACAGTTATCCCTAGTTTCCAAATAATTTCAATGAATGTTAGAGAGGTGGCATTATTGTACACTAAGTCTGCCTGTCAGTTGAATTTCAAGTTTTTTTTGCTTTTTTTCTGAAAGGAATTAACTTTGTCTTACCTCAGTGACAGAGTCATAGGAGCTGCCATTAATGGTCCAGCATCATGAGGTTTAGTTTCAGTTTCATTTGTTGTAGCTGACAACAATGTTTTTGTAACATTTTTTGCTGCTTTCACCCATACTACCTTTGTTTATTGCTGTGAGCATGTTGATATTTACAACTGAAACCCAAATATTGTTATCTGATAGTGTGAATATTTTCAAGAATATGATGAGGACGGAAAGTCATCGGGTTGTCTTTGCGCCAGCAGTGTCAATAATAATACCACTTGGTAATGTTTAAAAGTTGTCTGTTTCCACTTTAGACAAAAATTCAGCCTAATGGATTTGGTACTATGGGAAAGTTTGGGATCTTTAGGAGAAATAAAAATAAAGTCTGGCTGTTCAGCATGTTTCTAACTGGCTTAAGGAGTTCAATAACAATGCAGTTTTCTATTTTTATGTTTATTATTAAAAAAAAAAAAAATCACTACATGGTATCAATAAAAAACTTCTTGGGATAATAAGTACAATGATAAAAGATAAGAAAAGGATTCAGGGATGAAAACCTTGTGTTTAAGATTTAAAAACATATAACACATGAAGTATCTAATAATTACAGGTAACAGTAATATTACTAGGTAACAAGGCAGAAACATATTTTTAAATTATGATATACTGTAAATTATGATATACTTTACAAAAAGAAATGACAAGATAAAACTTTTTTTAAATGATTACAAAATGCTAAAGAACTGTTTTGGAATCTAATGTGATATCCTTCTTGCAATCAAAACCAGAGAAGAACCTGATCAAGCTTTTATTTCCTGTCATATCATCAGCTCATCATCAATTTTCCTTAAGTTTTTTTTTACAGACTCTACATTTAGTGAATGTAGAGTCTGTAGGCAAACCCCGGAGATCTTGCCTCTGAAAGAAGAGCAGAAGAGCCCTGGTTTCCGGTTGTAGGCTGTTTGTAGTCCATGTGATATTGAATAATCATGTTTGAGCAGTTGCAGTTGTTGCCTAACGAGGCGAAACATAATTGGCGTCACTGCAAACTCTGAATCCATCGCAATGGTTCAGCATATTTACATATATATATAAACGGAAGTCGGAAACAGAAATTCGCCTCCTCCGCCCAAATCAAACCGGACTGCCAAAAAATTAGGGGTCTGCCCCCAGAGGCTGTATCGCCGTCGTCCAGAAGTCAGACGTCGAATACAGCCGATGGGTTCCGAGAATGCTGCCAAGGTAATAGACAATACACCTTAATAACACTACAGTCAGGACAAAACATTGAAAATGCATGAGAGAACTTTCTTTTTTACAAGTTTATAGGCTTTAAAATATGACTTTTCTACCAAATACTACATTGTCACTTTAATTACAGTGTAGTTACAAGGTATAATACAGTTTATCATAAAAAAAGTGTCTGCAACATTGGCTCCTTTTTATGACATGGCTATTGAAAAAAAAAAAAATTAGAAAAATAAATTAATAAAGATATAAACAAAGTCTGTTGGTACCCTGCTATTAATCACTCTATGATCCAGATAAATTTTAGTGGTCAGTGTAATTAAGCTCTAAACACAGATTTGGTACTCTTGGTTTGTTGTTCTTCCCTTTTACCTACCAATAGATATCCAGTAACTATTTCAGCCTGTTTGTACAAAATATATACACCGTCATGTGTGTGCTGTAATCTAAAGCTTTACCAATGAATTAAATATCAAGCCACGCAAATTCCCAAATCATACCAAACATTTCTTCCTTTGTTCTTAAAATAAAAGAAGATGTAGAAAATAGAACCCTAAAAATGTACCTTCATGTTTTGCGATTACTACAACCCAGTGAAGTTTTTATATCCTCCCTCCTCCTTCATCTGTTGTGAGGCATATTGATTTGTACCTGCTTGTGTTGCTTGGATTATACATTCATACACAAGTTCTCAGCACGCAGTCATTTGTTGAGCATGCATCTCGCACACAGGAAGCTGTGAGGACAACAAAAAGCTTTGGTTTCCCAGAGGGGTTGGAGGGTGGGGGGGGACTACAGAGTGGTGAAGGAGGGAGGGAACCAGAGGGGGGAGATGTGTGGCACTGTAGCGACTGAAGCGACTTTGTCTCAGGAGAGGAGCTCCTTCGATCTGATTATTTGGGAAGGACAAAGTGCTTTTGTTGATGAACAGTCGCTGTGATATCTGGGAGTTGGGAAATCGATGGGACGCACAGAGCTCTGGCTCATTGATCCTGGCCCCGGCATTGACAATCCATGGCCTGGTTAGCTATGCGAGAGAATGAGGCAAAATGAGCTACTTGTGAAAGTGTTTCTCTCTCTTTGTTGCGTGCTGTAAATGCGGCGCTGTTATTGGTATCATTTGTATTGACAAGCTTGGCTCGGGAATGATTAATAATCACCAGTTCCAAAGTTTGAGCACTGTGTGTATTTGTCTGCATGTGTGTGTGTGTGTGTGTGTGTGTGTGTGTGTGTGTGTGTGTAAGTGCCATACAGGTAGGGAGTTTTATGCTAATATGCATGTTTGCCTCTTTTCATTCCTTTTCACTTCCCTCTCTCAGTTTCTTTGAAAGTATGAGAAAACTTTGAAAAAGAAAGTAAAAATAAAAGATGAATAAAAGTAACACTGCATATTTTGTAGCATATTTCAATGCAGGAAAGACAGACAGAGAGAGAGAGAGAGAGAGAGAGAGAGAGAAAGAAAGAAAGAGAGAGAGAGAAAGACTCAAATCACTCAAATGAGGGCCTCTCATTATTGGGCCCGGGCGTTGTTTGTCCAGGCAGCTTTTTCCTGGCACCTTGTTAGAGATGTCCACGGCTGGTAATTGGATCCGTCTTGCCATTAGAGTGGAGCCTCAGCTGACAGACGCTCAGACCGGAGAGACGCTTAAATGACAAATGTTCTCTCTCCTTCTAAAACCTGAGTGTAAAGCTGTGACGTCTCGTTATCGTCTCTCAGACGAGGTTTGAGGGCTCTGGCAATCAAGCGGGCTGCTTAAATCTACGAGCCTCCAGCGCCGGGGAGGTGGGGAGGGGTGACTGACGCCTTGAGAGAGCTTTAAGTAAAAAAGGGAAAGGGTTTTGTGTGTGTGTGTTTGGTAAAACTCGCAAGAGATTTACTTTTCTTTTTAATCAAGGGGCATCTTCACCTGTAAAGTGAGCAAATATGAAAACATTTACCGCCATGACTTCCACTGTGTCCCCTAAAAACACATCACTGATGCGTATTTTTACAAGCACAGCATGGATGGATTACTGAACAGGCCTTCCGGGCACAGGCCCTGGATCCCCAGGTGTCGGGGCCCCAGCTGACCTTCATCTGCAAAATGTCACTCAAATTAACACCTACTTGGAAGAAACTGAAAATGGCCACAAGGATCCACAAAATGACCAAAAAGGACAAAAACATACCCCAACAAGAGAAAAAACAACCACAAGGAAACACAAAAAGATGTATAAAAACTAAAAAGAGAAGAAAAAAAAAACATGGACGTGACAGGATTATGTGTATGAAGTAGCACGTTTGATGTTGAACCGTGCTCCGCAATCCACGACTCAGCATATTAGTCTTTAGCTAACTGTTAATGTTAACAGCCTAATGCCTTACTCCAGCCTTACTCACCTGCTGTTAGAGGAACAGTTCTCTGCCAAATCAAAATACATATTTTTCCTCTTGCCTGTTTATCAGTCTAGACTCTTTTGGTGTGACAAGTAGTAGTAGTTGGAGATAGAGAGATGTCTTCTTTATCTCTAATATCATGGAAATAGAACTTGGAACTAATCTTTTTATGGTGCTCAAAGCACAAAACAGCAATGTCTATTTCCAGAAATTATGATTTGCTTACTCAAGTAACTCCTCTAGCTGACGTCACACCACTGAGCTGGTTTACATTAGAGCTAATCAGGGGCGGACGCCATTCATGTTTATATCTCCTGCTGTCATGAGCACAAGACTCTTGTCAGTGAATGAATGTGCACTACTTTCTGCACAGTGACACGGTTAATGAGTGTTGTTCGGCAGGAAGAAAATAGCTCCTACATGAAACTGCTCACAACAAGGTCTTTGGATTATCTTGAATGACATGATTCATCATGATTTCCGGAAAGACACATTGCTGTTGAGTGTTTCAAATGTTTTTGGCACTTTTAGCACCACAAGCTGAGTCCCATCTAGTTCCATTATATTGGAGAGAAGGCAGACACCTTTGTGGCTGATATCTCCAACTCTCTGCAGCTCACACCAACTATAATCTAGATGAATAAATAGCACTACAGGTAAGAGGAAAAATACGTATTTTTGATTTTTGGGTTGGAAAAGAAACATTCCGTGTCACAAACTAATCACAAACTATTTTCAAAACAACTTAATATTCTGTGCATCACTTTTTAAAAATCTTGGTTTCTTGTCTGATGTTCACCCAGACTTGACAAACTTGCAGGAGAGTAATGGCATAGAAATGAAAATATTTATTGATCTTAGTACTATCATACTGACAAACCATCCTTTCCCTTGCTATAAATAGCAGTGTCAATTCTCAAACATGAAAAGAAAAACCCGCTTTAATTTCATGGTTCAGGAAATTTTCTCTTCATCAGTGAAATGCAACGCACTGCTTTTGTTTTTTGTTTTACTGAATGCAAATGAACATCTACAACGAAAGGGCTTTCCAATTAAGTATGTTTGACGTTCGTCTAACATGAACTGGTACAAGAGCACACTACCAGATTCTGTACAAGCATTTCCATATGGCTCATGAATGAATCCCAGAGTGTTTTAATCAAAGAAACAACTTTAAGACGTTTAAGTGATAGGCTGTTTGTGTGTGGACCACTTTAAGCTTTTAGTGATTCAGGCGAGGTGTTTTAAGGTATTTCACACTTAGAATGACTTTAACAGTAAGTTATTATCCATAATGTAGTGCATTAAAGTGCAGTGTGACATATCACAGTGTAACTCAATCACACACACTGAATTGGTAAAGAGAAAGTGGAGATTTTGTAAACTTCTTAAGTTGTCATTTTCGAGGAAATGAATGTCCTGTGAGCAGTGAATGCATAAAGTGATTTAATCATTTCCTAATAATTGTGTGACATTCATCAAATGCGCAAGCATAGCATCCCTGTGAAGAAGAAGGCCATTATTTTCACTGAGTTCTTTTAAACTGCTGTTTGAGGGAAAGCGGCACACACATCCCTTACGTACTTTTTACCAGATTTGGTACATTCAACTTGTTTCACTGTTGAACCAGAAACAGACCAACCTTCACTGGGAGAAAGGTGGTAGATTTTTTTTTTCTTTATACATCTGATTTAACTGAAGCTTAGACAGCAGTGTGTCGTTGAAGGAATACACTGAAAAACCTTGTCATAGACTGTATAATAAAGAGCACCCCGAAAGTAAAGCCAAAATCTCAAAATCTCGCCCACCTCCTGGTGGCTGGCTTCGGATTACCCCGTTCCCTTTTAGCAGTCGGGACATGGGCCAAGCTAAAAGATCAAAAGGCTACATGGCAACTTTTTTTTCTCCAAACAATGGTTTCTGACATTTTAAGTACCTCATATTCAATCAGTTTGCTCACAATCAATGGCACTGCTCACGATTGCTTGGACAGGTGTATGAGCGAGAACTCAGTACGGTGGAGATCTCTCCTGCACAGAATTTAGCTCCAAATAATGTCACCAGCTCAAATCGGTGGCGCCCATATCCAGGACATTTTGTACAGTGGGAGGAAGCGAAGACACGTTGTCCATCTTTTTATAAAGTCAGTGCTTTGTATGATGAAGAATTTAAAGCAATAGTGCATCATTCATGTCACTTATTCATACATGCACATTTTGATATGATGCACTTTGGTTTACATTCTTTTGTTATTTGTGGCGTGGACGCCAGATAAGGCTGTTATCTGGACAAGTCAAACCTTACTCAGCGCTTAAATATGCAAACTAATACTCAGCTTTCTGTAGTCTTGGCATGGGGTGGCTGGACTGTTCCAGCAAGTGGCTTTCACTCTCCTTTATTAGTGAATTTTATGAGGCTGTTATGAAGCCCTATTTCCCATTCTGTGTTGTCTGCTCTCCAGAGTAACCCAAAGATTTGTAAATTTGATGATCATACTTTCCCTACAGCCCCACAAGCACCAGAACATACCAACCTCACGGCTAAATGTGCAGCACTTTGTAGCAACGACATTTATATACCACTAATACGGTCTTCAATTATATTCTGAAAGGATACTAAATGTTGTCTGGATGATTAAATGTTGATAAAAATAACATGAGAGAAGAACCTGTCCTTAACCTTCACCAAGTGCTGTCTGTGCCAAAACACAACCATACTAAAACTTTGAAACACAGTCACAATCAAAGGCTTTTTATTTTATTTTAGTTTCATTCTTCTTCTGCAAAACAAAGAATCTCCAAAGAAGATCAAAAGCATTTGAATGCAGGGGTGTCCGAGTGTAACAGATGTAAAATACTCTGCACCACTACAAAAGTCAATTTCCTGGCAGACTTGCATGCATTCCAAATAACACACATTTACAGTGTTTGCAGATGGGAAACTGTGGAAGATTAAATGTCTTGATTCAACATGTTTTTACTCCCAACGCGTCAAATATGGTAGCTTTGTCATTTGCCCTACACTTAAGTTTATCACACTGTAGGTACCCCTCTTGCATCAGTTGTGGTCACTGTCTGTTTCAATTTCTGCTCATTGCATGATATAGTGTCTTTTATGTTAGACCTGTCTTCATGGTAAATGGAGGTTTTGCCACCAAAACTACTTTTGGTTTAGGCAAAAAAGCACTTGATAAAGTTAAGAAAAAAATTGTGGTTTTGGTTTAAAATAACTTGACAAGATGACAATGAGGTCATGCGCCACATGCCAGTAATTACATTACGTGATTAAAAACTCAAGCTGGTTTTAAACGGGTAGTGTTGGGTGTAATCACATAACATTTGTTAGTGACACGCATTACTGTTCTAAATTCAGTAATCACATTACAATTACTTTCAAATCATAAGTTCATCAATTTTTTGCATAATAAGCAGAAAGAAGAACAATTCATCAAACATGCTAACAACAGCAATGTCTCTGAGGAGGAGTTTGTTCAAGTTTGTTTGGCCTGTTAAATACAGCTCACATGCCCTTTAAGTGGACGCCTTTTCCCTCTTAATTCTATCATCATCTAATGGTGTTAGGACAGCCCATTCTCAATCCAAAGTTGTCCAAAATTGCCAGTGATTTTGGCATCAGACACCTGACACCAATAGCCACCTTCCTTAGCAGTATGATACACTGCCGGGCAGCGTCAGCATGTAACAAGGCCAGACATAACCTTTCACATTGTTATGATACACCGTCAGCAAGCCAGGATGGCACCTGGCGGTATGATACACTGCTGGAAAGCATCAGGTTGTGTTTGTGTTGACATCCCAGCATTGGCATTGCATCCTGGAATATCAACAGCAGATGCAGACGGATACCAAGTGCATTATATGCTGACGTGAAAAGCCACTGTCAAAGACACAACATGTGACAACTTGGGATAAGAACGTGTTGGTTAGGAAGGTTAGTCTCCTATTTTTTTGTTTAGCTCTATTGATGTATATTTTGAGGCAATTAATATTTGTTCTAGGTGGTGTTAGGAAGGCCAGTCTCTTTTACATAGTCTGATACAAAGTGTGCCCCAGGAGTGATACCTAAAATCCGAAAATGAGTTCGCATTTTCCTAAAAAAAGGCGGTTGCTAACAAGTAGCTAAATGAGACAGAATGTTATCATGTCAACCGTGGCTTTGAATCATGTGTCAGTGCTGTAGTTTGTTTTTAGCTCTGGAGATCACATTTGGGCTTCAACAATCTTAAAAGTGGTGTTCATTTGTGAAGATTATCTAGCTGAACAAAATTTGTAAGTACCATAAACATTTGTTTGCCGCAGAGCTTATTTTCTGCAATAATCCAAAATCCAATGGAAAAACTCCACAGGCTATTTGATAAGGAACCAGGGCAAAGCCAACTTCCACACTGGCCTAGAGAATAATGTCATCTACAGAGCACTCTATTGATGTAGTTTTATTTTGAAGCAGTTACAGCCTGCTACAGTCAGGATTCTCCTGAGCCAGGGTTCAACTCCCTTGATAAAAAAAGAGATAAATAATGAGAATGAAGAGAAGATATCAGTAACATGAAAAATATGAAGTTCATGTAGAAAAACGTGAGACAGATGAAAAGCTGTTGCAGATCATTTTTACATATTTACTCAATAGCCCAGTGTAGGAACATGCAGAGAAAATCTTTGGCAAGGATTCTTACATGTCGTTTAACGCATGGAACCAATTGCATGTGTCAGAGCACAAACATCAGTGATTTCTCCAGATATGATTATCTTGACTTAAGTCTAAATATGGCGTGTGCAGTCATAGATGACAACAGAGGTTGTATACATTCCCACTCCAAATGATCCAGCCTGTGAGGAAGTGCTGGTGGTTAAAATGAATATTTTAAAAAAAATCATTCCAAATGGGCTCACATGATGTTCGTGTGAAGGTTTGAGAGACAGATCCGTCCGAGGCGCAGGTATCCAGTTGGTCCTCTTCCTGTTGTTCGTCTGTTGTTATTGTCTCCTCCAGCCAGCTATGGTTCGGATTAGCATAACTGACGGGCTTGTTTACATCTGCTGTAATTAAAGTGGGTGCTGTAAGCCATGAGTCATGCTCTATCTGCACTATGTCATCAAATGAGAGACTGAGATGCCTATGGAGAGAAGAAAGACAGAGACAGGGAGTGGTGTGATGACGAAAAGGAAGTCAAGGATAAGAACATCATGGTCAGAACAATGAGCTCAACTGATCTCACGCATAAACAAATCTCAACCAGCCAAACTACACAAACACTGTTCATGCACCTGATTTATCTTTGAATGTTGAACCTTCATTAATCGCCTAAAAAACATAAATAAGGGAAAAAGGTTGAGTGATTTATTTGATTGACTTATCCAAGAAACAAACAAATATAAAATAGCAAACAGAAAACATGTTCACTTTCAAATTGGTAGATCACATTGGATTGTATTTATTTTGGCACAGCATATGTTCAACCATCTGAATTTTAAACACTTAATTAACATTACAAAAATATACTTTCACCACCTGCTGTGATGTTTGGCCATTCAGATACTGACCACAACAATGTACGTGGATTAGTCCAGCCCAGCTGCCAGAAGAGTACGTTCCTGCAAATCAAAATTACGTTAAATTTTGATGTGTCATAGGTATCATATTAACGGCTCTGAAGTGACATAGTATATGAGCTGACTTTGTCATTGGGAGGTGGAGGGGATGGTGGATGACACCTAGGTGCCCTCCAAGCTGCACACCACTGTTCGAGACCAACAATCAACAAAACCAGTTGTGTTTTATTAAGTCATTGCTGTGTTTCCAGCAGCTTTTTACGCACCAAACATGGGTGTTATGTCGCAATCCATTGCTGTTTTTTCAGCAGGGATTGTGCCACAGAAAAAACAGGTATTACAGACCAAAATGCAATTTTTTCTAACCATAACCAAGTGGCTTTTGTGCTTGCTGAAACATGAAGTTTCACTTTATCTGCTGCATAATAATGTGCAAATGTAACAAATCTGTAGTTTGCAGAAATGTACAGTGCCAACACTTTTTCTGGTGAGAGGGTTGATTATCCAGTGTAACCAAGACATGGATCCTCATAAAACACCTTGCTGTTAAATTTCTTAAATGTATTCTTATTTTTTATGCTGTGAGCGACATGCATTAAATTCCATTCACCTCCATTGTACTGGGAAAAAAAAGGCAAATTAAATCTGCATATAATATCTGCATGACTACATACCACTTGTGATTTGGCATAGCCCTTTGAGTGTTATATTGATTTTGTGTTGGTATCAAATTTTAGATTCATATTCATGTTCATTTTGGGGTTTATGTCTCTTCTCTGATCGTTTTCATTATATTTATGTCATTGACCTGCACGTTTCAAAGTAGCTAAACTCTGAAGCATGCAAATTCTTGCTGATAAGTTTTGAGAAGTCATCCCAGTGGACCCCCCCCAGAAGGCTTTTCCTACACTGCCACATCCACATATGCACATGTGCAGCCTTCAAACATTCACCCTCATACTATGTTTACTAAGAGTGGGACCCACAGGGCTGACAGAGAGAGAGGAAGGAAGCTAAAAGTGAAACATGCATTGCACATACAACTGGCTTCATTTACACACTCAGACACAGGCACACTCCTTCCTTCCTGTAGGAGTGAAAATCAGTCCCACAGGCGATGAGCACACTTGTGTGTTTGCATCATGCACAGCTGTCACACTGAACTTTTACAATTACGAGATACCTTTTTAAATGGCTGCATTTACTACATTGAGTGAACAATGAGCTACTGTACAGTGCAGTTTTAAATAGAATCTTATTTGTCAAACAGTTAACATGCATACCTTTTCCTTTTTTCTCTTTTCTTCCTCCATCCCTCCCTTTTCCATCCCTCCCTCTCTTCTCTGCCGTAGACTAAAGGTAATTCTTGCGTTTCGCTCCTTGTTGTTGCTATTATCTGCTTTATTGAGCACAGTGTCCACTGTGCACAATTCATGGCCATTTCCATAAAGCAGAGGGAAGGGGGGAGATATTAGAGGAGCAGCAAATGACTCATGACTTAAGAAGGAAGAGGGGAGGGCAGGGGGGATGTTGGGCCTTGGGGAACCCAGGCTCCACTTTACCTTCATTCTACCTGAATCTCTTGTTCCATGGCTTCTATGCCACCCCGTATGGTAGCTGCATGTCGATTTTCTCCTTTCTGCTCCCTTCTTCATCTGCTTCACCTCCTACCCCCCCTTCCCTCCACACCCCTTCTCTCTCCTCCACCTCATCCTCCTCTCTACCTCTGCATTGCAAACTCCAACATTAAATTGTGATAGATGAAGAGCGGAGGGCATTCATACAAATCAATGACTTTAGTGTATGTGTCATTAGCCTGCACCACGCAGCCAGCGGTCAGCGTCATAAATCACGCCATGATCGGCTGTCTGCCGTCCCGCGCCGCAGCTGCGCAAACTGCATGCATTAGCCCACACCGGTGTACCGACCCGAGCTGCTTACTTTAAAACAAGTAATAAGGCGAGGGAGAAGGAGAGGTCCTCTGTGGAGCTTCCAGTTCATGAAGGATAACATGGCGGCTTTAGTGACTCAGTGAACTATAGCTGATGACTCAGCTGCACTGCATTATTTGCACCACAACAGCCATGCAGTGATGTGTCAAGACATTTAGAAATGATTGCATTGTATTTATTTTTGAGTGTGATTGAGGTGAGACGGTGGATGCATCATCTGCATGATACAAATGCACATGAAAAGCTATTTTCCCCAAAATTTTGAATATCCACACATTAGATTAGAGCTCCTTAACTTTATTAGGTTGAACAGGCAATGTTTCCATCCTCCCTATTATGGATATGGCTAAAGGCACACAAAATTCATGGCATCGTGCTAATTCCATAGTGAAGGAGTTAAGTAAAAACATTTTAAAGAAACATTAGATAGATCTCATGACACACAGTCAACAAAAACACATCAAAACAAAAAGCAATGTTCAAAAAAGAACAATTAGCTGAATCGCTGAGAGCATATTCCGTGTAAAAGCATACAGGCAATAGTCACCCCTCACAGACATATTGGGAAAAGGAAAAATTAAATTCAGTTACAGGATGTCCAGCCATATCTTTGATATTAAAAAATAATTCAACAACTAAAATCAGTCAAATGCCCTCTGTTTACCAATAATCTGAAAAAATAAGAAAGTACAAAATAAATTTTAAAAAGAAATGTTAATGCAGCATGCTTTTGACTACAGCGTAATAAGCTTAAGCAGCTGCCTCATGCTGACTTCTCCTCTCCTGTCCATTGAGGCTCCCCCTGTTGTGTAGCTATATAAAAGTTTGAGTTCACAGCAAGAAGATTGTGGCTAAAGGCATCATTAATCAAGGCCAGTGCTCAATTAATCAAAAGAGGAGAGTCCTAGTCCTGCGACCCTGCTATCCAAACCAGAACCTGGGTGTCAATACTAGCCTCAGGGAAGCAGCCAGCCAGAACCACTGCACCAGTCCCAGTCAATAGAGAAGCCTGAAGATCAAGCTGTCCTCCCACACTATTGTCCAGGGGTAGCAGTCACTGTCGTCGTCCACAGTAGGATACGTCACGTTGCCCAGTTGGAGACATGCAGAATACCAGAGGGAAATATCAGAGAAGGTGCTGCCGTAGGTTCCTAATAAAAGCAATATTATTCAGAGTGCTGCTTATAAGAAGCAAACTTTTGTGACAGGGTGTTTTTTTTCCTTGATGAAGTGGTGGCTGCAGGAGGTTGTGAAAAGCTAAAAACAGAAACATAATGAGGTGATTATGTGGTACTGCAGGAATGATACAAGTTGTGCCTCAAACAATTTATGTGTAACGATGTTTAATATGAAGTGCTGTAAGAAAGTATATGTGAATCATATGAGCAAAGGCTACGTTAAAGCAGACTGAACTACAACCTTAATATAAAAACATAGTTGCCCATTTGTTGTTCTAAAACTTCTGTGCAATTGATACAAATAAGTACAGTACATATGGATATATCAATTGGAAAAATGTATCATCTATAATTCAGTTTGACTAAAAGAATATATGTGTATACATACGAAAAAAAATTAAGTAGCAGAAGATGGATGTAAGAGGAAGGCAATGTCGTTAGACATCCGGCCTGTATTTATGAAGAAAAGTTCATTTTTTACACTTCAAACAGCTGCTTTTCTGTGTCTTTTAAGTCAGTTTATCAGGAAAAAATAAAGTTTGTTTACTCAAGCCCAATTGTATAAATAAAATACCCAAGCTCTGCAGAATAACTAGCCAAGTGCATCTCATGGGAGACACTCTGCATTTCATCTAAGGAAATTAAAAATAATCATCTATTTATGAACAAAGAAAAGACATGTTCTTCCTTTCTGAGTTTGTTTTACAATTCTCTGTCTTGTAAGAAAGTCAAGGAATCAATTATTTTTCCCCCCTCACCCTCTTTTCTTTGTGAAATTAAGTGTAAGTCACTCATTTATTTGATATCTAGACATAATTTGATCTCTAAAGACTTGGGGAAGGCTGCTGATGAGAATGTCTTGTTTTAGCTCTCAACATCAAGGCATTTCCAACAAAAGCCCGGCTCCATCAAGACCTCATTAATATCTGCCTTCATTTAGAAGCAATTGGTGACCATGGCCGCGTGACGACTAACCTTGTTAGGGACTTGAACAGTTGATTTAAGGGCCAGTGTTCATGGCTCCTAATTTAACTGACTTAATATTTTGTGCTTTTTCCCCTCAAATTCAGCAAAAGTGTTGCGAAAATGTAAAAAGGTTGCTGCAACCTGCCTGCAATTGTGATAATTCTTAAAATGTAGGATATTGGCTAATTTGTCATTACTTCATCTGTTTTAAACTTCGTGTCATACATTTATTTGTTTTCTTTGTATGTGCTTACCTTCCCCTAACCCGCCATACTACCCTAAACCAATCCAGTAATTAGTCAGCCTCCAACACAAGCTGTAGATATTTAGTAAAATTGACTTTGAAACTCAGATTTTTTTTTGTCAATTATTTCCTATGGTATTATACACTACTCTAATTCAAAATCATTTAAAATGAAATGTGCTTTCACCTCAACCCAAAAAGCCATCATGTTCTTATATATGTCTCTTAGTGACTATCAGATTGTCGTTGCCATTTTTTGGTGAATATATTTTCTTAATCTCCAGCTGTGTCAGAAAGCATGCATTTGAATCTATCTCCACCACTATCTCTTTCCCTCACTACCTCCCTCCCTCTCCTCAGTCCTGGGGTGATATATGGCCATTGACACCATTAGACAAAGGTATTATTATTAGCAGATTAGGCAGAGCGGGGGAGGCAGAGCGGGGGAGCGGGGATAGGGACATGGACCGGGGGCCATGTTTCTAAAGATGCCAGGCCCGTCGTTGGAATAACCCAGCAGCCCCCTTAACCACCGTCCCAATTACAGCTGCATCGCACTCGGCACACACAGTGGGTCACGGAGGACAGTGAATAAATATTCTCACATTATCTCTACTGGTAGAAGGGAGCAGCAGAGCACAAGCAGGCCCACAGGGGATATGGCTGCTCCATTGGCCCTCAAACTGGGAAGGTCTGGGAAACACAGAAGAAGCGTAATGTGGGTTATCAATGAGAATCAGATTCTTAAAAGCAGGATGGACCTGGTGTAGTAAGAGGACTACCAGCTGGTTTGAAGTAGTAGGTTCATAAAGCTGAAATATTTCACAGACTTTTTTGTGAAATGTAATTTAGAGGTGACGTGTTCTAAGGCAGTCCAAAACCTTTCCTCCAAATCCAAAAACTCAAGCGCTGAAACCTAAATTTGTGATGTCATCAAGTTTAAAGTCTGGAGCTGCTCCATAGACAATGAACTAGGAAAGATGTTATAAATGACACTGTGAGCAGAACAAGGGGAATATACGAGTTTCAAAACTGAGAGCACTACAATGGCTTGAAATGTAGAGCAGGAAGTGATAAATCCATGCATAAATTGGAAATAGTGGAATGCGACTACATAAAAGCCTAGATGAGCCTGCAGGCAGCAGGTACTATCAGAAAATTGCCACTCATGTTGGATGTGATCCATACAAAATGCTGAAAGGTGATTTTCCAATAACTTTACTATTAAGATGTGGACCTTACAAATTACCTCGTCCTCCAAACCTCCGAACGTTACCAACATTACAAGCAGATGAAAGCGTACAAGAGTCTCACGGACTATAACTGTTTCGTATGCGGTTGGGTCCACAACTGAAACAATGCAAGTCTTGTTTTTTTGAGTAAATGTTTGAGTATAACTGCCTTTAATATTTCAACTCTACATGAAAAAAACTGCTTTCAGGCTAACATTAAACACTACTTGTCCATACCCATTGAGTACAGCATACCATACCATGACTTAGTCTTACTAAAAATTAGAAAAAATTGGCCACAGGGGGAGCCACAGCGATCGGTCGCATTCTAGCCATTTTTAAGCATTTTTCTGTTGTTATAGCACCACCCAGTTGCCAATTAGAGTTAAATTTCTCCAGTCACCTTGAGGCGTCCTGTTCTACATATCTACCAAGTAGGGCTGTAGTCTCCTGGTCGTCTAGTCGATTATTTGGTCGCTATGCTCTCGTCCCTCCAAATTCTCATTGGTCGAATAATCGCGTGTTACTGTTATAAGGAGAAAAGTGCTACATCAACAGCTTTCCAAGATTAATCCATTATTTCCAGTGGTGGGGGAAAGGCTAAGTTACCTGTGAAAATGGGGTGTTTTGAAAACAAGCTGACAGAAAGTTGGACTCGACCACCCTACTTTCAGAGGAGAAAAACGTGGAACAGAGACACAGACACACCCACAGTCAGAGTTTTCATCATTATATAGTAAGATATAAGATGTAATATTATCTAACGTTGGCTACTATTTTCTGCCTACCTGGTCAACCTTTCTCAGAGGTCTGGTGAAATGCCTTTTAAAAAAATGGGTTTATGCTTAAAACACAAAGAAGTTGTACATTGTCATGGCATCCAGCTCAGAACATGCTTTTTTAAAAGATTATTTTTTGGGCCTTTTGCCTTTAATTGATAAGAGAGAATTAAGTGTGAAAGGGGGAGGGATAGAGAGAGAGAGAAAGAGAGAGAGAGAGAGAGAGAGAGAGAGAGAGAGAGAGAGAGAGAGAGAGAGAGAGAGAGAGAGAGAGAGAGAGAGGAGATGGCATGCAGCAAAGGGCCGCAAGCTGGAATCAAACCCATGGACGATGTAGCAAATACATTTAACACAATCTCAACATTAAAATTTGACATTACTTGACTCCGCTCCTCCAGATTGAAGACAGAGGTTTTTGATCCACATCTGCCCTTGTTTTGTGAGGGTTTTTTTTATACTTTACTTCTTCCCTTTGCATCCTGCTTTTTGGGAGACATAAAGAGGCCTTGCTTTGTTCCCCAACCTGACTGATAGGAACAGCCATAAACAGCGGAAATTAAATGCATTTGTGCAGTGTTGGTAGTCTTAACCTCCAGTTGCTTGCCTTCCATCTGAACAGCACATGGATGTTTGATGACATATGTAAATAAGCCATAAAATAAAGCTCATTTGGGTATGAAAAATAAAATACGACAAAATCAGGCTCCCATTCATTGTTTATGGAGCAGCACCAGACCTTATATTTGATGACATCATGAGTTTGAGACTTACTTCTCTGGCTTCTGCCTTTGAGAGAAAGTTGCATATGTTCACAAATATTGATTGACCTTTTCCAGGCCATGGAAATAATACAGTGGGATTCTTAATTAAGGTTGTGTTCCCCTTTAATTTCTTTTACTGACTTGAGTATTGCTGGACCGCTATATTTACTGTGGTGGGTCGACTGTATGTATTGGTATTTATGGTGGCAGATCGCTACCTCTTTGGTTGACAATGCCAGCCAGAAAATAGTCCCAATTGATAGCAAGGTCTGATGTAATGCGGGGATGTTTTAAAATTAATGAAATAGTCTAACAAAACACATGCATACTTTTTTGTAGCTTAAAACCTTTTGGTTACGTGTCCCCCTTATATCTTAAGAACTACTTTTTCTCCGGTAAGCTACGGGCGATTTCTCAGAGCAGGAGGCTCGTTGACAGTAGTGACACCGTCACATCAGAGCTACAGATGGTCAGCGTTTCACACAACTTCATGTCCAAAAACCCGGACTATGCCTTTAATGCAACCCAGTAAGAATATTGAAAGTATGAAAATTATTACAGACAGTCAGTCCGAGGGTTTTTAATGATGGTTGCTCTCATGGTGACATCAGGAACAATATAAGCATATTGTTAAACCTCAAAGAGGTGATAACAGAAAATATGAATATGAGAATACACAATCTTATTGTGCTAAATAAATTTCTATTCTTTCCACTAAACATAATTTCACTAATATATGATCCTTCGATGACACACCAGGCTCTGGTAGTTTTGTTTTTAATTATTTCTTAAGTGACATTTTGTACATACAAGGCTTTCAGCTGACAGCAAGAGTGTGAAAGTCTCTATTTCTTTCTTTCTTCCTCCCGCGCTCTTCCTCCCCTTGTTTTGCTTTTATCCTTTTAGTCTTGAAAGAGCCTAATGAGTGTGTGCAGAGGGCCTCTCTCTCTCCCTGCCCTTAAATCAGTAATTGGTTTCAGCGCAGAGACTGTCAGGAAATTAACACATCACACAGTGACAGCTGTTCATTTTTTCAGCGGCATTCTTCGTCATGTGAATGGCCGCTGATTTGCCGGAGAACATCACAAATGAGTGGTTGCTAATCAAGGGGCCACTCTCAAGGGCAGAGACTGCCCTCTGCTTCCATTCGCTCTCCTTGCCGTAAGTAAGCAAATAAGTAAGTAAAGAAATAATTGTGGCATGCTGTGTGCGTGTGTATGTGTGTCTGCATCAGTTCACAGGTGGGTGTACATTGGAGAGACAGGCTATACTGTGGGTAATAATGTTATTGTGTTTACAAAGCTTTACATAAGTGATTCTATATATAAACAGGTTAGCTGTCTGTGTTGCTGCAGAGAAACTGTATCTTAAATTTGCAGATGCTCATGAGCAATTAATTAGTTGCTGATATTCAGTATCTGGAAGTCTTTTCACCAGTGGAGGGAGAAGTTACTTAATGGAGCTCTATATGACATTCAGAGTATACATTTCGCAGCAAACAACTACTTGGTATGTAAAGATAAGCAGGAGTAAAGTAATGGCATCCTGAGCAGAGAATGAAGTCACACTAGGTCTGTCTGTGTTGTAATCTGAGCTTCTCTGTTTGTTGTTGAGGTAGACAGTATCTCACTGGCTAGCTAATTACCACACGTGGACTGCATTCATATGGCAGTTCGCGTTAACATTTCAGAAATGTAATGGTTCAACACTGTTGGCTCGGTCAAAGCTGCTGTCCTATTTAGGGCTGCCAGCACTGCTAGCTGCTAGCTACAAGCCATCTTTATGTTGAGAGCCATGTGCAGACAACCTCTAAATCACAGATACCTTCTGAATATCATAAAGAGTAAAAGTAGCAAAACAACAATTTTAGAAATTCTATGTTACAAGGAAAAGTTCTGTATTCAAAATCTTTAAAGTCAGCACAATCTCTTCGGGGGCGTTGTATCAGTTTTAGCCTGTTCCATGCATTTGTTTGTTTTCAAAATACACTTCCGTTTTAACAGGAAATGTACAGTTTGCATAGTCTCTTTCAAAATAAACACACTATGTCAGTACAACACCACAACTTGATGTTTTATCTTTCAACAACAAATGCACAGTATTATGGGTTTGGCTTGACAATCTTACGGGACACGAACACCGGCCTCCTGGGTGAAAGTTGGACCCATCTACCACCCCTCCCACCCGCACTTATTAGACTTTTGACGGCTTAACTTTCGTTGTTGTTCCACCATCTTCCCTCCTGATGCCACCATTTAATGACAAGCAACCACGTATCATGTCAACATGAAAGGACGGCTTTTTTCATCAGTGTCTAATGCTGGAAGTCACTGACCAAGCGGCAGGTATTTTACAGAAACCAGAAATAGATGGGACCTAACCGAAAGCTGTTATTGTAAGCCTGAAATCAATATGAGTTTGTTAGACATTGATATATTTAAGATGACTTGATTATGATTGACTTTTTAGATCATTTTTGATCACACGATTTACAGTTGGGCACACCTACCTAAATGACAATTTTCTGTCATTACAAGTACAGATATTCACACATTTTATTTGGATGATACTTGTACTCGTTAAAAGCACGTTATACGCACTGGATACTCGTTTCAACATAGTATTCTGCTTAACCCTACCTGTTATAAATCCATATTGGAAACTTGATAAACTCGTAAATACTTAGTCATCCAATACCTTTCAGCAGTGTATGTTTTGCTGACATGAAATCAGAGGGAGAATAAATACTAACTCCTTTAGAAGCAACTATAATCACCACTCATTGGATCAAATGACTGATTAATTTGTGAAAGGTGCTGCTCATTTGATTCAGTCTCAGTAACACCTCTACCTTCATATTTTATTTACATTACATGTACAAAAAACTGAGGATAAACACCATGCAGAGCAGTACTTCTCTCCTGGGTGCCAACTGGTGCAAGGTACAGTACTGTACCTTGCACCGGTTGGCAATAAACCAAAACTCAAAGTTCCAGCGCATCCCAGGATACTACAACTGACACCATTTTATTAATAGATTACTTTTTTTGTTAAAATGTAATCTAGATAGTGCCAATCCTTGTATCCTGGTGTGTGCTGGAACTTTGACTTTTGGATTACTATACATGTATTCATTTGTTAATTCAACCTCATTCATTCTCATGCTGTCCTACTGACAGGGAAGCTCCTCATTGATTGGGTCTATTTGCGTGATCACTTAGCCACTGATAAGACAGGCATTGTATCATTGTGATAACATCGGTGGAACACTTGAGTTCATACCAAGGTTGCATGAAGAGCTCACTTTGTAAGGTGACTTTACATTTAGATGTGTTCAGTGGTTAGCATGATCAGGAGGTGATCTAACTACATTGATCTGAGGAGATATAACTGAGAAAAGATATAAAACTTGATTACCTGATAAGAATAATTTCCAGAATCTGAGAATGTACGCTCAATGTGTAATGATTTGTTTTTCAAATCAAATTCTTTGATGTATTCTTTGGTAGCCATTTTGCTTAATTTATATATACATGACAATATCCTTATTTCCTAGAACATGTTCTGACAACTTAAAGAAGCGTCCTCTGGTGGTTTCATTCCAAATAAAGTTGCTTACTGGCCATTTTTTCCAAAAAAGTGCTTCAGACTTTGGCCCTTGGGTACATAGAATGTATATTACAGCCGTTGGCCTGCAAAGCATGTGCATAAAAGTCCCTCCCATGAACCTTGTGCAAACAAGAATAGCAAAATATAATGTCAAATATGTTTTTTCAAGGAATTATTACCTTGTTAAATAAATAAATGGAGTCAGTGGGCATCATGTGATCGTCTGTAAATCTTATTATGTGTTTGCCTGGGAACCAGCAGAATCTGCGACTCATGTTTTATTTGGTCTGGCAGATGTGTCTGGTCCTCCTCTGCTTTGGACATATTTCCAGCAGCCTGAGATGTGTCGGGCCAGTTACAACCAATCTATAATGGGGCATGTTTGAGATGAAGTATGTAAAGAGGAGTGTTGTTGAGGCAAAAACAACCAAGATGGTTGCAGCTGGTATGGAACTTTCTGTTGAAGTTGCCATTGTGTCAGCATTGAGCAAACTGGACAATATATTTTAGTAAAGGAAGAACAATCAGCACTTAACTTAAAGCTTTTCCTGAAGAGAAAGATGTGTTTGATGTACTTTGGACAGGATATGTCTAAACTTTATTAGATCAGCTCCTAAGAAACCTGTTTATATTTTAACAGTGATCAGGTGTTTTTTTTTTTCCCTTTGCACCAAGTCCCACCCTATTGTCCTGTGATTGGCTCCTACTGCTGTGCTGTGATTGGCTGCTCACAATGCGAGGACCAGGTCACTGGTTGCTCAGCACTTCATCACATGTTGATAACCTGCTGATATACCCCTTGGAAATCAAAAATGACTAAGAGGTTCCAAAATAATTTGGTTGTGTCACTTGGTCTTGGCAGTGTCAGGCTGGTTATGTGTCTTTTACACTGCACTCAGCATTTTGGAAAAAAGGGTTTCTCTATGCAAAAGTCAAATGAGAAAATCAGTATCAATCTAATGTCCGTTAAGCACAGAGCTGGATGTGATTAGCCTAGCTTAGCATTAAGACTAGAGGCAGAGGGAAACAGCCAGACTAGTTCTCTTCAGAGAAACAAAATTTGCTTTTCAAGATCTCTGAAGCTCAAAAAGTGTATTGTATCGTGTTCTTTCAATCTATAAACAAAGATAAACAACAATGTGTAAAAATGTGAATGTAGATTCATGGTTTTAGGTAGTTTCATGCTGTTATTATTGCGAAAATGGTGTACCATTACTTTAATGTTAACCAACTCCTTTGTGAGTTTTCTGTTCTTTTGTCACATTGCTACATCACACTCTGCTTAATCCACTCCTGAAACATGTGCACATGGTGTAAACCACACATGACTACATACAAATGCTCATACCACCGTCTTGTTTTATTATCATTATTATTTTATTATCTTATATCTATATGTCTTTTTTATTGTTTAAAATCTGATGAAAACTGTGTTCATATGTGGACTAATGTGAGGTAGTGTGCACTTGTGTGTGCATGAGCACATGTCTCAAACAGAATGAGAGAAAGTGAGAGTGAGTCCAGGACATCTTATAAATCCCTCAAAAACTACAGCCGGATAATAGCCCAATTAACCTTTTCATTCTTCCCCACTCGTCAGCGAAATCCTTGCCCTCATTCTCTTTTTTTTCCCCTAATAAAATGAACTTCTATTTCTCTCCTCTCATCCTTCTCCTCCTGCCCATGAGATCAGAGCCAAATGAAGGGTGCTTGACCCTTCACACAATAAGGATTCCTACAAACGTACAAAAATACCCAGGTTTTATTCCTCTGATGTGATTTTCTACCCTAACATCTCCTCTCTTTGTCTGCGCTGACCTTATTTATTAAGGTGAGTACAGAGCGTGGAGGGGTACAGTACAAGGTTAGAGGGGTCAGGGAGAGAAGATCCCAATGTGAGGACACTTAAGGGATGATAGTCAAGGTTGTCTTGGGGGGTGGCAGTATTTAGGGTTCAACACCCTATGCTGCAGCATGGACTTTGTACAATACAACCTGGATTGAGCTTTTGACTCAATGTGCCTGTTCAGCTTCTGAAGCTATTTTGCCAACAGTGGAATTTATCAATACTGTACTGATTTTGATCATCTTATGTTAATGTCTGTGCAGTATTGTTTGTGTGAACACCTACAAGATATTACACCTGTGGCCATACTTGATGTCCGCAAGCATCAGATTAATACCTCAGAACCTAAAAAATACCAAGCTGTATGGCTTGGATCCACCAAATATCTCTTGATATTCCTCTTATTACTAACCGACTAGTCTTGAGTCACCTGAATGTGCTGTCATCATCATTGTGACTTCTGATAGTTGATTCGACGAATCTTTCTGTGCAGAGGGTTGAGGATCAGAATAGCATGCTGGCTTGCAAACTGCAAATTCAGACCAGATAAATGTCCTGGTATTGTTTGGCATACTGTATCTGACATACTATTTATTGGGACATACTTTTTCTGGCATATTATATAGTATGGGTATTTAAACGCACAACATATTTGGACGAGAGGTTGGAACTGTAGAGGAGTGAGGGGAGGATCTGACTCACAGTCTGTAACGAAGCCTCACAAAACATGCATAGCTTTGAGCCTTATTAAAATGTAAACGGGTGAGTTAGTAAAAAAAAAATTAGCCCCTGTACAGTTTTTTTGAATGTTGAAAGTAGCAATAGAGACCAAAACCATTTGCAGTACCAGGCTTATAAAAATGTTTATGTCTCCTGTAAATTTGGGGATTTTAACATGGGGTGTATGGGGATTTACGCTGTTTTGGAGCCGGCCTCAAGGGGCCATTTGGTGGACCGCTTGGTCAGGATCAGTGTGACTGGGTTGATGTTATGTCGCAACAGGACATCCATTGATTGGGACCCTGTGTGATATAGAAGGTACTAATATTATAACCCTAGTTCTATTCTCTACCTAGGAGCCCTGTTGCCCCTATGCCACTTGCTTACAAGGGTTTAGGATACTGAGACCAGGGGACAGCCCATATTTATGGTGTGGCCACTGCATATATTTGGGTAGGCACGTCCTTATGAGCTGGCAACGTTTATGCAAAATTTAGTAAGGAAATGTGTGTTCACTATTGGAGGACTGCACTACCCACTGAGTCCAGTAGAGGGCTCCACCTTTGGTAATAGAACTAGGGTTACAATATCGTGACCTCCATTATTACTAGGTATAAACAGGCTCTGAGATCACCCTAAAGACATGACGTCCTCAAAGTTATTTTCTTCAATTCCTTCAGACACAGATGAATTGAACAATTGTTTTCACAGGCTGTGTAGTACTAACCATGTTGGCATATTAACTCTGTGGATTGCCTCTTTAACAACCAAATCATACTCTGCTGGTGTGTTATGGTAATTTGTTAGAACAGTATTGTTCAATTGCATTGTTGTCTCCTGGTTGGGTTCTCTCAATTTTAAGTGGTCATTAATAACAGGGCGTGAACACACATACAGACACACACAAGTTCACACACACACACACACACACACACACACACACACACACACACACACACACACCTACACACACACACACACACACACACAGACACACACGTGCTTGTAAACATGATGAAAAGTGAAGTACATCAGTGACAAATATTACAAGGTCAGTTTGTGTCACTCAGTGTGCAACTCGCTGTATCACCCAGTCCTTCATTGTCACTTGCTCCTCTTAACATCCAGCTCCTGTCCTCTGCCATCCATTCAACTCACTCAAGCTGCGCCGCCAACCAAAATAATTACCTCATTAATGCACCATAAAATCAATGCACAAGTAAAAGTTTTCACAGGAGAAAATGACTGGGAATTTGTTATTTTGTTATATTGGAACATGTTTTCTCCATGAAAATGTAAAAAGTTTTATTTACTTTAATTTGTTTTTTGCTGGTCATTGTGAGATCATCTCAGTCTATTTTACTAACTCATTTAAGTGTAACAAGTTGAGAGGTGCATTGCCAGAGGCAGCAGACTTACAGTACACACCATATGTTTCAACAGGCGACAGATGTCAAATCACATCCTTCACCAGGGTCTAGATGTGAGGATGAACGATAAAAAGATAAAGGAAACACTGGCATTGGGAGAATATATCAGCCTTTTCACATCATTCTCTCGGGACCTTGCACTGTGTGTGCGTGTTGGAAACTGTTAGCCTAGGTGATACAAAGATAGTCTGTTTAGGCCTGTGTGTGTGTTTCCGTTCGTATGAAAATGTGTTTGCATGTGTGAGTGACACCCCAAGGGAAGAAAATACAGTTATAGCGACGGAAAAAAAGGAGGAAGAGACAAAGAAACAAACTGTGATATTTCTTGATTTTGACAAGCGCCCTGCCAAGGTGAAATTGCGTCTGATGCTCGTCTGTGGCGCGACTCTGCCTCTCCCCATGTCGCCCTGTACATGAAGTTAGTGTTGTTTTCAATCTCATCTCTTTTCAAATGTGGCGCAGGGGCCGCGGAGAGAGGTGGCTGCCGTGCCTGGCGTGTTGGGTGAAATTGGACTGCCTCTCCCCATTATTGTAAACATCATCCCACCAGACAGGCAAGCGGGTCGCAGGGACGCAGGATGAGGGGGCCTTGCCTGGGAGAGATCTGCTAAAACACATCCATTAAGGCCCAAACTATTTTTGATTTACATGTTCAGACTCTTTAAAACTGTCACATCCACCCCACCACAGCTCCCACCCTCCACTTGCCTCACCATCCCCACACACACACAACTGTTTACGTGTGACGCCGAAAGAGAACAAGTGATGTTTCTTTCCTTTCTTTTCTCCTCCTGCTCTCTTGTTCCCAAGCGAGGAAAAATCCCCTTTCTCTGAATCAAGGGCAAAATAGCACCAGCCAACCTCCATAGTCTGGTAAATAATAGGCAGCCAATCGCACGTGTTGGTTTCTACCTCATTACAGTGTATGCAGAACTTAATGACCTTAACGTCGCCTGCAATCATCTGTCATGGCAGCAATTAATTTCATACAGGGCCCATGATGGTGGCAGACCATTTAAAGTTTCTCAAGTCATACTGTAATTTATATCAGGGATGGGAGGGGGAAAAAATGCACATATGACAAATACCGTATAATGCTAAGTAGTCAACAACGGAAAACATTCATTAAGAGATTCGAGGACAAAAAGAATGAGATAAAAAAAAAGAGAGAGAGGTAGAGAGCAAAGCCAAGGTTGAATCATAATTAGGAGGATAATGTGGCTTAAAAGCGAGAATATATTAACCTTAACTCTATCTGGCAAAACAATATGAGAACAATAAAGACTTGAGGATATGAACAATAATTATGACGGTCTTCCTGTAATATGGCTGTGCAATTTATTTTTTTCAAAAAAGAAAATAATGTAGCTTTGGGATGTTAAAACAGCAATAAAAATCGAAAACTGTACTTTATACAATCAGATGTATTTTTTTCAATTATTTATTTCACCTCAGTTATGTTGCATTAAATGGTAACCCTGCATCAGAAATGTTTACATTTTCTCTACATAAAAATCTCCTCAGTTGTTGTTCTGGGCCGGCTAAAAGCTCTCACTACATCTTCACTTCCGCTTGGATTTTTTTTTTTTTTTGAATCATTGTATTTTCATGAAAGTCCCATTTTATGTGAATTTATTGATGTTATGGCTTCTCCAACAAATATCTCAGCAAGGTGCGACTGTCGCCACTGGGCAGACCCATAAAGAATGGAGCAGTAACAGGCTTTGTATGGATGGAGCATACTGTAAGTCATGTATGATCTGAATGATAACACTGTACAGCGTCTCACAGGGGATAATATACACCGCAGGAACTAAACAATTATATGTACTGTTGTCTTTGTGAGCATTTCTACAAACGTGATGTATTTATGTGTGTTTCTAAGAATTATGTTGACCTACTCACAAAATAAGATAAAATGAAAACAAAAATAAATAATGAATATTTTAAGTGCTACAAATGAACCAAACCATTTTACAAAAATGCCTTTGTAAATATTCCTCATTCTGTAGTTAACAGCAACAAAGGAAGAAAAACGCGAAGAAAATAGATATTCCATAAGTGCTCTTTAAGTACATATGATGTAGAATATTACCACAATCCAAAGATCTATGATTAGGTTCTTTTTTTGCTAAATAAGAGTATATTACACCATTTATCAAGCAGAGAGGAAATGGTGACGTGTCTTCTGCCTTCCATTCATCATGATTACAGCGGCATCAGTCCTAGTTTGTGTCTTTGGTCATGATGCAGTTGCCTTCTCTGGATATGTTGGAGTCTAAAGGCAAAAGGAAGGGAAATCCTCTGTGGCACATTGACTGGCACGTCACAAGGTCGGTGTGGATTTCATAAACTGGTCCAGACATAAACTCTAAAATACATTATATTTTACCGGTTGCATATGTGTACATTTACCCTTTGTCTCTTTAGGAAACCCCATATTTTTTCATTTTATTATTATTTTTATCAAACAGATTAGGGATGTGAATTAATATCAATAAATTAGTTGGATATGAACAGCTAATGCTTTCTAAAAAGATACAACATCCAAGTTTTTGCAGTATTTGTAGTCCCTCCTTAAGACTACACAGTATTTTTGTCTGTTAAGATCTGTGTCAGATTAGGTGATTATAGAATCAGAAATTCTCACCGTGACTCAGCCGAGAAACATGACAGACTAAACGATGGTTTCTGACCAATCATAGCTTGCCATCTTTGGTGACCTGTGCGGTGTCAAGGGGAAGGAGGCGCGAGAGGATATTTCCAAAAACAAGAATACAGTCTGAAGCTTTATTTATGATACTGCCTGTGAGGTGTTTGAAAGAAAAACTGATGGTGACCTCTCCTCTGTGTCACAGTTCTGTGTAGCAGCACCAACATTATTCCTTTTTTGCTTTGCCATATTTACCATTGTGCGTGTGAGTGTGCTCTGCGCTGTCATTGGTCAGCATCATAGTACATGTCATGGGATTTGTCATAGTGGACCAGAGAAGGCAAAAAAAAAAAAATGCAACATGCTGGTCTTTTGTGAGGATACAGATAAAGTGTTGGTTGTCATCCACTGTGATACACAACACAGGATATAATAATACGCCCGAGGTCTGTTTTCATTCTAGACACCCTACATCTCTCATATCGTGTTGCCTGAATCTCACCTGATGTGCCAGATGGTTTGTTACACACAACCATCTGAAAAGCCATCATAAAACACTTTGGAAAAGTTTAGGCACTTTCTAAACATACGCGACAGGTGATTGGATCAACCCACTATCCCTGCCTATCCTGGGCTAACTTTAACCAGTCACATCAACAAACCATGTGACTCTCTTCACTACCAGTGGAGCCAGTTGGTAAATCCAACTCTTGCCAAAGTCAGTGCGTAAACATGGATGCCTGTCTTTGCTCTTCTTTTAATAAGAGAAATACCTTCCAGTTCTGATGAAGCTGGTGCTATTACTGCATCTACACTAACCTCTTCTGGAGCCGCTATTGTTGTTAACAGTCACCCCTCTGTGTCATCACACACACCTGCACCATATCCTCCAGTAGCTCCTCACAGAGCACTGATTAGTCACAGCCACTGCAATTCTGACACAAATGCGTTACTTGAAGTATGACAAGATGGATTCTCACGTGATCTTACGATATCACGAAAATCTGAATCCAGTATTAGAGTCATAACTCAGTTAAATCAAAACACCCACACACACACACACACACACACACACACACACACACATTACATAAACACTGCTAACTCATTCTTCACTGGTGGCAACATATGTTCATCAAGGATTAACCCATACATTCATACAGAGAATATATAAAACAGAAACTCCTTGTAACTTGGCTCATAATCCTCAGAGCCAAGCTTTTCCTTCATTAGCAGTAGTATAGGTGACTGTCCAGCCTTTTGTCATTCCAAAGTTGTTGAATATCACTTCTTCATCAGTGGGCGGCATGAGTTTGTAACAGACGGATGGAACCTTTTGCACTCTTAAGTGCAACAAACCCACACCTGCACTGCAAGAAAAGCATTTAATGTATGTCTTGGCCACCGCAGTTTCATTTGCAGCTTTCAAGGGTATCTGGATGCTTAACGTGATTAAGTTTTTCAAATTTTTAATAAGACAATTTTGATAAGAAACTCACCCGTGAAATCCAAGTTGTTGTTGCCTCAAAGTTTTTCCTCTTCTTCTTCCGTTACTAGCAGTTGGCAACCGTTGGCAACTAGTGTAGGTACAGCCACCTAGCGGGCTGGGGTGGGAAATACAATGACGACGGTGCCGCTGCACGCCGCTGCCAATGTGTGTTGGGGTGCGGCACTTGACGGCCACAGCACTGCGCCGGCGGCAGTGTGTGTTGCACTCTTACGCCGCAGGTCAGCCATGCAAACCCGGTTTCACTCCAAAATCGTTATAAACTGGTGCTTGTCAGTGACTTCCAGCATCAGACGATGAAAAAAGCTGTCCTTTCACATCAGTATGATACCTGGCTGTGTCGCCATTATTGTTTAACGCCGACCAACAGCATCAAGGGGAAAAGCAACGGGAACACAACAAAAGTTAAGGCAGCGGAAGTGAATATGGGAGGCCGAAAAGGTGGTGGATGGGTCCAACAGCTACCGACTTTCTCCTGGGAAGCCGGTGTTCGCTTCCTGTAACTATAAAGCCAAACCCTGTCCTTTTTTCTAAACCCAACCACATGCTTTTGTTGCCTAAACCCAGCCATGTGCGTGTGTTGGCAACATGTAACTACATGCATTTGTTATTGAAAAAAAGGATCAATTCACTGTGTTGCACCCACAAAGTGCATTTATTTTGAAAGAGACTGTATGCAAACTGTACATTTCTTGTGAAAATGGAAGTATATTTTGAAAACAGACAACAGACAGACAGACAGACAGACGATGTGTGACAAGGTCGAAGTTAAGTTACAATGCTGCCAGTAACAACATAATGTAAGGAGCTGGAAAGTCCCTATAGGGTGGGTGGATGAAACCATGGACTTTCACCTGGGATCCCGCTGTTTGCCTCCCATATGAATGACATGCCAAACCATGATGCTTTCTTTCGACCTAACCACGTGCCTTTGTTGATGTCCTGCCATCCAAGAATGTCAGCAGCAGATGCAGGGGAATACATAGCACGTAATATGTAGACATGAAAGGCCAATGACAAAGCAGCGATATGTGATGACTTTGGATGAGAATGTGTTGGACTGTCATCTGTTTGGGTGTTTTAAAGTTCAGCATTCAGACATTCTGCAGTGTTTATACATTAATACTTCTCATCAGTTTTTAACCACAGTTTTGTTCAGAGCTGACTGATCGGTCATAGGTGTTACCGCATGATGTTTGACACCAGGAGCACAAGACAAAATACAAAGGAGCTGAAATGTATGTACTGTCTAAAAAGTGAACACAAAATATCAGAGACAGCTGTCACATGTTTTTCTTTGACACCTCAAACCAACTGTATTTCCACCTGGACCTAACCCGATCACATGCTCATCTTTATAATAACGCAGTATGCCCCTGTGAGCAATTACAGCCTTAATTGCACCACTTTAATTATAGTTTTAGCAACCAGCTTTACATTTGTCCAGTCAAGCCTCCTCCTTATACACGCAACCCTTAGATTTTCAAACCATACAATATCTCCTGTGTTATTTCCACTATTCATTTCCACCTGAACAGAAACAGTAACACAGCTTTTATCTTTTAGTCAGTTTAGATTTACTTTTAAAGACAAAAATACTAAATAAGGGTCTAAATCCTGCATAATGCTTTGATGAATTTTGTTCTTGTTTGAAATTTTATTGTTCATTTAGCAGCCTAACTTGTACATATTCATATGAGGGTGAATTAAATAAAAAAACAATAGAACTCATGATTTCTAACGCCTCCTGGAGTAATGCTGAACACAGACAGTCTGTTTGTGAAATAAACAGTTCCATAAAGCAGCTTTGTGTTACAACCCTAATGCATACAATAGTAACCAGACAGTAAATAACATGGGGCAGTGTGTCAGCAGAGGTTAAGCTGGGCTTTAAAATGTACGTAGTAGTGACATCAGCCCTTCGGCAACACCTTTAGGAGTCCAGTGCATTACTGTGACATCATTTTTACTGGGTGACACACTCAAGCTGGAGTTGCACTTAGGATTCAGTTCAGTGCTCAAAGAAAAAGAGTTGTGAGGAAACAAGAGGTCGCTCCATTTCTTTAATACCAAAAGGGAAAAAAAAGAATGTTAGGAAATGTGTCCACACAGCTACAGGAATACAGATGCACACAAACACACAGCCCTCATGCCGCACAGTGCCGATTCCCCCACATCTCTGGTTTTGATGATCTTCATCTTGTCATCCACTGGCCAGAGTTCAGCCTCCACTCGTACTAACAACCACATGCACACACACAGGTCTGCAGCTAGTTAGAGGTATCTGCCTGCATAATGTCTGGTGTTAATCTGACCGATCCCCTTGCTGCCAACACATTTCACAACCATGCATGATTATTATTTGTCAACAGTAAAAAAAAAAAAAACAATGTTTCTCGCCCTGCTTTTCTTCCTTCTCTCCATCTCTGCCCTCTCTAACACATCCGGCTTTGTTCGCAGAGGGATTGTTGTGCAGTGACAGATTCAAAACACAAAAATACAAATCAGGCCTTTGAAATCGCCTGAATAGAGCTTGCCAGTATCAATCAATTTGCCCGCCGCTCGTCCCCTATGGACTATGACAAAAACATCTATCTTATCGGTGCTGCTCACGATGATGCGGCTGCAGCATCTTCAATCTGCAATGCAAAATTAACCCCGGTTTAATACAGACGCAAGGGAGGAAAGAAAGGAAACGTGAGTGTGT
The DNA here is from genome assembly GCA_026686955.1 of Epinephelus cyanopodus. Lineage (NCBI taxonomy): Eukaryota > Metazoa > Chordata > Actinopteri > Perciformes > Serranidae > Epinephelus > Epinephelus cyanopodus. The sequence continues at coordinate 9,229,155 of CM048914.1, forward strand.
GTGTGTGTGTGTGTTTGTGTGTGTGTGTGTGAATTTGATAAAACATCGGCGACAATAGCAGAGTTCAAACCCTGTGTGTCGTTCCATTACTTGTTTCTGCCATCCTTGAAAGAGACCTGAGCTCGCACACATTATAACGGCGAGTTATGAATGACAGCTGAAGAATCAAACTGCACAGACGGGAAGGGAGTGTGTGTGTGTCTCTCCTTAAGCAGAATGTGTCTGTGCAGATGCAAAGGAGAAGTGTATGTTTAGCCTGCAAAAATGACTTCCTCTTTGATGAAGAGGGCGGCAGAGGGTTTGCCGTTGTGTGGAGAAGAGAGGATTTGAAATTGTCTCCTAGTGATTGTGATTGCCAAGCGCAGGGCCAGGGCCATTATATCACTGAATCTTTGTTAAGCAGCCCCTGAGAGTGGCTGACAGCATAATTAATCTTACCATATGAACAAAGGGACCCACTCAATAGTACTGAGGACGCTTATTAAAAAAATACTAAACACACGCTCAACCCACCCCCCTCTCTGTTTCGCCCTGGCTTCCTTTTTAAAAAGAAGGAGACACTGAGATGGTCGTAGCAGGAGAGGTGGCGTCATTATCTTTTTGTTTATTATTATTTTTTTTAAAGGGGATATAATATGAGGTGGAGGGCGGGTATTAGTTGGTTGGAGGAGGGGGCAGCATCTGGCAGAATGATGGATCATTCCATGCGACAGTGAACGATATTAAACAATAATAGTGTTTATGTGATACCGCCAACCAAATAGTTTTAATTAGAAATTTTAGATTAGCGCAATCTTTCCCCTCACGTGAATATTCAACAGCAAGGGGATGAGAAGATAATGTGGTTGTGCAGGACCCTACCACACACACACACACACACACACACACACACACACACACACACACACACACACACACACACACACACACATACACGTACACAGTACTGTCCTTATCACTTGCTGGTCTGGCCTGAAGAAAAAAAATCTAAAAATATCATTTTCTCAAGAAGGATCTGATATCAGACTATAGTTGCAGATATTTTGATATTGAAATCATTTACATTTTTCTATACTAATGCTGGGTAATACACTGATGCAGTGTAAGCCCACTTCATTTAGTTACTCAGCCTATGGATCAGCAGCCCTGCTTAAATTTGTATCACAACATTAGTAAAGGTATTTTCTAATATTCATGAAGTGCCAAATGTATCCAAATCCCATGAAACAATCAAAAGGATGTTCAAAGCATACGTTCCATTGTATTTTTTAAATGTATAAAATTTTAAGAACTAGTTTTTCTTGGTTAGAATCACTTTGACAATATTTTGCCCTACTCTTAGGCCACAGTCATCTTGCTATTGCAAAAAAATGTTATCATGTAAACTTGAGCATCATTTCTTTTTTATGTTGTGCAAAATAATACCAGAATACTGCAGATTGTCCAGATGGACTTAATTCATTTGTTTTGTAGTATATAATTTACAAATTTGGGTCTTGAAAGCAGTGGTGGATGAAATACCTGAAAGCAACACCAGAGTAAAAGTGCAGATATCTTTCCCGTACATGACTTTGGTAGAAGTTAAAGTCGCCTAAAGCATATGACTCCAGTAAAAGTCTTTGATAGTATCTGATATATACTGTATCAAAAGTAATGTTATTATATTAAATGTAAGCACTGTAAGTAAAAGTAAACATTGTCAATTAAAAAAAGCAAGTGGTCAAAATGTCGAGAGTAATGAAGTATATTTCTTCATAAGATGAACACCACCTTCAAAATAGAGCGGAGAGTACAATTCACTAAAATCAAGGTTTTTTCACATCTTAAAGGATTTCCCACTTTTTCACTCATCCATCCCATCCTCCCTGCTTCCTTCCTCCCTTACTTCCCTATTTTGTAGGAAGTAATTAAGTGCTAAGGGGAAATGTGCTGGAGTAAAAGTAAAAGTTGACAAAAATATAAACACTTAAGTACAGTACAGATACTTCCACAAAATATGATCATACAACAGACTGTCCGTGTGCTAAGGCCAATAAATTGTGATTTCTGTCTCCCAACGACTCACAGCACATTTAATTGCTCCTTTAAAATGTCGATTTTATTACATTAGCACAAGTTTCAAGCCCAAATTAGCTCTTTACCTAATAGAGCTTTTAAAGGAAGCGTTCATTTTCCTACCTTAAGTTTATTTTCAGGAGCATGAAGGGACCTCTGTGTTGAAAAATGTAATTGTTTTATTTGAATTTGTTTAAATTGTAAAAGAATATTAGAAATATTTAACTTAGTATCAAGTTACCCCATGTAAGGTCCAGAACCCATGACTGAGAAATGCTGATAGTCTCTTTTTATTTTGACGTGTCATACTATGAGAAAAACACGACATATGAATAATTTTAAGGAACTGTTTGTCATTAATGAGGGGGGAGGGGGTGGTCCGAATGGAGGGAGCCATGTCAAATAATATTTTCAACACTGTAGAGGGACTTGTAGAGGGAATATTTTCTATTTTAGTGTAGGTAAAGGACATACAGCTTTAAATCACTGAATTTTGTATTTATTTTACCGCCAATTTTTAAAGAAAACATGCCTTCCAAACCCACCTGGACAGGTTTGGGGGGCATCTGAGATCTATGTCAAATTTGCAACATTCATTGAACACATTATTTGGGACGTATGCTTCCGTCAAAAAAACAAAAAAAACAAAAACAAAACTTCACTAAATCTGAGTTTAAACAGTGCTATTTGATCAAAATCACTTTATTCTATGTGTCATTTCAAATTTGGCAAAAAATAAACCTAACACCTAACCAGCATACACGGCAAGACTGAAAAGCCTTTTTTAAACTTCAGGACTTCGTCTTCAATTTTTAACTTTCAAATATCAGAGGGTAAGTTTTAAAACTCTAACAACTAATGGCTGGAGGGAGGATCATGTATTTTCCACGTCTCTCAAAATATTTGTAACTGTGGGGAGGGTCAAAATTAAGAAAAAATAAATAAATAATAAAAATAAAAATGAAGTCACACCCCAGCCACCCCTCTCCTCTGATAGATAAAGAACAGTCCCAAACAGCATGTTGATGCAAGTGTCCAGGCAGCAATACCAGGACCCTGAAACTGAAGCAACTAAACACAATTCAGCCATCATCAATTCCATTATTTACTGTGCTTTTCCTACTGTGACACATCAAAATGTCCTCTGTGTTGTTCCTTTGGGGAGACCATCTCTGTGGGGGAGAATGACCACACAGACATTTTCAGTGGTACTTAAACTGTGGAATACATTACGCCTTAGCATGAAGAACTAATTCAGAGGAAAACTCAGAATTAAATATTAAATCAAGTCATTAATCAAATGGAATACCAGAGATGTATGGAGCTCTATTTTCGAGAACTAAATTTACAGATAGAGTATGAACTTTAAAGTCATTTGGTGACACAGTTGGTCTCACACAAGGAGCACTATGTGAACACCAGGTCAGATCAACAGAGATGGGCAGTCATTTCTTTTGAATAATATACATTAACTTCAAAATTTCTTTCAAGAAGGTCAAAACTATGCTTTAGCCAAACGTGTCAGGTCTGAGTTGAGCATCTTTTCTTTTCCTCTCACTTTCTTTCCCTTCTTCTTCTTCTATTTTTTGGTAAAATGTCAAGTTTGGTAATATGTCAAGAGGAACAAAATTCTCTATCCAATTAATGGTTGAGATCACTGCTGTAGAGTGAACTACTGGGGACTTTCATGTACAAAATATAATGAATGTGACGTATTGCTGAACACAATATTCACATTCAGATAAAACTCCACAATCAAACCAGTAAATTAATTAAAATAAACAAAAAAACATCACATTTTTGATGACATTGTGACTAGTGTTTGATTGAGGCTTAGATGAGTGAGGGTCTGCTATATTTTTCAGGAATATTTTTAATATAAGTCTGATTCATTTGTGAATAGACTACAGCGGAATTAACCGCAGCCCTTCAAAACAAATCCCCTTTATCCACCCTCTGCCTCCTTCTCTCTCTCTGGGGCTAAACTGGACTCGGCCTGGCTAAAAGAGGGGTGGAGTAGTCTAATTCATCAGAAACAGGTCACACACACACACACACACACACACACACACACACACACACACACACACACACACACACACACACATGCCTGGCTACGAAATCATTTCTGCAACCACAAAATCACTTTAATATATTCCCAGTGCTACTTTTGAATATTAATAAAATATCAATTATTAATTTTGCCTTTGGCATGGCAAGATATACAAGTTTTAATTAGTGTACTGTACTCTTTCACAATTAAAAAAATAATTGATGTCCATACATGCGGGCATTTTGCTGTGATGGTCTTTCTTGTTGTTGTCAACAGAGGAGGCGGTGAGACGTTGCAGGCACTCTCGCTTCTTCCTCTTGTCCGCAGTTCAGATGCACTTCAAGTCCTATTTTGATAAAGTGCAACATCAAAACAAGATAATGAGACAGATTCGGGGCTTTCAAAATGGAAGGGAGGGGCAGCTGCAGAAGGAAGAAGGGACATTGATGAGAAGGAAGGGATTCTGTTTATGTTCAGTGTTGCGATGTGGCTGATATTTAGATGTCCAATCAAACCAGACTGACCTCACCAATCGCCAAAAAGATGGTTATCAGGATGGCTTGTTTGGCTTTTAAAAAATAATAAACATTAAAAAAAACATGCAGCACATGCTATTTCATTTATTTACTGACCAAGAGGAAGTTTTTAATATTTCACTATGTGTACAGATGCAGGATGAGAAGGCCACATGCCTTTATTTGACCTTCCAGCATGTTAGTTAGTGATCCTGCCTCTTTCTATCTGTGTTGCCTTTGAGTGTGCATTTTTCCTGTGTCTGTTAAGACGGGTTAGAGTGCGCGTATGTATCCTCTGCATGGTGAAGTGGCAGATGGAAGTATGAGAAGCAGGAAATCTGCTCCTGTCCATGTCAGTTCTGCTCCACAGAGCTCTGATAACTGAATAATAATCCTCCAAGTCTGTCTGCTGCTCTCTGCGCTCTCATTTCCTTCCTTCTACATCTTCTGATTGTCTCTTAAAGGTTTGTTCTATCCGGGGGTTTAATTTGTGCCAGATCCTGCCTGATCCATCAGATGGAACAATATGCTGCTTATGTAGCAGGTGCTACAGTCCAGCTCAGTATAGTGTTGCTTATGGTAGCTGTCATGCTTGCGTTGGCCAGTGTGTTCTGGCTGCTGCAGTTCTGCTGAGCTGTTTTTCTCCCTTGAAGCACCAATTTTATCCCTTACCAAGCTCTCTAACCAGTGTACCAGATCATATTCTACCACATCAACTGCTTCAGCTGATGCATTTCTGCCCTGTTGTTCTGTACCCTACACCCACCCTACACTCTAATCTGTCCCTAACTAGCTATGTAAGTTTCCCCATTAGTACCCAGTCTCTTACTAGCTCTGTACAAACAACAGTTAAACTAACCAGGAAAGAGAAATGTAGAAAATATTTTGTGAAAGGACGACTTCAAAACACAACATTCTAATTTGCAGTTTCAGCTGAGGCAGGTCACTTGGAGTCAATGATATAGTGGTGTAATGTCATCCTGAGTTGGGAATGAAGTAACACTCCCTCTAGGTGTCGTAATCTAAGCTTCTCTGTGGTTTGTTGTGATAAGCCAGTCCAGCCTCATGTGCATGTTCGTATTGGTGCATCACCACTGCTGTACTGCCCTCATACGACAGTTGCCACTGATATCAGCAAGGCGAGGACACGTCACACCCACCCTGTGGTTCATCCAGTAAACACTGTTAGCTCTGTCAACACTGTTGTTTCGCCTTGTTTACGGAGTTAGCACTTTTAGCTGCTAGCCACGAGCTCAGCCACCTCCACATTGAGAGCCATGTCCAGAGAACTCATACGCTCTAAATTTTGCATGGAGCTCCTCCAAGTGCTCTGTGGTCTGTATCACATGAATTGGACCAATAAAAATGTCACTGTAGGATAGATAATGGAATCTACACATAAACTCCACAGTGTGTTCTTGTCAGTCACCAGGATGTGTGAGTGATGATAACATGGGCCGTTACATTCATTTACACCTGACACACAATACTGTGCAACAGGGCAATGGATATGTATAACATACTGTATATTTACTCACTCATATCTACTCATATAGGTGCACAGTTTGCACATTGTCCATGACATGTTGAAGTGATGACATAAAAACCTGTAAACTCAAGCACCTGAATGCAGTGTCTGTATTTCTGCTTTAAAACACACACACACAGCCTTAAGTCACGCGAGATTTTAGCACCATCTCCTGCTGCTCTGTGTTTTGACCCACAACCCTCTAATGCAGCTGAACTCTTGTATAAAAATTTACACTTTCCTCTTTACATATTTTCAGTGTTTAAGGGCCGTACATGTGTTTTATTAATTTGTTATTTGTCTGTTGAGGGATTTAACACAGGCTGCTCTGACACCAAGTGCTGGGTGAGTTTACATGCTGTGAGAAACTTCTTAGACTTTTGGGAAAGATCAGCTGTTTTGTAGTATGACATGCACTACACAAATAAACATTGCTTGCCTAGCCTTCTTAACTGTGTTTGGTTTTAAATTTATTTATTCATATTTTTCCTAGTTTATGAAAGCAAAACTATTTAGTTACCCACCACTGCCCATGGACACCTACCATAAAGCCACAGACAGCTGGGGCTTGGCATCTGGTCATAGACCCAGATCCATAACATGCAATACTTGGCTCAGGCCTCATAGTTAGCTGATGAGCCAGCAAATAAAGAGATATTAACTCATCATAAAACCAAGCACACATACTACTACCATAAGGATCAACTTTCAGTCAAAAACAGACCGAAAATGAACCATTTTCTGGTGTTTTAAATTGCTGCTAATTTGTTGTTGCTAAAGAGCTGACCTCACCTCCTCTTTGTGTCCCTTTACCCCTCTGATGGCCTGCTGTTAATATCCTTATCTTTCTCTGAACATCTCTGTCTAGCGTAGCTGATTTGGCTGTAACTAGAAAGAGAAAAGGTTATGATGTGGGCTTCACAGCTTCAGTGTCGTCCTGCAGGAACTGGTGGCAGTTGTTCTTATCCATGCTTTCTTTCTGTTTCTACCTTCAGTGGAGGAAGTTGATGTTTTTGTGATAAATCGTTTTTCTTTTGTTGATGTTTTTAAATTCCAACTCTCCCTGTAAATTTAGTTCAGCTGGGTTCGGTTCAATTATATGGAAGTCAAAGGGTGTCGATTTGGATTCAAAGGTGAAGGTGTAAATTTAAGGCTCCTTCAAATAAATAAAATACCTTATACTAGTGTCCTGCACTGAACAAATTTGTTTTTATTTTTTTTTTTTTTTTTTTAAATGAAACAAATGAAAGAGATATCCAGTATATATTTTGGCATCCAAATCACTATCATCAAGCTGATATTCCTTTTTTATTGACAGTCAGTGACACAAATCAAATCTATGACCATGTCGTCACATTCGTTACCAATGTGGACGACTCAAGAGATGAAACTTCGCAGCCTGAGGATGAGGTGGCAGCCTGCATTAAGTACAAGACACCCAAGGAGGATCCTTTTGAGGTTTTATGGTGGTGGAAGAAGCATGCTAAAATGTTTCCTAACCTGGCAGTGATTCCGCGGAATGTTTTTGGAATCCAAACAGTGCAGCCAGTCAAAGTTTCCTCTGCTGGATTTGTAATTTAAGAATGGAGAGCCCTGGTCCATGGGAGTAACTGTAGCCTGTGTGTGTTTGTTGCGGCACTTTTATTAACAGGTGGGGGCGGGTGTGACTTTGACTTAGATATAATGACGGGAAATGGGTGGGTTCTGGTACTTTATGGGTATGGGCCAGTGCAGGTTTTCAAAACCCCGTGGACCCATGCAAGACTCTGCTTCAAACTGTGTGAATGTTACCTTCCTGCATTCATTCAATTAAAATCAGCCTAGATTTCAATATTTTGATTTTAATATGCTTTCCATAATATCAGTCTAACATTGACATTGACAGTCTAGTTTTTTGATAGAAACCAGATACTTAATCATATATAATGTTGTTTCTTGTTCTGGGAATCTGTACTTGATTTAAGATACTGACTGAAATAACCCAGTACCAAGTAGTATCAAAAGTTGTCCCGTCAAACAATACCTGAATTCAATCCGTTTTGCGCTGTAGGTTTGATCTTGGACTGCCCTGTCTCCCTATCAGATGGGCATACTTTATGTTGCTGCCATCTTCAAAGCTGCTCCCCTCCAGTCACTTCAACATTTGCCAGAGGATGAGCTGAAACCACAGCACAAGCTAACATCCAACACATACTGTAGCTGTTAAACAGTCATAACAAGCTCGACTCTCTGTGGTTAAATTCATGAATGACTGTGGGTAACATTAACCTTGAGATGGTAACAGTTAGCACTGTCACTGTGGGTGTGCGGGCGATCTCTCACCTACTGTCCCCAGCATGGAGCTTACAGTTTCACAGCAGCTACAGTCCATAGTCTGTAGTGTGGTGAAGTCAAGTGCAGTGTATTTAAGTGAGGTGGCAGTTCAATGTTCTGAGATGCCACCAAAGTGCTCACAAGTTTGGCTCTACTACATGCCACCCCATCCACATAACAGTTATCAAATGATGTACTTTACTGGTATCAGTATCACTTTCAGGGTACTGGTATTTACACTGGTGTTATACGAATATTAAGAATATAAGAATATTAAGAATAAGAATATTTTAATGAAAATTGTCAACTGAAATTTAAAAGGTTGCTATTTTTCAAAAAAAAAAAAAAAAAAAATCAGTCAAAGTTGAAGCTTGTGTGAGCACACAATGCTAACTGAAGGTGACTCATATGCATGTCTAAACTTTTGTCAGCACAAGACTTTTATCTGCATTCTCACCACTAACCAGTAAGATGACACTGTTTCAAGTAATTTCATTTAACTGTAAAATTTGTACAGTGTGCAATGTTTTCAAGACGTCAGCATCTGAATATGAAATAAGGAAAATAATGACACCCATTTATTCCTCCGGTATGACTGTATACAGTACATGTGTGTATGTGTAATGATTTAGCGGCAGGAGGCCTGCAGCCTCCACTGATTGATTAACTGCCAATAACCTTACACAGATTTCAATGCTCTTCTTCAGCTGGAAAAACAGAAAAAAACAGGGAGTAGAGGGGGAAAAGGAAATCTAGAACTGGGGATTTATGACACAGACACATCCAAGAGAGGAAGAAGAGAGAGGGTAGACAGGAAGAGGAGAGTTTCACAGACTCCTCTAATGGTGTTGGCATGAGATTTGAGGGTTTAATATTGCATGCACTTGGCTTTTTCTTTTTTTTGTGCAATTGACCAACATGACATGCCTAACTGTATAAATGGGCTGCTTTATGATGATAAGATCACTGGCTAATAAGATATTTATGTGACATGCTGACGGATCCATCTCCTCCCTTCCCCGTCCTGCCATCTTCACGCCTCGCTGAGCCGGTGAGGATCAAACGCAAATTCTCCAAATGGGGTCGTTAAATGGAGAGGAAATTTAATAAATTAATACTTTTTTTCGGAGAAGGAGCTAAAAAAGAAAGATGGGAGAGAGAGAGAGAGAGACAGAAAGAGAGACAGGGAGAGTGGGAGAAGAAGTTTATATCCCTGACAAATAGCCCAAGTGACTGAGTGTTTATAATCTTTTCTTCTTCCCTTTTGTACCTCTGTCGTCCATTTTGTCTTACCCTCAGCTCCCTCCCTCAAGCACCCTCTGGGTGTCTCTTGGGAAAGGTGTCACACCTATCATATTGTAGTTTAAATGAGGATCATGTAGTTTTATCATCGTGACAAGGAGGAAAGATGGAGCAAAAATATTACCAAAATAGAAGTTAAAAAAAGAGTCTACAAGAGAATATATCAAGAGTGGTGCTGTGAGATTATGGCTGCAAGTCACTAATCAAGATAAGGAAATAAGCTCGTCATTCTGTAAACTCTACTTCTGCCAACCTCTAACTAGCTAGCTGCTAGCTAGCCAGATCGATGTTTTCAACTGTAAACATCAGTAAACATCAAGGAAAAGATGGAAAAGAGTGGGCACCAGCTGAACTAGCATCCTATCATCCTAGACACTGTACAGGCATTGGAAAAAACTGGATGACCTCTGTGCCGCATCAGTTTCCAAAAGGATATCAGCAACTGTAATATCCTGTGATTTACTGGAATTTGGCCAAATCCTGGAAAGTACCATTTTACCAGGAGGCTCTTTAGCCCCATTTGGTGACTGACCGCTACTGACCAATCAACGGACTGCAATGTTCACAGCTCCACCTCTTAGGCCCAGATCTGTGTGCTAGGTACCCCAACAGAAGGGGTACCAAAAATGGTAACAGAATGGTTCCATTGGTACCATCCACATTTTTTGTATTTGCTGATCTGACAGAGCAGAGAAATCTGGTGAAAGAAGGAGAGGAGGCATGTGCTTCACGGCAAATAAGGACTTGTGTGATGGTGGGAATGTGAGGTGCTTTCTTGTTCCTGCTGTGGTTCACTACTACTGTCTACACGTCTCAGAGGTGGCTGCCATGGGAGGACCATGTGGCCGTCTTGTTGGGATCAGGATGTGTTAACGGTTAAATCATTCCACAATCAGAACCAAAACCATCCAGAAACGTGGACAAATAGGCTATAAAGCAGCACCCAACAAGTGAAGAGGACAAAAAAAGGACGAAATTACAATACACAAGTTAAAGAAGCTGATGGGTTCACATTTCATTGGAGCTGTACATTGTACAATTAATTACATGCTACAAATAAATGCTTGATTGATTGATTGACAAATTGATGGGCTGATTAATAAGCAGTTTGGAAGTCTTTAGTCGCAAACTATTTTACAAGCAGGAGCTGCAGCTTATAGTGGAGTGAATTCATAGTATTCACATATGAAGTGAAAACTGTAAGATCAACACATAAAGTGAAGGGTTCCCAAGCAGGCTTTGTCAACAGTGTACACAATAGTCTGTGTGCTCCCAACCCTGCCACATATCACTGTATATGCTCGTATACAAACACATCCTCAGGAGTGGAGATATCCAGAGGGCCCAATTAGCCAGAGACATGGAGAGAGAGGGAGAGAGAGGGAGGGAGAGAGAGAGAGAGAAAGAGAGAAAGAGAGAGGGAGAGAAAGCATGTATCACTGTGACAGGCTGTGCTTTTTGTCAACTGCCAGCCTTCATGTTTGACTACAGGCCGCCTGTCAGCTCCTGCATGGCATCCATAACAACTCGTGACATAGGCTACATAAGACACAAGCAAATGCACACTTGCGTGCACACACACACACACACACACACACACACACACACACACACACACACACACACACACATCCTGAGTCAACATGGCCATGCTAATTAGCCTAATGCTGGTAATGAAGACGCCTGACACGCTAACGTCTTAGGAGTGATGCTTTTCTGGAGCAGTGTAAACACAAGTACAGCCTCTGACCCCTCCTCCCACGCACACACACCCTCACACAAACACAAGACACTGAACACACACTTCTGGTCACAATTTAGACTAGCAGGCCCTTCTTTCTATTTCCTGTACTCAATTCCACCAGTGCAACGTGGTTGAAGATTATTTCCAATCAAACTGCAATCTGAATGAAACCAGTTACTCTGGCTTGAATAAAATTCATGCGTGAATGTCACATCATTGGTGGCACTCTTGCATTGTTAATCATGATTTAAAGAGGATCATTGTCTGAGGAGAGGACATAAAATGCCCCATCAAGGACAGCATTCAATCCCAACTTGATGCCACATGCTTAAATGTATCTTTATTACCTCCCAGGGTTGGATTCTGCCAGTTCTATTTTGGTTTCCGGGGGGAAAAAAACCTTTCTTATCAAATTATACATCTTCTATAAGAACTCTACTTCACTACTATAAACGTGTGTGTTTTTGTAGATCAGAATTACCAAAAGAGTAGTGAGTCTTCTCTAGATAAATGATCAAGCTGATCTGGTTCGACCAATTAGGACAAGGATCAATGGGTAGCAAATAGAGGTTGAAATCATAAATAGCTAAATGTATTTAAATCAGTTTAAAACCAACTATACCATGTTATATTCTATAAGGCCAAGGATCTCCAGAGATTTCATTCATAAAGGTTCTTTACTCTGGGGGAAGAGCAGCGTGTTTAACCAAGGACACAGACTAATTTGATTTTTTTTTTAAAGAAGGAAGAAAAAAAGATTTTGACCAAAGTAAGAATTACTAAAAAATAGGAGCACCTTGGTAATCCAGTAGTTATAATGTAGCGCCTTGGGTTTTTTGAAAGGCGCTATATAAATTCAAGTTATTATTATTATTATTATTATTATTAATGTGTGTCACATTGTTGCATTGTTCTTTGATTGGAAATCCTTACCACTGCACGATGAAATGATGGTGAAAATGCCAAAAAAAAAGAAAAAGAAAAGAAAAGAAGGATGTGAAGAAGAGATAAAAGCAAGAGGGGGTGTTAAAGAGTGGGGCAAAGTAATATTAAATGTCCATGACCTGAGTGTCTGTGGAGGTCCATGTATGTGTAGACTAGCCTGCTTTTCATGCTCTCCTCCTCCCAGGGCTCCTCTCTCTCTTGACCATTCAGGGCACCTTCGGAAACACAGTTGGGCAGAGCTAACCATTCCCCTCAACATCCCTGTGTCATGCTCATAGCACTCTGGGCTTTTGTTGTTTGTTTGGTCTGCTTTGGTTTGTGTACCGTAAAGCTTGTCAGTGTGGACATCAGCATGCAGCCCATGTTTTGTGACCGTGCAGCCAGTAGGCATAGCAAGTGCACCAACTGTGTATGCACCAAACTCTTGCTACTGTTTTCAAGCCTGCCACAGCAAACTCACAGTGATGAAATTAGTTTTAAGTTGGATATTTGACAGGTATTTACTTCAGTGCCAGGGAGGGAGGAGAGTAAGCTCACCTTCCAGCCCTCCCATTTATTGCTGGGGGCTGAAGCAGACCATCAGTTGTACCATGAATAGAACCGCAGGCGTGACCGTGTGACTGCAGCTCTCCATGGATGTCCAGTGCAGAAAGTATGTCCAAGCCTTCAAACTCCCTTCTCTCTTTCACTCTTTCTGGTGATTTGAAAGAGCGATGTCAAGTTGGGGAGCACTGCCCTTACTGTGTTTTCATGTTGCCTAGGTGTGACAACACTGCTGAGCCCTCTCTTCGAACCATTTGAACCCAAAAGAGCACAGAGGGAGACAGATACACAAAGTATTTCGTCATCACCAATGCCTGGTCTTCACCTGAACCACAGGCCACAGAGCTGCACTGCTCCCTAACTCTGTCATCCCCCTCTTGTTGTTGTGTCTGTCATGCTGTTGCTCTCCTTTTGCCCTTTTGCTGCTAACAGGTACTTGTGCGGTGGCAAGGGCAACCGGTCCACCTCCAGCCAGCCACCCCATAGGCCCATTGTGTCATGTGGCTTGCAGGGAATCAATAAATCCACAGGTTCAAGTAAACTGTAGTCTAATCAGGGAGCACAAACAGATCAACACAAAAGTAGATGCAAAAAAAGGAATAAAGCAAACATGCAAAGAAAAACCACGAGCAGGAAAAGACGTGCATGAAAATGAGACAAACCTACTATTCAACATCACAAATGTCTAAATGTGTGACACTAATCCTAAATAGATTCTATGAGGAATTCAGATACAGACAGATTCAATTAGCAGAGTCAATATTGGGTTCAGATATAATGAAATGCTTTCAAATTCCAAACCATATCTTGCTCACCATTCCCCCTGCCTACCCCAAAATAAGTACCTATGGAATAACAGTTGCACTTTGAAGATGGATGTCCTTTACAAATGAAATGAATTATGATTGAGTCTTGAGCCACTTCTGTGGAAGGTGTGAGTGCCATAGTGGTCAGGGTAAGCAAATAAGAATGCTAACCTGCAAGTAAGAACTCACAAAACATGCCAACTTTCTAATTAGTTAAGGATCTACCACTGATTTGGTAGAATGTGTTTTTGAGGAGTCAGTTGTCGTAAGACTTGACCAAGACATAAAGTGACAAGAATAATGAGGTTATGGCTTCATGTGCCTTACTGACCATCACGGTACATTTTACGAGCATGTGAGGGTTTTATAAGATCAGAGCATGAACTCATTCAAGAGCACAGAAAGGTAGTTCATCAGGGCAAAGGCACCTGTTCTAGTTTTTCCTCTCAACACACATACATGAACAAACGTGCACAAACAAGCACACACATACTCCTTCACACACCCTCTCTTTAAATCTCGGGGGAGCTGCCTGTGTACTCTATATTTATTATCAGGGGTGGCACTGTTGATAGATGAGATACCTACTCAATTACAAGGGCACAACATTGCCTTTCCAAGCTGATAGGGTGAAAAACTGGCTCCTTTCTTCTTCCCTTCGTTTTTTTTCCATCCCTCTATCAAGAAGGGTGATATACAACAATGTTGGGGGATACATCTCTCCAACAGCTGAAACGGCCTGCACCCCGAAAGCCCATCACCATACAAAGGACAGACAGGAACGGGTCAAATGGGAGAAGCGGTGACTTCCTTCAGCATGGTATCCATCTAGGAGAGATTTCTTGCTGCCTTGTACGTAGTCACGGCATAGTATATAAACAAACATGGCATACACACACAGACACACACACACACTCACACACAGACACAAGCATGGGCTGAGTGCAGCTGCAGCCAGGGGGCCCACAGTGGCATTAATCTCCATCCAGCTGAGATTTGTGAAGCTGGGAGATTGAGAGGAGGCCGATGATGCCGGCTGTTTCAAGGCGGACATTTTGGAAGCATGATGTTGAGCTATGTTCCTGCAGCCGGCCGGGGGGGAGGCATCGACATATAAAATGGTTGTAAATTTGCATTAGGCTCAATCCATCATCATAGGATGGGGGAGAGGGAGGAGGGGGCAGATTGTGAGAGACACGGAGGCAAAGTGAGAGACTGTGAAAAAGCAGGAGAAAAAGGAGGGAGGAGGAGGGCATGGCGGTGGTGGGGCGGTTGTAGAGGAGGTGGTGCACCATTGAGCAGGCTGCTCCACTGTATTCTGTGGTGAGGCCGGCCCTCTCCTCCCCTCTGACAGATTTCTATTTAAGTGACTGTGAATGCAACAATTCCACAAATAATTTGTCAACCCGTGCACAGCTGAACTGGCTCTGAACCCGGTTCCCTCTCTCTATCCTCCTGCTCTCTTGCTCCTTCGCTCCCTTGCCAGCTACACACACATCCACAGGAAACAGCAAAGAAATGTAAGAAAATGTACATATACAAATTAGTCCCTTATTTTCCCTTTGCTGTCTCTAAATGAGGGTGTTTTAGCAATGTTTGGTCTATTTGTTGTGTCTTTTATGTAAGTGTGATGACATTCATAAAAGATGGATTTGCTTTTCTAATTGGGGACTGAGTTCTATCTAAGAGAGGTCCTAACACCTGTTTTGAATGATATTAACCCATTAAATGTTGTTCTCACTACCATTACAATGCTTTAGACAGGGCAATGTATCCAACATTGTGTAACAGTCATGTTTTCGATAGGTCACGGTTTTCTTAGGCTCAGGCATGGAAACTACTTTAGTTAGGCTTAAGAAAAGATCATGGTTTGGGTTAAAATGTGTACGTGTGTTTGGTATCTCAAGTGCAGTATGCACACTTATTTTACATATGTGACATATGTATTGAACATTCATGACAGGACATTAGTTCAGTAGATTATGTCAGTTATGGAAGTTAAAATAAGTCGACATTGACATTTGGTTTCTCATGGGACATGAACAGTGGACTCCTGGGTTAAAATCCTGTGTTTGTTTGACCATCCTTTCACCCTGGCTTCCTCCCTTTGTGAACTTTGACACTCTTCATCAAAAGGCAACCTTCTGGACTAAATAATGAAATACACAGAAGTACCAAAACCTGCAGTTCCTTGAATGGCCACTTGAGGCTGACTCCATCACCTGTTTTAATGATACATTGGGAGCCACTCAAAAGTTCCCCGGTTTCCATGACTGAACCTCGGCAGGTCCGCGGCAGGTCCGTGGCAGATCCATGACTGCTCCGTGCAAGCCTGCCGCCTGCTCCGTGGAGTTAATTTCATCTCATTTACCGTGCTTTGTGTGACTTTTTTGCCGTGTGATCATGATTCAAACTGAGGTATTTGGAGAAGATCCAAGAAATAAATAACATTGATACATACAAGCTACCTGCAGCTGGAGCAGGGACCTAGACACGTTGCCACCCTGTACCTACATGCAGCTGGTTCACTACTTAGTTTTCGGCATTAGTTACTATACTATGCAGGAATTTAAAAGCTTGAAATCACTGGATAGTCCCTCTAAGACATGGCATAATGGTTATGTGTGTTCTGCACGTAAAAGGCAGTCGTGGACCACACTTTGCCACAATGACACACACACACACACACTCACTCACAAGCTGAAACAATACCAGGCGTTGCGGTGTGTCACGGCTGGTAAATATGTTATTTAATAAGTTCACCAGCAATTTGTCTTTGTAGAAAGAGTGTCCCTGGTACTGTGGATAATCCACAGACCTCACTGTCAAGATTTTTTGTCATAGGGACTTAAGATGAAAGCACTTCCAATCAAAACTAATAACACTGGGTCACTGTTTCTGAAAAGATGTGTTGCCTTTGAATCTGTTAAATGTTTCTAATGTTGTGAGCATCGCAAATTAAATGCCTTCCACCGTATTGGAGGGTGGAGGCATCAATATCAGATATCTCAAAATAAATCCAAAATAATCTGCATGGCGAGATAGCCGTGCGTCAGCCAGGACGCGCATCTCTACTGTGTAGCCTCTGCTCAGACGCTGGCAGTATATATTTCCTTCTCTGCACAGAGATGCATTTATTTATAGTAACCACGTTTTATAGTGAGCAGCATATACATGTCCTCTACAAATCCCAACCAAGTTTGGATGAATAAGTCACACGCAATCTGACAGATAAAGAAAGCTGCTCATCGGTCCCATGCACCGCTGTATGCAGGACGCTCGGATTACATGAGAGGAGCGAAAGGATCCACAGTATAATTAACCACAAAACACGTAAATAACTTCATATTACTGGTGTGTAACACTCATTAATGCTTAAGCTGAGTCCTCTACGAAATGAGAATGTCCATTTGAAATAATCTTCTCATGTTTAATGTCTGAAAAAGAATTAAATTTGTTAATGGCTTAAAACTGATCTTTGTGCATGATGATCTCAAACACACTTGACTGACTTATATTTTCGTTAGGCTATTATTTTTTTCCTAACTGTATAATTATTTTCAGTGAATCAGGCAAGCTTATTCTATTGGAATTTATATTTATTCTTGTATGACATATTACACAGCTGCAATGTGCAGAGGAGTGGTATTTCGCCAAAATGTAATAAGAAAGACAGTAGAGGTTTTTCTTGCCATTTGCATGTTTTTATTGAGGGTGCAAACACAATTAGGCTACACAATCAACGAAAGCCCAGACGCTGTGACTCTCAGTCAAGCTTTCTGGGGCTCCTCAGTCTCTTGTTGATGTGGTCTTCGATCCTGTGCCACTGGTCCCTAGACAGATCAGGAAAGCGCTGTGTCGCGTGGTGGTGGACACTTTTTTTGAGGTTGTCAGGCAATGCCGCTTTTCCATTGGAACCACTCCAATTCACCTTCTTCCCCCAGCACTGATACTCCTCAAACGGCATCAGAGCCATGAAGACACTGGCAGCATACAGATCTGGCTGGTACTGTCCTCGCTGGTGGCACTGCTAATAGAAGTCCTCCTCCCGCTCAGCAGAAAAGGGCTCTAAGCGTGATGTCCGGCAAGGATGCTGACAGCAGACTGGGGGAGAAAAAAAGCCACTTCTTTGCTCTGTGCTTTCAGAAAATAACCATCATGCGATCCGTTCGTCCAGGCAGACAGGGGCAAAAGGATCAATGTTCAGCCTCCGTTTCCTTTCTGATTTTGTCCATCTCGTTCATTCAAACTTTGTAAACACAGTTGGGATTTGTATGGGACATATGTATGCTGTTACAAATAATGCTGTTATGTTCCTTAAATGGCTTGATTTAGTTATCAAAGTTTTATTTTCTTAACAATAAATATACTGTGTTCATCCATTCTAGTTCTCTTATAACTGCATGTTATTATAAAATAACTTCAAATCAAATCCTTAATCATTGATAAGTGTGTGTGCTTCCCCCGCCCCTCCCAACAAAAATCCTGCCCCCCCTCAGAAAATAGTTCCGACATCTATGCCTGCAGAACCTCGCTCTGGTTAGACAGCAGCGAGCCAGGAGTGCGCAAGACCACCTTTTATTTTTATTTATTTTCTATTTTACCCATTATCAAACCTGAGGTCAACTTATAATGACATGACAGTAAAAATATTGATTGGTTCTCTGTTGATTTTTAAGGCTTTGCTGTAGGATACTCTGTAACCTGCATCAGTACCACTGCGAATTAAAAAATAAATTATAAATTAAAAAAGAATTATTAAATAGGCTACAAACACTTGATTTCTCCCAGTCAGAGCCAACATAAAAATTAGTTCAGTGAATTCCTGCTGTATGTTAGTGTGTCGGCTTTTTATCCATGAAAGCCAGGGACAACAACACACACTCCAACACACATTCAAGAACTTCTCGTCACGTCACTTCAAAAATTAAATGTGTTTATTTTACAATATCAGAATAATTAAGTTAATAAAGCTACAAAATGAATCATCAAAAAACTCCATATAGCCTAAAAAGACCGTGAAGTGTAGAAGTCTTCTCTCTCTCCCCGCATTCCAAATAACCCAGTACTGAACAAAAGGTTAGAGCATAGTTATGCTACATCACTGGCGTTGGAGGAGGAAGGGCAGCTCACAGCACGCACATTCCGGCAACTGACACGAGCCAACAACATTCAATACGTGTAAACCAGAGGGGACCCTGCCTGTTAGCGTAGTGTGCACAACGGATCTTACTGCTCAGCAGCCCCTTTAATAATTGTTTTTATTCTCTTGCCCAAAATAGCAAAAACAACTCCACCAAGCCGCTTTATTTTTTTTAAATTTTGACTAGACTGTCCACCGTCAAAACAGAGGGGTCTTTGTGCTGTATGTGAAAATTTTGGCTACTTGTCAAATCCTGTAAAGTTGTAATTATAATCTCTTATTATTCAGTCTACAAATAAAGTCTTAACGTAGGGCATACTGTGTAATGACCAGATCTATACAGTTAGGCTACTGTACAGGATTCTATTCAAGACGTTGAAGAGTCTTATTGACAGATGACTTTCATGCAGTCGCCAGTGGCAAGTTGGTCATGTGGGGCGAAATGACAGTTTTTGACAGAAAGAAGAGAGAAAAGAAGTAAAAAGAGGATCATTTCACCAATTTGTTTGAAAAATAGCTCCCCAGTTCTGCGAGTGTGCAAAAGCATGCAGTAGGCTACCATCAGTTTATTATTTTTGCACCCTCAGTTGAAATTAAAAAATAAAAAAGTTTTCAAAAAAAAAACAAACCCTGCACCACTCCGCAGACTGACGTGTAGCGGCAGTACCTGGTGTGTTTCGGCTGTCAGAGCTGTTCCAATTAAACGTGATGACGGCTCAACAAACATTGGACATCAGTGCACAGGACACACGGACAGGACTAATGCTTCATTCATGGTTTTTTACATACATCCGGGCGCCTGTGCCATGTGTGATTGAACTGGGAAGGTGCAGCAGAGCCAGCGGGGTTTCTTCACAAGAACACAAATAATATAAGATATTACACACAGTTTTACACACAGAATATCCTCTAAAACTCTCAATATCCTCGTTAATTGCCTTTTGCTGACAACAATCCCATGCAAAGCAGCAAGTGCAAAATGAATGACTGAATGAATGAATGAGGATTCAAATTAATTAAGTGTGCACAATGTATATTTTTTTCCTCTCACGGCCACTGCAGGACTCCGTAATTTCTTCAAAAATAAATTCAAAATAACTTGTAAACAAACAAAATCTTCAGTATTACACCTTTTCGGTTATTTTTCTTTCAGACATTTTTTCAGACAAGATGTGATCTCACCTATTAACTGAAACAATTAAACAACAAAAGAGAATAATATCCTAACAAAAAGAGAAGTCTAATCAAGTAAATAGCCTTCAGAGAGTGCACCAGTAAAAGCCCAGTTCTATACGGCTGCCCGCTGCTGACACACACAGTGTGCGACTGAAATGTCTGCACTGCAGCACTGCAGCTGTGCCATATTCCACAATATCCAAACTTCGGAATGGCGGATCCTTTAGAAAAAAGAGGAAGGGCCGACATTTCGAATAATAGAAGCAGGAATTTTCGTAATGGTGGGACTTATGAAAAAAAGGTGAAGGACCGCCAGTCCGAATAATGGAAGTTAACGTTCGTAGAGGCAAGGTTTTAGAAAGGCAGACAGTTACCCCTGAAAAGAGTTGTTGCTGTAGAAACAATCTGCTTTCACTTTTGATAAACTGAATGACTGCAGGCCGTTTTTTTGTGAGAGAGGCGCCATCTCATGACGACACCCTGCAATTGAACGAGTGGGCGTGTCTAGAATTAAAAAATAGGAGGGGGGGGTTAGAGTCAACACGGCAGCCGACTGGCCATCCTGCTGGAACTTGGCTTGGATTTGGCTGGGATTCGACAGGCCGGCTGACAGCTGGCTGGAAGGGGAAGTTTTGAGTGGCTTCTACTGTATAAAGGCTTTAACTTATCATAATTAATTGCACGGCTGCTTTAAATGAAAGGTGGGTGGTGTCCACTGACAAGTTGTTACCACAATGACAATGTTGGTTGGGTAAAAAAAAACTAAAATGTCTTGCTCAGTGTTTAGATGTATGAAAAGACCCTGAAAATATGGATGTTCAGTTTTTCTAACCAAGCTAGGAGCTAGCATTAGGGTTAGCTCCACCCTCTATTTCAAATATGGTCACATCTGGCTCCAAAATCCAAGATAGTGATTGTCAAAATACCAAAATTCAAAACGTGTACACAAAGCAATGGGTGACGTCATGGTGGCTATGTCCACTATGGCTATACAGTCTATGCTCTTTATACTACTTCACTTAAATTTCTCCTTCATTATTACTATGACCTGTAGAGGTTGCCACCTAACAATATAAATAAATCTAGGAGAGAGAGTAGGGCCATATCAAATCTATGCTCTGAACGACAATTGATAACATCTATTTAATGGGCTGATAATGTTTGAATCAGGTGGTCCTAAAGGATACTTCATAGATTTTACTCTAAGGTAAAAAAAAAAAGAAAAGAAAGAAAGAAAAAGAAATGAGAAAAATCACAAATGCAGCTTTCCATACAGGGCATGAGGGGTCACTGAATGGTCTGGTAAGTTTGGCCACATACTGAAATGTTGATTACATGCATAACAATAGATAAGGGGAAAGGGGGTGTTATAACAAGTAAAAGAAAAAATGGAAGTAAGGGATGATCTCAGACTACCGATGATGTTTTTGCAGCAGATATTTTACACCATACGGTGGGCACTGGAAAAGGTGGAATATGAAAAGGAGAGAGAGCGAGCTGAGGGGAAATGGAGAAAAAGGCCTTAAGCAATGACTTCAGAGGGCATAGCAGAAAAGGGGAGAAAAAAAGTGTTCATTCATCATTATTGTCATGGGCTTTGGCAAATGATAATAATTTGTCTTCATCCCTATTTTTAGACAATGAGCCACAATAGCCATTTTGGCCAGATGGGAAAGAGGGCCTGTGTGAGCAATACGCTACATTTTGTTTGATGTCCTTTATATGGAATTTCTTAATTAGGACTCTCTGCCACCAGTGTCTGTTTCTGGACTATTATTTTAAACATGCATGCAGTTCAATGACACATTTAGATGTATGGATCTATATATAGGATATGTAGACTCTCATTTCTTTTGCAGCATATTTATAAGGCATATTTGTATGGATAGTATGCTGGATTTCTCACATACCAAGTGTGTAATTTTACTTACACTTTGCAAAGATTAAGACAAAAAAAAATAACCAAAGGATGACTGTCAATCATAAAACGTATGTAGATAACAAGTAAATCAGTGTATGAATCAGTGAGTAAATTACTAGCTATGGACAACTGTAAAAAATTATATTAGCAAACAACAACACACAAAACCATGAATACTTATAGTAATTGAGTCCCTGGGGCCAACTGATTTCCCAAAAGCATAAAGCATACCTATAATCAAACAGCTATGATGGACAGAAGAGAAATGTTGGCATGGGACATGAAAGCATTATTAAAAGTCAGAAGGTGTGTTGTGTGTGCTACATGACGGCCTGTTTGTCCCTGCTGAGCCTGTAGGGAGGTCATGGTGTGAAGCAGGATGGATGAAGATAAATAGCAGTAGGGCAGGACATATGGAGGCGGTATAATTGACATCTAATGTGAACGGTGACCCTGTGACTTGCAGGTTGCCACCAGGCCACAGCATAAACACACTGAATATAGATGCTTGTGAACACTGCAGATACATCACAAATTTCTTAGTACTGCTTCTATGGAGCTATAATATAGGACATTCCATGTCTTATGTATGAACATAATCATAGGTGAATCTAAACAGCTTAACACCTTCAAATAATTATTTGTCAAAGTAGAATTAAGTATCCCTCTGTTACTCCTCATCACATGAGTGCATTCACTGTATATTTGTTATCCTATCACCTATTTTCTAGCCCCATTTACTCATCACAGTTTTAACGACCACACTATGCACAGAATGTTTTAACCCCCCACAACCCACACTGCAGTTATACCATCACCTTGAATTGCTGTAAACTTAGGAATTACTATCTTCAGTCAGTGAAAGTGCTACTACCTAGAAAGAACATGTCTGTTACACAACAATTGGTGGTAAAGCTAGGCAGAAATCTGGAAAAAACAAAACAAAAAAACAACTACAAGCATACGCACACGCTTCATACAGTAACTCGGTGTTTCCCATAGATTTATCAAATTATTTATATTAATTATTATTTCACTGTTCCAATTCTTGCCCTGTCTCTCTCTGTTTATCAGACCACAAATGAGACAGGAATTAGCTAGCTAGCCACCTCACGGTCCCTCCTCCTTGCTTCCCAAACTGTTGAGCAGCAGCTCCAGAGACAGACCTTTGCTCGACAGCTGTAGCAGCTCTAATTTGGCCAATATGGCCAGTGACAGTGTTGGGTTTAACCTGTGTTATGGCAGCAACAGAAAGTTTGCTGATCCGCCAGTCAGGGGTGTCCCGTCTCCCAGAGCTGGAGTTTGTGCTGGCATGATGTTCCTGTTGCTGCAGCCACTGACTGCGTGTCCGACTGCAGAACTGCTGCCCACTTTCCTCCCGGCAAGGTGGTCTTTAGCAGCAGGACTGAGCATCTGCATTTCTACAACAGCCAATAGGAATGCCCTCTCTTTAAAATGACCTATGACCAGACTCTCCTTTTACAGGTAGATTTTCTAAAGCCTGAAAACAGACCTAAGAGAAAGTGTAAAAGTCTGGATTAGTGTCAGACCACTTAAATTACTGCTAGATCAGATTTTATTATTGGATATTTGCCCAGTGAAGCCAAAATCAAAATATCTATCCTAGCATTAGGTTTTCGTGTTGTTTGGATGAAACAATACATCTGAAGTGTAAACTTAATAGACAAAGAAAAGAGCCACCAACTGAAACTCAAACTCAGAAAATGTCTGACAGTTGAATTGTTGAATTGTTATTTTGAATAGAACATAATAAGGATCATCTCACAAACCTAAACCTCCAAATGGTACTGGATGTTTGTCTGAAATCTGAGTTGATTACTCTGAATTAAAAGCACTGGCAGTTGGGCTTTGGGGGATGTGTTTCCATCTGTGTTGATGGGGAGCATATGGTGACAACAAATGACAAACTCTGGTCAACAAAAGCCAAGTTATTGTTACAAAGTTAATATCATTCCACTCTTTATGCATTATTAACCATCAGCATCAGTTGGATTGTTTAGCAGGATTAGTGTGGTTCAGTGTAATCAGATTGGGATCATAATAATGAGAGTGAAATAGCATGCACATTCGGTATCCTTCTGTTGTTGATATTAAACTGCAATGGTTTTATTTTGAAATTCATCATGGGTGCTTTTACAGGGTGATTCAATAGGGGGTAAAAGCCCAGTTCACCTTACATTGACTCAGATCTAATCATTGCAGGAACAGGTTTCTAGTAGACTCAATTAAAACTTTAAAATGAGGTGATCCAACGTCAAACCCTGCTGCAATGTATTCCATTTATACGGCAAACCATTTTAAAACCTATTTGAATTTGAGAACCTCTATAACATGACAGCCCTGAGCCAGCCCACTGTCATAGAAATACATGAAATGAACACAAACTTTAATCAATGCATTACAGGGTGGTGGACACTAAATGTATTAAAATTATAAGTGGCAACACATGGCACAGTGATGCAGTGGTTAGCATTGTCACCTCACAGCACAAGGGTTCCTGATTCGAAACCAGGGTGGGGAATGTTCTCATGTTGCATGTTCTCCTAGTGTCAGGGTGGGTTTTCTCCGCGTACTGCGGCGTCCTCTCACAGTCCAAAGACATGCATTTTAGATTATTGGTGACTCTAGATTGCCTGTAGGTGTGAATGTGAGCGTGAATGGTTGTCTGTCTCTTTGTGTCAGCCCTGTGATAGTCTGGCAACCTGTCCAGGGTGTACCCCACCTCTCTTTAAGTGTCAGCTGGGATAGACTCCAGCCTATCTAAATACTGCAACTTTACCATCAGTCTCTATTAACACTTTTTTTGCTATTTATTTTTTAAATGTCATCGTCCTGCCCCACAGTTGTGACTTCCTTGATCTACGTAACACTGCCTCCCTGATTTCCTGTGGTACTGCTCTGTTTTGTCTGTATGTGTAAGCTTTCAGAGAAGGTGCGCCAGTACAGATGATGTGAATGTATAATATGGACAGAGGGCTCCATCTGTGTCTGTATTTATCTAACGTTAAGCAAATATGAGACTTGAAGACCTTTAATCCAAAGATCTAGTAAAGCAGTAAGGTTTACAGCAGTACTTTACAAATGTATAGTTAAGAGTGTAGATCTCTTCTGAGAGAGAGGGTCAAACTTCACTCCTGTACAAGTTGTAGTGATGAGTTCTAAAGCTGTCATCTGTTGTAAGGTGCTGTTATACAAAACATTTATGACTGAGATGTAGATTTTAGAATTTTTAATAAAGCTTTTGTCCGGCACAGACAATATTGTTGACTGAGAATTGTCAACATGTCTTGTCTTTAGTGCTTTATTTTGTTTTATGTTGAAAAGAAGAATACAGACAGCAGTAGAAAATAATAATTCTCTTTATTCTCCTCAACAGTGGTTAATTCCTCACGCTGGAATTGAAACACCAAGGCCAATTGTTCCCCACTGAACACAAATCCATCCTCCCTACACACTATAAGAGTGACATATCCTCTGTAACCCACCCCTCTCTCTCCCTCTCTCTCTGTCTCTGTCCATTTCTCTCTCCTCCAACATTATCCTATCGGCTGTATCACTCCGACCAGTAATTTATAACACCTCCACTGTAGTCTCCCATTCCAGGGATGTACCAAGGGCTCTTAAGACGCTATTGATTTTTATTTGATTAAATGTCTTGCTGGTTTGCAGCAAATTAGCAAGAGTTTAATCAAATCACAATCGATATCTACTTAATAATCCCCCAACACACACCTCACGCAAACTAAGGTAAAATTCACAAGTGAATAATAGGGAGGAAAGAGTCAGGATAAAATGACCGTGTTTGCATGGATATAAGGTGCTTGCATGTTAAATAGTGGATCCATGTGCAAATGTATGTTTGGTGTGTGTGCCATTGTGTGGACTATACAAAAATAGCTTGTGTTTTCCATCATAAAATGGTATGGTGAATTAAAAAAAATAAAATAATGAAAATAAAAAGGTGAAAAATATTGCCAGGATTTACTGTGGGGCAGCTCTAATAACCAGCCAGCAACCACACATGCTATCAGGTATTTTTCATAACCCCAAAATTTGGACAATGATTTCAGAGACAACAAAAAAATAAAAGTTTTGATGAACTCAGGACTTACCATGGTTTAGTTAAAGATAAATTATTATTGTATGACAATTAGTCTATACAACGGTTGGGGAATTATCACTGCCAGAAATTTAGTGAATATTTTGGTTAAATGTTTCCAGTCACTAGTTAAGTACTCTGGATAATTGTTGCCCTGCCATTGATAAGATCAGGTTCATTTGCTTTAATTTGCGTGCCAAAATCTGGGACTTTGCGCAGCTGAATGTTGTTCACAAAAAAATTATTATGGTGCACAATTTAATGACACACTCCAATAAATTGATTGGCGGTCTTGCAAAGGTTTCTGATTATCAACTTTTTTGTATCAATTGGACACATGGTGACCAGGTTTTGGGCAAAATCTACAGCCATGCCAGCACCTCTTTGAATTTGTACTCATAGATCTGCTTGCTGATGCACAGCAGTGCTTTGAGGTGAATGCTGATGTCAGCACTCTAAAGGTCCAGATACACCAAACTGACTTCAAAGAACTAGTGGCAATAAACGATGACTGTTGCGTTGCCTTTACTTACCTGTGTCTCGGCCAAACTAGCTAAAGCTGATGGCCAACTGACAAATAAGTTCTGTAACTGCGTGAGAGGAAATAACTCTCCACACCAGCAGATGGCGGTAGTCTGTATTTTTCCATCAAAAAGGGAAACCCGAAGACTGTCTTGACACCAGTTAGCCATGGCACATTAACAACACAGTCAAATGTTAAAACAACAGAGCATATTTACTGCGCGCCAGTGAACAATAACACAACCATCATGAAACATTTTAGGTAGAGAGCTCAATGGCTACCTTGTGTACCTTGTGTGTTACCTTGTGTAACAATTTTGTTTTGGTCTCACTCCAAGCTGTTCACTTTCCTCACTTCTGTTTCTGTTCATGTGCGCTGAGTTGAACTGCCAATCAGAGTGATTTCATTCACCTATGGGCTCAGCCAGCACCAGTGCTGATTCTACATGCTGAATCGGCCAAAAAAAGCTGACAAGAGTTACAACTTAACATGCTCACAATGACAGTGCCAGCTGTCATTGTGAGCATGTTGTGAGCATGTGCCAAAACCTCATGATATCTTAATTGCATCATATAGCCCACCCCTACATCTAGCAAATACAATCAACAGTGTACATTTCCATATAATTTCAATAATATTGCCAATGTCCAAAAATACTTAAGGGATAGTGCACCCAAAAATGAAAATTCAGCCATTATCTACTTACCCATATGCCAAGGGAGGCTCAGGTGAAGTTTTAGAGTCCTCACATCCTTTGCGGAGATCCCAGGGGAGAGTGGGTAGCAGCAGCATGCTTTTAAATGTGCACAACTGGCAAACTATTTACACAAAAAACAATACACAACAACAATACACAAAATACAAATCAAACACAGATCTGGTGCAAACGCCTGTCTAAACAGGTGTGTCTTTAGCAGCTTTTCAAAGAAACCACAGAGTCAGCAGACCACGGGAGCAGACAGAGCATTAAAAAATCTAGGTGCTTTGGCCACAAAAACTCAACCGCAGGTCTTTAGGCAAATGCTAGGGACAGATAACAAATTCATCATATTTGACCACAGAGAACGATCTGAAAAACACAGGTGAAGTAGTTCAACCACATGAGAGAGAGCCTGACCGTGTAATGCTCTGAAAGTAAGAATGAGAATTCTGAGCTGGATCCTATTCTCAACAAGGAGCCAATGAATAGATTTTTGTATAGCGGTAATATGAGACCATTTATTTGATCTAGTTAGTAGTCTTGGCGCAACATTTTTGGATTGCTTGCAGTTGAGCAAGAGCAGACGTACTCAGTGAAAAGAATAGAGCATTACAGTAGTCAATGTGAGATGAGATAAAAGTGCATACAATACGATTTGAGACATCTCACATGTTCTCCTGGTAGAAGTCAAATTTGTAACCACACACACACACACACACACACACACACACACACACACACACACACACACACACACACACACACACACACACAGAAACCCTCTGGAAAACGTAGATGTGCACCTCCAACCCCACTGTGAAACCCCCCTTTAGACATCAATCATTTTT
Organism: Epinephelus cyanopodus; assembly: GCA_026686955.1. Lineage (NCBI taxonomy): Eukaryota > Metazoa > Chordata > Actinopteri > Perciformes > Serranidae > Epinephelus > Epinephelus cyanopodus. Next base: position 9,257,390 of record CM048914.1, read on the forward strand.
ATTGGCCATCTGTAAGAAGGCCTTTTCGAAACACTGAAGTATCACTTTCAACATCACTACCGATATAGTACAGGGTGAGAGGCAGTGACTGATGTTTTGGTGTCAGCTGATACACGCCAGCGCTTTCTACAAAATCCATGTGGTTGGATCATTTTACCAAATATTTCAAACATTATCAAACCTTCCCTTAAATGCAAAGAGTAGAATATTGCCCTCAAAATACAATATATGTGCCTTTTTCTCTTCTTAAAGACCTGCTTTTTGTGGTTATAGATCAGGGTTTCAGTAACTTCACTGTGTGGTTAACCACATGTAGAAAAGCCATAACCTGCATTATAAAAGCAGAACTTATTGGCCCTGACAAACCCTTTGTGTGTGTGTGTGTGCATTAAACCTGAAATCAATACTTTCATTTTATTCAAATTTAACCCAGCAAAATTCTTCCAAAAAATACACATTCACTCTTAACTCAGTGAAGACAACAGGGCCAAATCAACTTGTCACAATGTCCTAATGTCCAGTATCTCTGCAACTTAAAATTGCGTTGATGCACACAATCCAGAAGGGGACTTCCTTGTTACAGAACAGCATTCACAGACGCAGGCATTCGGCAATGTATTTTCAGGCGTACAAATCTAAATGGTCATCAATATATACTATTTTCCCTGCTCCCTCACTGCTCTCCAGTGTCACACCAGTTCATAAACTCATCTTTGTCTCTTATAGCCAGTAAACACAATTTATCATAATCCCTAAGATTTCAACAAAAGCTGTCTTCAAAGTAATGAAGGTTCAATGTAATTAATTAAACGTGCATCGCCCATTCCAAGCACTCTTAATGGAAATGGAGAATATTGATATTGCAATCGACAGATATGATAATGCATTTAAAATTTGATTTTAGCCCTTGTTTTGTTGTAATTATGGTACAATCATGTGCTATAATGTGCATTTATCACTTGGTCTGCATTCGCCACATTTGTGGGCCTGGTGGTAAACAGATTACCCCTCAGCCTCAACCCCCGATCCTAAATCTGGACTCAAATGAAGAAGAATGTTTGTCAGCTGCAACAGATGCACATGAATTTGTTGTGCAGGTAATGAAGCAGAAAAGAAAGTGTTTGTTTGCTTGAACTGTCTCTGTGAGGTTTACAACTCAAGAGTTATGGAATAAAAAGAGTTACGAAAAACATTAAGCATGGACGTCAGGACATGCACAGAATAGGTTGGTCATGAGTTATAACGATGAGAACATCCTCTTTAGGATGTTTTGCATATAGATGTACCATCCAATATTAATTTCGTCAATAAAACCTATGATGAAAATTTTCGTCAATAACTTTTCTCCATGACCAAGATGAGGCACTGACAAGCTAAAAATAGATCTTTGATGATAAAAACTGTGATGGAATGTGTGTTTTGTTTTTGTTGATGAGACAAGGCTAAAAGGTTGTAAGTGATATGAGATTACATACACTTAAAACACTCACAACTGAGCAGTGCGAGCTGTTACTGTGAGCTGTAATTCAGCAGTAAATACGCAGTAGTGTGTGACTGGATGGTGGAGCTTTTGAATGGATTGATGAAGGTTTAGTTGCAGTGGTGGCTGAAAGCTTAACAGGCAGGGAGGCGGCTCAGTTTTCTGCGAGTGTTGTGCTCTGAGTAAACAGTCCGAACTCAGTGGAGTTTTCTCTAACAGAGATCAAAGTTTAGTTTTAACCACCAACTGACTCTGTGTGTGGACATGAGTTTAAACCTCCAGACTAACATACTGCGGATTTAGGAAAAAATCAGAGTGAAATAACGTTATTTCTCTGCTTCTCAACAGTGAGATTGATAAATCAGAGTTTACAGTGAACCAGGGTAACAGTAGTTATCTATATCGTCATTAGTTATTTATCAAATCAACACAATCAAAAGGCAGAGCAGTGAAGCAGTCAACATCGTCTCATTCTGAAGTCACCGAAAGCCGCTGTTTGACTTCCAGCATCAAACACCGACAAAAAACCCTTCATCCTTTCATGTCATGATATGTGGCCAGTCAACGCAGTATAAGGGGGAAATGCGGCAGGACAAGAATGAAGGTTAAGGTGATGAAAGTCCGAGTACGGTGGGTGGGAGTGGTGGTGGATGGGTCCAACAGCCACCAACTTTCACCTGGGAGGCTGGTGTTCGCTTCCCGTAAGATTGTAAAGCCAGACCGTGTTCTTTTTTCCTAAAACCAACCACATACAAGTGTTTGCAAACCGTTACCATGCGTGTTTTTCTTGAAGGAAAAAAAAGTCAATTTGCGTTGTTGTACCAGCGTAGTGCATATATTTTGAAAAAGATTGTATACAAACTTTACATTTCCTGTGAAGAGGGAAGTGTATTTTGAAACAGGATTTTGGGTAAAATCATTACATTTATAATGCCACATAGTATGGTACCCTCCGAAATAAACTGTGTATTGTTTTCATTTTTCATTCAACACTGATTTACACCGCTCCACCTGTGCGCAACCAGAAAAAACATCCCCTGAAGTTGGGTGTTGTAATGTCTTTCATTATATGCTACCTTCTATAGAAGGGTGCCCCTGATCATGTGTGTTATCATGTCCAGTGTGTATCCATTCATATACCTACACTATCCCATTCTGCTTTTGTGTCCTAATGCTGCCTGAAAGGAGGGATAAGGAGCTGGCCTCCGGTTTGTTTTTTCCTCGTCCCGGTGATCAGCACATATGTTACTATATGTTGGATGTGTTTCCATTCACATTTCCTACAACTGCAGAGCAAGGCTGATACCCCAACCCATTCTTATGCATAACTCGCTCTCTCTCCGGTGCTGCTGTAGTTGACTGGCGTGCCGGGCACCGGCAGGTGAGTCTTCCAGCTCCAGTGTATTCATTTGCACTCCTCATAGTGACTTGTTCTCATCCCGTTATGCTAACCTCAACATCTGTTTATGGTGTTTCATATCATGGGCCCACAAATATTTATCCATATCTCATGATTATCAGACTTTTAATAGTCTAGACTGTTTAATTGGTCTATATCATCACACTATTATTAATATAAGCAGGGGATTTTAATGCAAAGTGCTAAGCCTGTCTTATTAAAAAAAATATACTACTACTAATAATAATAATAATAGTAATGGCATTCCTAGTTCAGACATTCTGTAATCCTGCTAAAAAATGGAGTCAAAGCTGACCAAAAAAGCCTATGATTCAAAGTAAAGAATAGTTTCTAAGAGTAAGAACACTCACTATGATCAATGATCAAACGGAACGTTTTAATATGTCTCAAAATTATAGCAAGCATTCTCTTAAACCGCTAAGAGGTAAAACTTTTCCAGTTATATTTCCCCTTCTTATTTTTTTCCTTCCTCTGCAATAGACAAAGCCAACCTCAATTTGTGTCAAGTGCCGTTTTAAGACCTTGGGATTAAAGCTATAAAGTGCCGTCTGTCAGGGTCTTTGACGCCCTGGGGCCCCCCGCTAACATCTGAGAGCCAATGTGCCGTTGTACGGTATCATCTCCCATCATATCATGTCAGCGGTGAGGAGACGGGCCGATGAGACAGGCAGCCTTCACAGGAGCTGACAGGGCTGATTCACGTCAAGAGCGCTTCAACCACAGCCGGGGTCAATCGAAGCTGACTCCACGCCTCTCTCAGCCAAAAGTGGATATCCATCCCAATGTGCGTCACACAAGTGTTGCAGGGAGCTGGGAGACTGATGCTTGGCAGTTTATGATGAAGACAGGATGATGTTAAAGAGTCTGGGTGATGGGGATGAGATGAGAAGGGAAATGGAAAAGAAAAACTCTGATGTTTGATATCTTATGCCACACAGAAGATAGGGGCCAGTGTCTGCTCCCATAACTGAGAGAAATAGATAAGTTCACGAGCAATCTGATCCAGTAACAAGAGGCAGTAGAGCTAGAATACTACACTATTAATGACAATGCATCCCCATTTTGACAAAGCAAAAATCTGCATTGATGAATTGCGAAATGACATTAGCAAGATCTGCAGGGGCTGATTTAAAAAAAAAAAAAACAACAACAGTGCAAGCAGCATCTATGGATGACTAGGGGTGGGGCCCAGTTCATTCCTTAGGAAGTTGCGTTGCAACGTATTTCCATGGTATGAAATTATCAGGATCTTCCGCGTGGTGGGGCCCATAGGGCAAGCGCACTAGAGAGTTACGGCGGCTGAACGCCAAACAGCTAACTTCCGATTTAGTGATCCGTTAACTTAAATGGGGATAAAAATGATTAAATCATGCACTTTTACACAGCTTAGTTTAAAAATGTATCAGGAGCTTTGTTGTTTATTGTTGTTGTTGTTATTTTATTCCAGTTTCCCTTTCTTTAAAAAATAAAGTAAATATAGAAATAAAATTAAAAAAAATCTGAGAATGTGTCTATGAAGAGGCAGAGAATTTATACAGATGGTATTTTTAACTACTGGGTACCTATTCTATGCTAACAGGGTATGTGCGACCTGCTTATCAATAATATGGATGTTTGGGGGGAATTTACAAAGAATTTATACAGTAGGTATTTTTAACTACTGGGTACTTAATCTGTTATTACAGGGTACAGTACGACAATAAAACTGAAAAATCAGAGGGAAGATGGAGGGAAGACTTCTGCAGCAAGTAATAAATCAGATGTGATTTTATTTCAAAATGACCTAATTACAAACAGTCAATCTACATTGTTCCTTTATATTTTAGGGTGTAGCCTATACAACTACAGAGTACATCTGTGCGTTTACTTCGGAACAAAGGTCCAGGTGATAGTATGTTGTCATGGATACTGTTGTCGTCTGAAGACCGTCTCAGTTGTCGCTCACCTCACCAGCTTTACATTACTGGACGCTCGTTTATGATGTCATGACTCCGCTTGCCGTCAGGTTTCTTTGCTGTAGCTCATTTAAGTGTTTAGTGGCCTAATCCACCATCACCTCTAATTCCATAGGGTCAAATTTCACTTTGCGCTTTCTCTCCAAACTCGCCATGCTGCAAACCATAAAATACGCAAACCCCCCATTTAAATAGGGTGTCTCCAACATGTTTGCACCTGTTGTCATTTGCGCTGGCACTTTTAGTAAATCAGCTGCAAACCGCGGTTCAGCCCCACAAGCAAAATTCTAGATTGCGCAGGCAAATTAGTATAGGCAAACTGGGATTTTAGTAGAGCCGGCCTAAAGTGTTTTGTTTTGGGATTTTTTCACCCCCTTCTTCCTCTTCTAAGGAAGAAGGTGGAAGGACATTTTTCTATTAATTCAGAATTATTACAATATTGTATAATTTAAATCTGTACTGCAAATATTGTCATTATTTATTTATTTATTTTAATTTATTGTATAATTTATTGTACGATGTATCACTGGGTGACACACCTACACGTTATTTATGTATGTCAAAAATGTTTTGTCATCGTTACATAGACTATATAACATGGGTTGAATGTATGAAATGCCATGATGACAATAAAATAAAGTATTAAAAAAAAATAAGTGACACAGATTTAGTTAGGAAAAATGATAAAACCAATGCCAATAAGGCATAATATATAATAATAATAAGGCAACAGTACTCATGGATGTAGTACTATGTTGTTTTTTAATTAAACTTGTGACCTATAACCTTTCACATCAGCGTCATCAAAGTTCAGTGCGATTCGAATGGGTACGTTTCATTAATATCAAATCACATATCATATCATATGATATCAGATATCATATCACAGCAGGGGGCGACAGTGTTGTCAATCTATCCATCCATCTTTCGAGGCCGGGTCACGGGGGCAGCAGGCCAAGCAAAGCACCCCAGACAGCCCTCTCCCTGGCAACACTTTCCAGCTCCTCCTGGGGGACCCCAAGGCGTTCCCAGGCCAGACGAAGATGAGATGTTGTGTGTAAGGAAACAGAAGAAGCTCTCCACTCGCCCACACTTTGCCGTACGCTGGTGAGATGAGGCAACGTAACGTTACCTAACCTGTTTCCTGCTAACCAGAGAGATGTAGATGGCACTGCTGTTAACCTACTTTACAGCAAACATACGGTGGGTAATAACTTGAATATATTTACTGGCACAAAACAGTCTGGTTTGTGGCTCACTGTGTCAAATGTAGCGTTAACTGAACAAATGAAAGGTGTTGTTGGAGTGTTAGCTCGCTAATCATTTACTAGCTACCGGAAGCTAACGCTGTGCGTCTAGCTGAAAGAGCAAAGCGTTAACGTTACTCTGCAGCTTTTACAACCTGACCTGCTCTAATAGAATTTAAAGTGTCATTACATTCAATACAACAGAATATAATGCATGTGGGTTTGTGTCTTACAGTTACACAGAAACATGTTAAGGTGATTTTATTCACATAGGAACTTTCAGTAAGCTAATGTGCTAACGTTACTGTCCTGTCGTGCACTACAACGCTGAAGTTAGCTTGCGACTCGTCGCATCTGATTCAGGATGAAAGGAAAAGTTTAGAAGAATATAAATAATGATATTTACCGCCGGATTCTCCTTTTTTGGATTTTTTTGGACTTGGATCCCGGCTAGTGCTAACACCGGGAGCTATCGCTAAAGTTCCTACTCTTCTACGTGAGTGAGAGCAATGTTTTAGCCTAGCAGCGGGCTGCTCAAGCTCCGGATTTTAACCCATCCTGGTGTTTCCTCCGCAGCCTCCACTTCACCCAGCTTCACTCAGCTGCCTGATAAATCCGCTGCTTCTTCCCACTTTAACCTGAAGCAATGTTTTAGCCTAGCGGGAAGCCCTTGAGCCAGCTGCCTGCTAGGCTAAAACATCACTCTCACTCACAGAGAAGAGGAGGAACGTTAGCGTTAGCTCCCGGTCTTAGCACTAGCCAGGTCGGCTAGAGTCCGCCAGGCTGCCTGCCTGGCTCGCGGACTGCTCAAGCTAACCCATCCCGTTGTTTCCTCCGCAGCCTCCACTTCACCCAGCTTCACTCAGCTGCCTGATAAGCCCTCTGCTTCTTCCCACTTTAACCTGAAGCAATGTTTTAGCCGAGCCAGCTGCCCACTAGGCTAAAACATCGCTCTCAGTCACGGAGAAGAGGAGGAATGTTAGTGTTAGCTCCCGGTGTTAGCACTAGCTGGATCGGCTGCCACCAGCCACTGGAGTAACTTAATAGCTATGGAGTGTTTCTATCAGCTCCTCTAGTCACTGAGCCTCACCTCCATCTCAGAAAATATATTACAAATGTTAGCTGGGCTGCCGGGCTAACTTACTCACTTAACACAAGCGTAACGCCTGACCCATTGCTGGGACCGAGTCGCTAATAACTCAAGCTCCAGACATTAAATCATCCCGGTGTTTCCTCCGCAGCCTCCACTTCACCCAGCTTCACTCAGCTTCCTGATAAACCCGCTGCTTCTTCCCACATTAACCTGAATAACAAACCAGGGCTCAGTGCTCCGGTTGGATCCAAACAGAGAGCCGGGGCTAGTTGGGAAGCTAGCGGAGGCTAACCGGCTGTGCTTCCCTCTGGTCATGCTGCGGCTAACGCCTCGCCAGCCAGACCGGCTTGTAAACAATGGGCTGGAGATCAACACAGAGAGAGGGTGTGTGAGGTCATGCTATACTCCAGATGAAATTACACCTCTAGCTCTTGGGAACTGCCCATTGGTTCGACATCCCATTGTTACGACCATATTAAACTCAAGTCCGTTCCGAAATCATCATGATGTCCTGTGGTTAAGGTCTGGTTAGGTTCAGGCACAAAAACCACTTGGTTAGGGTCAGGAAAAGATCATGGTGTGGGTTAAAATGAAAAAGAAAGTGGCAAACACATAAGCCGTGAGCCTGCTCCGCCTCAAGCCGGTCGTGGCGCACCATATGCCCGCCGCGAGCCATTCAGCACTACGGACAGTCGGACTAATGGGATGTCGAATCAATGGGCTGTTAAACCAATGACATGGACCCAAGCTTTTTACATAGCATTTTTTTTAATTCCTTTAGTCTAGAAATGATGAATTTCGCTTATTGCTCCTTTAAATAAAGGCTCTAAGTTAAGGATGTAATATTTTGTTTTTGATATGATATACAATGTATAATTTACATTTAGTATTATAGCCCGCATACCCTGTACTTACCCTGTAACTAAATGTTACTACGGGGGAACAATTAAAGCTTTTAAAGCTGCACTTCCCCTGTAACTAAATGTAACAAGAGGAAAACTACCACTACATATATCGCTTGTTCTGTAAATACAGAGAACAATGTGAGATGTTTGTTTTGATTTTACTTGTCTCAAAACATGGAAGAACAAACTGTAAATTAACAGCACAGTAAGCTGTCAGTAATCAAGCATATGCGTTGTGTTTTATCTTGCTATATTTGTATATATTTCCTGGGGTTTTAATGACTACAAAATTGTCAACGTGTTTACACCAAAACACAAGTGAGTCACATCTAGAGTGGGTGAATTCTGTCTGCCAACGGCAAGGGAAGTCATGACATCAAACGAGCGTCCAGTAATGTAAAGCTGGTGAGGTGAGCGAGACGGTCTTCAGACTCCAACAGTATCCATGACAACATACTGTCACCTGGACCTTTGTTCCGAAGTAAACGCACAGATGTACTCTGTAGTTGTATAGGCTACACCCTAAAATATAAAGGAACAATGTAGATTGACTGTTTGTTTGTAATTAGGTCATTTTGAAATAAAATCAGTTTTATTGTCATACTGTACCCTGTAATAATAGATTAAGTACCCTGTAATTAAAAATACCAGTTGTATAAGTTCTCTCTAAATTCCCCCCAAACATCCATATTATTAATCAGTAGGTCGCACCCTGTTATAATAGAATAGGTACCCAGTAGTTAAAAATACCTATAATATAAATTCTCTGTAAATTCACGAATTGTTAGCCCCTTATTCCATAACTTAACATCTTGTTCCCCTGTACCTACATATATGTATTGGTACGTACTACACTGGTACACCGTTAGTACAACAGATTACACCGTAACTACCCAATAGTTACGGTGTAATCTAAAGCGTTACCAGAAAATCTTACTTGGGGAGGTTTGAGCTGCAGTGGCACTGGAACCTTAGAGGGACAGAGAAAAGACTGACAAACGACAACAGCCCCTATAGCAACTGTCACTGCATCACTTCCTCCTCCTGTTTTTCCCCACTCCTATCTCCTTGCTTTTCTCTCCGTGTGTCTGCTGGCCTGCCTCTCCTTATCACTCAAGGGTCTGCTAATTCACCAGCAAGGTTGCACTGATAAGCCTCTCTCCCTCTTTTCTCTCTGAGTCTTTCCATCTCTCTCTCTCTCTCTCTCCGTGGATGGACAGGTCCCAGTGTCCTCTAACATGTGTCTGTCTGGATGTGACGGTGACACGGGGACCTGAGGGTGACAGCCCAGCTTGGCCTTGAATTAAGGAGCATTACAGATACGCTGATAAAGTGACACTGTCAGTAGTGGAGAGGGGAGGTGAATGAAAAAAAAGGGGAGAGAAGGGCTGGAGAAGTGGAGAGCAGTTTGATGGAAGACAGAGAAAGGGAAAAGGAAAGGAAACATCCCGTGACTGTGACTGACTGGCCACATGTACAGTATATTGAGGATGTTAATTCAAGAATCTCTGTCTAAAGTATCCAAATATTTTATTTTTTTCCTCCTAGTAACTGAGTACAAAGGGGCAAACACACTGATAGCAAGAGTTGCCCCATTTGATGTGTCAATTGATTGCCCTATGGTGTATTGCACTATTTAGGTAAACTATTATATTTCAGATAACCCCATTGATTTTTATATACATTTTCTATGACACGATTTTCTGATTTTACCTGTTGAATCGTCAACATAGTCCAATCTCATTTCCAACTCATCAAATACCAACGCTTTGTCAGTGATTTCAGCGCCAGAAACTGACACAAAAGGCACCTTTCACACTGGTATGATACACTACCAGGCAGCATCAGTTTGTAACAGTGGTTGGCGTCAGTTTGATATGTAACAACATAATTTAAAGAGCTGAAAAGTCCTTATAGGGCAGGTGGGAGAGGAGGTGGATGGGTCCAACAAATCCCTGGACTTGCACCCACGAGCCTGATCCTTGTGAATGCTGAGCCAAACCATGAGTTTCTTTCTAAACCTATCCATGTGTTTTTGTTACACAAGAAAATACATGTAAAAACAAGGTGTTTTACCAACCTTGTAAGTGTACTTTTGAAAACACTGCATGCATTGAGCAAGCAGAAACTGTACATTTCCTGTGAAAACTGAAGTCTATTTTGAAAAGGAGCAATGCCTGTAACAACTATAAATTGACACGCAGTCCTGGAGCATCAACAGAAGTAGGAGGATACCTAGTACATCACAGTTAGATGTGAAAGTCCACTGACAAAGTGGTGCGTTGGACGACCTCTTAGATTTTAAGTCATGCCTTGTCTCACTCGACCTTATTTTTATAACTTAGTCCTGATTTGCAAACATATATCACAGGTTGTTTTTGGGCTTCATGGTGAGCTTCTTCTCTTGTGCTCCATAAAGGTCCTACAGATGCTGTTTGTAGCTGCACATCAAGAAATGTTCAACGAGTTACCTGATCTCATCCCTACTGTTAGCTATACTTTGCCACTTGAGCAGAAGACCCAGCATGACTCTAATGAGGAGGTAGCCTTTTGTGTTGTATCTTGATGCAGAAGAGGTCAGAAGGGGTCAAGAAAACTACTTGGTTATGGTTGGGAGAAGATCACGAATGATCTTGTTGAAGATCACAAAAATACCTGGTGTGGTTGGCTGGAAAAGCAGCAATGTGTCGCCAAAAAACACACTGGCTTTGAGTAGCACAATCGCTGCAACTGATGTTGTTGTTGGTTGGCCTAAACACCGGTCTCCTGCTGCTGTTTGTTGGACCCACCCTGAGCAGTCTTTTGTGCTACATCCTTTTACTCTGGGCATCTAATAATTACGTGAATGGGTTAACATTGGAGTTTGTGGAAAGCCCAGTGCATCTTACAGAGGCACTAAAGGATGTCACCGGGGGCACCCACTGTCCAATTGGCCTATTTAGACACACTGGGAGTGAGACCAGGCTGGGCCTGGCTTGTCCTAAAAACAGGTTCAATATAAATATATCTTAGCAGTTTCTTTTTTTCAGTTTGAATTTCTTTGTTTAGTGTTATTCATAATAACATAATTATAATTATTTATTTATTTAATAATATTGCACTCTCTGGAGAAAATGCTCTTACCTTTTTATTCCTTTTAGCTATTTCCAAGCAGGTACTGTGGCTGCAGAAAAAGCAGCTATGGTTGCTGGGTCCTCATTTGATGCTCCAAAATTGATACAAGGGCAGAGGAGGGGCATGGAATCAGTTTGATGCACCTCATAATGCTTTTGGTGCGTGTTTGGCCATTTAAAACAATAGGTGCACTTAAAAAAATGCACAAGCCAGACGCTTTCAGTGCAATTGAGCCTTTAAGGCCAAATACTCCTCTGTGTGTGTGTGTGTGTGTGTGTGTGTGTGTGCTGTGTGAGCTTGCAAGAGAGGAAAGCCTGCATGTGTTTGTATGTGCCTGGGAGCATGTCTGTGTCTGTGACAACAGCCTGAGGCATTTTGTGTGTATTGTCTTAGAAATGGTTAGCATGTGTGTGAGTGTGAGTGTGTGTGTGTGTGTGTGATACTCCTCTGGAATAGCACAGGCTCTTTTCTGCTCTGTTTCCTTTCTGTTTCCATCGCTTAGCCAGAGTAAGAAGATCTGTCTCAAGGTCGCTGCCCTCTGTTACCCAGCAGCCCTTGAATAAGTAAGGAGAGGAAACCTTACTACTACTGCTACTACTAAAGAAGTCAATATATTTAAGCAGTGGTGGGCAAAGTAACCAAAACCGGTCCATAAAGCTGGGGGGAAAAAAAACTTAAAACTTAAAGATGACCGAGACGTACAAAGCCAAGACAGCCCTCACAGAATGACTGAATTCTTCTGACTAAATACAAAGGCCGAAACACTGGACAAAAGCTAAAGATTTTTTTCCACTGAACCAGGACAGAAACAATGGAACAATGCTGGATGGAGACATAGGGGCAGAAAGGACTAAAAAATGTTCATCACAGCATAGTGAACTTAAGCTGAGCTCTGGCTTTGCTCTGAAACCTGGATCAACCAATCATTTCTTTTGCTCTGATGTGACTTTGACGTTCTTGATTGGTGATTTTAAAATAATCTTAATTGAAAAGAATTGAAAAGAAGTGACACCATTTAGCTTTGAAGGCAAACAACTAAAACTATGAAGCAGCACACACTAAACAGTTAGAACAGACTGTACAACTTCCAAACAAATCTTAACTGACCGAAAAATCATGTGCTGGCCCCTTTCATAAAATGTTTTTTTATTTTCTCAATAACAATGACACATGCAGAAGCAAAAGTTCTCAACAAAACTGAGTGAAGACTTATCTAAGGAAAAGCCAACATGCATGGGTAACTTTTAACTAAATGGTGAATGGATTGCACTTGTGTTGCAGTTTTCTAGTCTTCCGACCACCCAAAGCCATTTTAAAGCACGTTTACTTTCACCCATTCTTTCACACACAGTCACACACTGGTGGCCAAGGTGACCATACATGGTGCCACCTGCTACTCAGATACCATTCAATATAATAAATGATTATACCAATCAATGTCTGAATGAATCCCATTTTGGTTTAATTTTAATCCCTATAGGCTCAGTAAAATTCTAGATTTTAGTATTCTAATTATTTTATCCTGTTTTAGGTTAATTTGGATCTAATTGTAGGCCTATTTTAATCAGCTATTTATTTGCTCCACCCTAATCATTCACCTGCTGTACCAGATTATCACCAGGAAAATAAAAGAAAAATAGCATCAACCATGTTCATTCACAATTCACTTAAAGAAAGGAAATACACTAGTTCACTCACTCGCAAAAGTTCCTGGCTCAAATCACAAATCACCAGTATGGTATTGAAAAGTCCAGGGTTGTCAATACTGACCACAGTGGAAAGAAATAAAAACAAATAGTCCGCACTGACCACAGTAGTGGAAGAATCACAAGATCAGCGTTCAGCAAGAGAGTCAGTACAATACCTGGTGACCAGGTGAAGTGTGTGTCTTTGAAGGTTACTCATTCTATGAACTTAATTAATATTCAGGGGTTTCTTAGTATTCTATTATTTGGGGGTTGTTCTGAACTTAACCTATGTTACATAATCATTTAGGAACCTTCCTGGATGTCTCCACTCATTAAACAAAGCGTTGGTGCATGTTTTCCATCAATGGTCCATACAAACCATAGCTTAGATTCTCTGCCCGAGCCCGAACCCGACCCAGACCCGACCGGGCAGTAATTTCCCGCCACTATCCTCAGGCTTGGACTGGTATATGACAGCAAAAAGACGTGGACCTCGACACTGAAGAGGCACATGATGAAGGCTTGCCATGGAAAGAAAAACGAGAGTCAGCCTTCAATGTCCACATTCGTATCCTTAAAAAAAATGGCAGGTTTAAACCGAGCTCGGGCTCATAATTAGTTAAAGGGCCGGGCCGGGCCGGGCCGGGCTTCGACAGAACATGCACAGGCTTGGCTGGGGTTGGGCTGGATTTGTTGGGCCCAATCTAAGCTCTAATACAGACTGATCAAAACAAACTGGTTGAACGTGTTAGCTTACCAGCAGGTAACTGGAAACTCTACACTTTCATGAATTATAAATAAAGTAAATGTGTTAAACGTGTGGGCAAGGATGGTCTAAACAGACAGTGTCAGCTTAAAATTCTGATGTAAACATTCAGCACCTGCTCAGCTGTTCGCATTGTGTAAAAGTGATATTCAGAAGAGATGTGAGTCCAGTGATGCATCGCCTTATCTTAATCACCTGCCGTAACTTCAGCCATTATTTCTGCTAGTGAAAAGGGCAGTAGGAAAGAATATTAAATTTAGGAAATTAAAGGGATAGTTTCGGTTTTTGGAAGTGGGAATATAGGGGGTACTTATCCCTAGACAGTGTATCACAAGCAGTAGATGTCAGTCGGCCCAGGTTTGGAGAAGCAGGCAGGGATCTGAAACAGAAGCAAAGCTACTGCTGTGGAGGGGTCAGCACTAAAATGCTTATTAACCACCTAGAAAAGTCCCACCTAAATAAATCATTATCAGTTTAAGTGTATGCTCTATTGAGAGTATTTTCACTGCTTTACTTTTCTGTCAGACAGTGATTTTGAACATGACAATTAAGCTGTTATATCATTCTCTTCAAATCCAGACTCCATTGAGAAATACAGTGATTTAAAATTGCTGAACAAAGGTGCCTCGAGTCTACCACTGCCTCCATCAGTTAATTTGTTTGTGTTATTGTGCGACTTTGGTATTTGATAGAATTTATTGTGATTTGCTAAAGTCACACAATAACACCAACTAACTGATTGGAGCAGCAGTTGACCAGCAGCTTTGGTGTTCAGCTAGCTAAAATGATTGTTTTTCTCAATGGAGTCTGGTGGCTTTGACAAGAGCAAATATGGGGAAATGAAGCTGTTAACAGCTACCTCATCAAAATGGGCTGTTTGACAGCAAAGTAGTGAAAATACTCTCGATATAGCATACACTTAAACTCATGTTGTTGTTGTTGTTTGTTTTGGTGGGACTTTTTTGACGAAAATACATTTTGGGGTTTGTGAGCAGTAAATTACTGAACCTATATGTTGGACTTCTGCCATCTTTCTTAAACTGGGGGCATGCAGAATGCCTTCTTATGTATGTAATTCACAGACTATGGATTAGTACTTCAAACAGCCCCATTTCAAAAACTATCCTCTTAAGAAAGCACTGAATCTGTCATGTTGTAGATGTACATATGGACTACATTTCCTAACACTGAGTTATGGCTAATCATGTAAAATCACTGTTTGGGTCACGTACGTGGCTTTAAGCTCAGGAATCAGCATGCGTAAACTGTTTATGATATGCACAGACAGCTTCCATAGGCATACACATGTGTAACTTTAATATAGATTTTGAGGTAGGGTGCTGGTGAAAAAGAATAAATACTTATTCACAAACACAGATCCTTTCTGACATGGGTAAGATGTTACACACACTGCAAGGATATATGGATTGCTCTCTACATGCACAAGAGAGCAGCAGCCTCCAGTATGACCATAATTCACATTTCTGGCTGGAGCAATCAGATCACCATTCTCATGCAAAGGTAACATTTGCCTTTATAATGGATTTCTGCCTTTTCCATTATTTTATTGGGAAGCTGAGGCTCCACTCATCACTGTGTAGATATATAGGTTAACATCATTGTGGCATTTTAGCAAAAGGCCACCCTGAGTACCCCTCTGCACCAGTATGAATAACTGATATCTAACTTCAAGACACTGCACAGCTGGATTCATCGCCAATGTAGAATAAGGTGTTTTGGGTTTTTTTTGATTGTTTTTTTTTTTTTGTTTTTTTTTAATTTTGTTTGTTTGTTTGTTTTTGGAGACAGTGATAAACTGTAGGAAATAATTCAACCACAACTGCTGACAATTACAGTAATGGCTTTCGAATTACAAATATAAAGACAATATAAAATGTCTAAACGTCACAAAGTCTTCTTTGACAAACCATGATTGAAGTATAGCTGGAAATCTTACGTATCAAAGACAGTAATTTGGTGCTATGCTTAATGAAGACTGAATTTAGTGTTAGTCAGTTCAAACACAAGATTCATCATAATCCTAATGTAAAAGTAATACAAGTCATGCAATTTGTCCATGACTAACATTGTGAATAAATACCATTAATTTAAATGGACAGTTCACCCCAAAATAAAACTTACTTGTAAAGCTATTTATAAGTCTAGACAATTTTGGTGTAAGTTGCCAGGTGTTGGAGATACAGGCTGTAAAGATGTCTGCCTTCTCTCCAGTATTATGGAACTAGACAGCACTTGGCTTAAGGTGCGGAAAGCACCAAAACAATACTTTTGAAAAATTGAACAGCAGTGTCATTTTCCAGAAGTCATGACCTGGCACCTCAAGATAATACACCGACCTTGTTGTGAGCAGTTTCACCTGTCAACCGTATCATGCCAACCATATTACCGAAGCATGTATCTACAGCTAGCTCACCACTGAGCTTGCTAATTTTACAGCGTAAGTGGAGGTGGATGCCATTGATGTTTACACGGTGCACTGTCACAGGCACAAACCTGTCATTCATGAGTAGTGATACAGTTGGTGGGTGTAGTTTGGTAGAAAGAAAATAGTTCCTACATGAAACTGCTCACAACAAGGTCTGTGGATTATCATGAGTAACCGGGCGATTATTTCTGGAAAAGGTCATTGCAGTGTCAAATTTTTGGCATTTTGAGCACCACAAGCCGATTGCCATTAAGTTGCATTGTATTCATTATATCTCCAACACTCAGCAGCTCATACCAAAACAGTCTAGACTCATGAGTAGCACTACAGGTTAGAAAAAAAAATGTATTTTTGATTTGATTTTCTATAAGGACCATCCAAGCCTGTCTTCTACACTTGAAACAGTGAAACACGGCTACAGGGGTACTTCGTATTCCTATGATACAGACAGATACCAGCTCATTAGAACCAAGGTTATCAGAAAAGTTACCAGTTACATTCTGTGCTTTAGTGATGCAGGATTATTGCATTGAAGTAGTAACTATCAAATCAAATGCATCTGATAAATGAATGCATGCTGCTTTAACATGACCTTTTTAACATACACATATAAAGGAGCTGTGAAGTGCGGGATTTCAAGGCTTCACTCACTTAGTTCTTCTAGTCATTATGATGCATATACAGCAGCGACTCAGTGTGTAGTTCCGTTATATTGGAGAGAAGGCAAAACATCTCTACAGCTGATATCTCTAACTCTCTGCAACTTGCACCAAAACGATCTAGATTGATAAGCAGAACTATAGCTAAGGGGGAAAACATGTATTTTTGATTTTGCGGTAAACTGTCTCTTTAATGTGTATTTCCTTTCTCACTGGTAATGATTTTTATCATCTCAGCAAGAGCTGTTAAGGTGCAAGCAGTCTGGTTTGTAATGCATGTGGCAGGAACTGCAGTTGGTAGGTTCTACAGTTAGTTGTTTGGCCACAAAGTTGTCATATTTACTATATCCTGAATGGATTGTTCTCATCTAATCAATTATGCCCTCAACACTTCAGTCTACAGTTTTAATGTATGGCTCATTTCATCACATTGTTACCATGTTGCATATTTCACGAGTGACCTTTTAGTCCGATGTAAAGCTGAGTTTGCGGCTGTGCTTTCACCCTGTCCACTTTCAGTGCTGATGTCTCTTCTTATCCTCGATGACACATCAAATAAAGGAGAATGAGTGGCTGTTCAGTCTCTGTGTACATTACCCATCTATCTGATCGTTGCATTAGCCTAAATCCCCTCAGCCTTGCTGCCGCTGGCGCTCGAGTAGTTGTTTCTACTTCTGCGGTCAGTCCATTCCCATCTCGTCTACTCACTGTTTCCCTTGTGCCGCCTGCCACCACCTTTAATGAAGCTTGCTGGCCCCTTTAAGTCCCTCTGTATTTGACAGTAATGTGACACAGTAATATCCAATGATGGGCCCCCCTCCATCCACATCAGTGATGAATAATATATATCTGCCGCCTTATAAACATAATACATTAGTTAGGAGAACTAGATGTGTGTGTTTATGTGGCACCTTTGTGTGCGCAGATTAATTAAAGATGAATATATGCACATTCCTACAATTCTGACTGACACTAGAGGTAAAAATAAATAGGTTATCAATGAATAATTGACTGGAGGATGGGAACGCTCACGTCTCAGTCGCCACTCTAACTCGCTGGAAGTGAAGTGTCCACTAGGTCGTCTCGCTTTGTCTCAGACATCCGTGTTGTGCAGATTAAGGGCAAGAGAGGGGGCATTACAGGGAGTGCTAATAGGCTAAGCAGTGTTTTCCCAGGCAGAAAACTGGATGGAGAAACCCTCCGCCGCACACACACATACACACACATACCCACACCCCAAGCCTTCTGGGTGACAGGGAGTGTGTGGAAGAAGCCACTCGGCACACAGTGCTGACTGGCACTTTGAATCAGCCTCAAATGTACTCAAGCTTCACGTCACATTTGTAAGGTTGATTTCAGTCTCGGCGAGTCACTGTGTGCGCATACGCCTCTGTCCACACATTAACTTCCAGAGCATCCACACATACACACACCCAACGCTTACTAATACTCTCACACACTCTGGCAGGGTGAGTTTATCCTTCAGTGTTTGACCGTAGTAAAGAAGCTGCCAGTCATTCGCGGAGAAGCTTGTAAATCCACAGGAAGAAGGAAGTAAAAGGGGCCAATTACTTTTAGATCTCCGTCCCTCTAATAAGCCAAGTGAGTCACATAAACTTTCACCTTCCAAGACCTCTGTCTGCTTTACTGGGACACCTTCTGTGAGTGTGTGTGTCGGTTGTCTGGCTATTAACGTGTGTGTTGTCTGCTTGTTTATGTATTCCCAAGTGTATTTATCTTCATGCGTGTGTTTGCATATGATCTAGTTGCATCAACATGTAACATTTTTCTGTGTGAGTCGTTGTGTGTGTTAGTGCTGTGTGTGTGTGTTACGAGCCTGACCAGCAGAGTAAATGGGAATGAGGGAGGGAGCAGTGTATTTTACTACAAAGTCGATCGCCAAATGAAGGAGGTGGGAGAAATTGTCCTGTCAGTCAGAATCAGGCCTTGGCTATATGTGTTTGTAAGTGTGTGTGTGTGTGTGTTTGTAAGTGTGTGTGTGTGTGTGTGTGTGTGTGTGTGTGTGTGTGTGTGTGTGTGTGTGTGTGTGTGCATGAGCAGGTAGGACCCCAAAGCCCCTCTACTGAAGCTTGATCATGACCTTGATGTCCACTTAACTCACTAACTAACTTCCGGGCCTGCACTGACCTGCCCTTTATGTCCAGTGGACCTAGTTTTCCTGATAGATGCTGCAACACACACTGTACATGTTGTTGTTAGCTGTGTGCTGCAAGGCTGCTTTTGTCTCTTTTCAGAACGTCATAGTATAGTTTATAAGACACAGGGTTATTTGCTGCACAGTTGTTCTTTATGTAAGTGTTTTTGGTAGACGGCATGTGTTCCTGAAGCATGAAATACACCGAATGTAAATGCTCATTCATTCAGATGAGAAACTTAAAATGTACCTCCTCCTCCACTTCTGTATTCTCCCAAGACAGCCCGGTCTCTCTCCAAAGTTGTCAAAAACTCTCAGTCAGTGACTTTCAGCGTCAGACACTGAAGAAAAAAACTGTCCTTTCACGTCAGCATGATCATCATTTTTGTTTATCACTGCCTGGCAGCATCAGGAGGAAACGTGGCAGGACAACAATGAAAGTTAAGGCAGTGGAAGTCTGAGTCTGTTGGCAAAACATAACCACGTGTGAAATAGACTGTATGCAAATTGGACATTTCATGTGAAAATGGAAATGTTTGTATTTAATATTTTATTTGTAGAAACATATCCAATGAGTGACATCACAGTAGCTATGTCCATTATTTTTATACATCATATGGTACAAACAAGTCAAACCTGGCCAAACTTTTGCTGCAACCCCGATGAGATGTCTATTATAAACTGTTGTGCAGTGATCTGATATGTGATAATGCTTCAAATTCACAGATGTGTAAATACAATAGCCATTCCTAGAATGAAAAAAAAAAACACAAAAAAAACAAAAACAAAAACAAAGGGAAAAGACTTAAACTATATTTATAGAACCATTACTTTATTTGGTACAACGGAAAGTATGTTCTCCAAATTAAGCTGACATTCATTCATCCAAGTTAGCACATAATAGCAAGATTGGAAACAAATAGAACAACAAGGACAACCTTGACAGTGACCCATCACACAGTAAAAATAAGCCAATGAGCTCCTGGCCACAGACTTCTCCTTCTCGCCCCAACCCCCGGCCCAGCTCTTTGAGTTCAAAAAGAGAGCGGAAGGGATGAAATCTGAGTGCCTTTGACACATAGCCCATCCATATCCTTGCTCTGTCACTGCCTTTCCACTCCTATTCTCATTAGGGTAATGTGATTTTACAAAGTGGCAGTAAGGAGGGGAGATGAGGCGACAAACCAGAGTGGCTGCTTGACGTCTCGCCGCATCGCGACAACTCATCCCAGCGCCGGATCCCTGATTGGCGGTCCCGCTGAATGCTACTGAGTCGTGAGGAAACGTGTCATTTCCGAACATCATCTCTAGCGATGATGGTGACTCTGTCACACAAATGCACACACAAACACACACACACGCAGAGAATAGGAATGGAAGAAAATGGTCAACATGTGAGCAACAGCTGCAATCAAATGCTTCTAAAATTAGAAATTAAATCAGCAGAGAGGAATGAAATCATATGGGAGAAATACAGACTAACACACTCAATAGGAGTTGTTTAACCTTTGTTATCCTTCTAGAGGACATGAGTGCATGTAAGACTTGTGGCAGAGCCAAACAATTTCTCCCTTGTTATGCTATATCTAATATCATTTGCCAGGAAAACTTTAAAGCTCACTTAGTCTACTGCACTGGACTGTATGTCCACTAAATTTTACTTTTGTGTCCCCTTCTGTGTCCTATTTTTTGCCTTGCACGCTTTTTATTTGGGCATTAAGTCTGTCAAATTTTCAACTTTGCACTCAGCATATCTTCTACTTAAATAGGCAGGTCCATCAGAAATTTGTTAAGCACCAAGTGTGTACACCATTTGATTTCAATAACATAACCATTTGCTCTAAGGCTACCCACAGCACAGTGTTTACAACAGGAACATCCTGCTGCTGGAATTTTTGTTAGACCTTCATGTTCCCAGAGCATGACTCTGACGGACTATGGTGATTCATTAACCTCTCCTCCAGCACTACATACCCTCATTCAACAGTTTGCATGATATCCTACACACATGCAAATACAGTGGTTTATATGACAGCTGAATTAATGCCCGACGAATGACTTAAGACACTTAATGTAATGTTATGGATGTTAGGTTTAGGCAAGTAAAGTGACTCTGGTTGGGTTTAGGAAAAGACACATGGTGACACAACACATTCTCACTTGTCACAGATCGTCGTTTGATCTTTTCACATCCAGGTACGACACACAAGGTACCCTGGGTGCGTTGGTTGTTGATGATCTGGGACCCTGTGTTAACTTCTGCCTGTTAAATGCCTTGGGTTTTTTTAAAATACACTTTAGTTTTCACAGGAAATGTACCATTTACATACAGTCTCTTTCAAAATAAATGCACTAACTCTGTGCAACAAATTGTTTTGTTTTTTTTCCCTCCAACAACAACAAATGCACATGGTCATTTAGCAAAAATTCACACAGAGTTAGCTTTAGGCAACAAAAGCACGTACTTGAGTTTAAGAAAAGGAACAGGGTTTGGCTTTACAATCTCCACCCTGCCCTATTTGGACTTTCACCGCCTCAACTTTCGTTGTTGTCCCACTGCATGTCCTGCTGACACCGCTGGGCACCAATGAACTGTAACAGCGACTGGCCACATATCATGCCAACATGAAAGGATAGCTCTTTTCGTCAGTGTCTGTTGCTGAAAGTTAGTGCCCAAGCATTGGATTTTTACGGCTTCGGATTGAGGCCAGATTGGGTGACAACGTATCTTAAAATGATGCAAAGTTCATTCAAAGTTCAAACTGTTCTGAACATCGGTCCTCTGGGGGAAGTCCTGTATTTTGTGACTCATTAATGGACCACTTCTTTCTTTACATCTGTCAGTGTTTTTGTTAAGTGATCACAGCCTTCCCAATTCCATGGGTTATACACAAATTTCTGGCTGATAATTACATAGCATATGTATGAATTCTGGTGCATTACTTTTCGTAGTAAAATGTATGAACAGTGCATGAGAACAACCTGTCCAGTACCACCATGGGGTTGACATTTGTGATGTTGTTTGAAATGTCTAAAAAAACTTTGGATGGATTCCCATAAAATTTTGTATAGAAATTAATCCCTTCAAATTTTCTTTTTACTGCTTTGATTAGATAGGTTTTGCATATTTTCCTGTTCTTTGGTTTCTGACCAGACCTCCACAACTAACAACCTTCCCATCAGCCACAGCTGTACTTTATGTATGGTGCTAATTAGCTAATTAGCCAACATGCTAAAGTAAGACAATAAACATGGTAAACATTATGCTGAGAATCATCATGCTGACATTGAAATTTAATTCACACATACAGTATCAATAACTACTAACTACTGCTCATATTTGACATATTTAAACCTACAATATAGTTTTTTTTTCCTTCAGAATGATTCTTTAGAGTTTTGGGCAAATGACACACTAACCAGGGACAATTACTAGTAAATATTAAGTTATTAACATTAATTGTTATTTCTATTATTGAACGGTAGATACGGTTAAACCACAGGATAGCAACGTGAGCAGACTTACAACAGACAAAAGCATAACACTCTAGAAACTGTCAGCTGCAACTATATAAAGTGTTTTTCCTCCCTCTTAACCCAAAAGCAGTTTCACACACTTTTAATTATGACAGACGGGACTGAGCACACACAGCACTGACAGCAGCGTCCTCTAATTGACAAAGACATTAAAGAAAGGATATACTAATACAGTTTGTATATGTCCACCATTCTCTGGGGGGTTGTGCATGTGCTGTGCGCTGACGTATAGATGCGTCCTGTCAGCGCTGCAGCCATGCAACAAACAAACACACATGCGCACACACACACACACACACACACACACACACACACAGAAAAACACGTGGACAAACATCAAAATATGTTGTCTCCCACCGGGGTTGACAGCCGATGTTCAAATCGCTGCGAGCATTTCTACATCGCTTTGTGTGAATCACAGCTCAAAGACGAGCACATTGTTGATTTAACTTTTAATGCTTTGCCCGTCGAGTGAGCACCCACACCCCGCCCCTACCCCAACCCCACCCCCACCTCCACCCCACCACCCCTCCACCGCCTCCTTCAAATTAATTAGGGGAGACGTTTCACAAATTAAGTTTATTCATATTGTCTGTTCGCTTGCTGCGACAGAATAAAATAATGAAAAAAAGACCCCTGTACTTTTATAGCCCTACTGTTAGTGCTAACAATGGCTGTCACAAAGCAGATTTTTTTTATTTTTTATTTTACACAGGCATACACACACACATACTCCAGCTCCACCCCTCCATTTGCCAAGCAGGAAAGTAAGTGGTGGTGCTGGGGCTGGAGCTTGACTTTGTTAATCGTCAGACGACAGCTTAACAGCTTGTGCAACCGTAATTAACGCCGCTTGAAATAAACGTGACGGTTTGTAGAGTGTGCGTGTGTGTGTGTGAGTGTGTGTGTGTGTGTGTGTGTGTGTGTGTGTGTGTGAGATGGGGGTTGAGGGGAGAAATGGAGGAGTGGAAGGGGTGGGTGGTAAAAAAGAAGAAAAAAAAACAATGTGGCAGTTGTAAAAAGTTGAAGAGAATCAAATAAATAATTCAGACAAAATGCCTCATCTGTCGCCTGCCATCTCAGGTGCAAGGCCCACCTGACTAGAGCAGCGCTTCTCTCCCTCCCTATCTTTTCCTCTCCTCTTTGGCTGAATAATTCACGTAACCAAAGAGGCAAACGGTGACTTATAAAAGCCATTATTATGTTTAATAATGACTAATACATGTCTCCACTCACAGGGATTGTGAGTGGAGGGGGTTGTGTTCGTTGAGGCAGGCAGGCCTTTCAGACTGAGCCAAATGGGCTGATGAATGTTAGAAATGAGCTTCGTGTTTCAGCGTACAGTGGAGTTAGGGCCAGTCTATGCATATTCATCAACATTTCACATCTGCATGTTGATTCAGAGGGTGATTCAAAACAAAAGACAGTGTGCAGCATGAAAACAGTGGCCATGAAACACTGCACTTCATGTTGAGTGACACACTTGTTTGATGCATTTGGGAGGAAATGTTTAAAAAAGAAAGGACCAATATGTGCATATTACTAGACAGTGTATGGGCAGAATTATTGGACAGTTTTGGAACCAAGTGTTTTTGTTGTGTTGTTGATGTTGATGTTGTTGTTGTTGTTGTTGTTGTTGTTGGTAGTGACAGTTTTCCCAGGGTCACTCCTCCATTCAACAGGTACAAAAACAATAACAATGAAAACTGTATTTGATGTGAGTGCAACAAAATAATATTAAATATACATTAAAATTAAAAATGGACTCATTATAATTCATATATAATATTTTGTCTTTAAGTACACTAATCAAATGGGACTTTTTAGGAAATTTATAAAGTTGTATGCTATGGATAAAAAATAGAGCGATGTGCAGTACACCCCTCTGTTTCATCGTGGCTGTGTCACTGACACATAGCCTATTTTATTAGTGCTTCTCTTGTCAACTTCAAAGAACTGCATCTGTATCTATAAAACCAGAACAATTTACTGTGGCTCACATTTAGTGATAATTGCTACATTACTGTGACACTTTAAAGTCTTTTTTTTTTTTCATTATTGTAATCATTACATTCAAAAGTGGAATTATGGTGACTGCTGTGTAGTTTTCTACTTATGTTAATAATGACAAATGACTGCTGGTGAGTCATGTTAGATAATTAAAGCTAAGGATATCAGCTAATGATACTGTTGACTGCCCTGCATGTTTTCCACTTTGGCTACTGAGCTAATGTTACAATAGCTATAACGTTAGACTGTCAGAACAACCCCCTGCTTAGCCCTGAATGTCCAGAGATGCTAATTAAAGGTGATCTTACTACCTGTTAGCATCAGCTGTTAGTATAGGACAACCTATGGGGCTGGAAAAACAGTCCCCTCATTAGTAGTGCATCAGGGATGCATTGAGATTTGAGCTTTAGGGCTGCATTTTAAAGCAATGTTCACTTAGAGGCGATGAAATGTTAATGTTTTGTGATGTAAATGTCTTGCCTTTTATATCATTTTACATCTAGCCACGTTAATATGTGGAAACATACCAACAGCCCAACCTTTGGTCTCCACTGTTTCCTTGGACGCTCTGCACTGCACACCACTCGGGTTGGGTTGGAATTAAAGTTTGTTAGCTAGCGACACCACTCATTAGAGGAGTACAGCTGGTAATGGGGCCCCAGTGGCAAAATACGTTAATGCAGAAACATTGTGCCCACCCTCTGGTCTCCCCTCAGCAAACCCTTTTTAGCATTGTCAACTATGTTAACACTAAGCTGACAATGCCAACAGTGGTAACAGAGCTAACAATGATGATAAAGTCAGCATGAGTTTTACAGGTTAAAACTGAGCAGCTTACCCACTGGGGTAAACTCAAGGCAGACCAGAGCAGTGTTGCCAACTTAGCGTCTTGGTCGCCATATTTAGCAACTTTTCAGACCCCTCTAGCGACTCTTTTTCAAAAAAGCGACTAGCGACAAATCTAGCGACTTTTTCTGATGTTATTGAAGACTTCTGGAGACTCTGTTGTGAGAGCATGTATCATTCTTCTCAACGAGCAGCGGATGCTG
The DNA here is from genome assembly GCA_026686955.1 of Epinephelus cyanopodus. Classification (NCBI taxonomy): domain Eukaryota; kingdom Metazoa; phylum Chordata; class Actinopteri; order Perciformes; family Serranidae; genus Epinephelus; species Epinephelus cyanopodus. The sequence goes on from CM048914.1 coordinate 9,282,914, forward strand.
CCGTGGGCCCTTCCCTCCACCCATAGCACTCACAGATGGCCCAGTCCTCCCTCCCAGCTGCAGTCAGAGCAGGAGGTGTTAATCCCTCCACGTCCAGGCTGCAAGTGAGTCGCGCATGCGCTGAACCGCCGCTGGCTGATCCCGACCTGGCTTACAGTCAGGGCGGGATACTTCTAGTGACTTTTAGGACAGCCAATAGCTACTTTTCTTACTGAGGAGTTGGCAACAGTGGACCAGAGGGTGACATCCCTAATTACAATGTACAGTACGTAGAAGAACATAGTAACAGTTAGAAACCTTCAGAGTCAAGAGTATGTTAAGCTGTTGATACTTCCACTGATAGCTGTTTATGAAAGTTAAGAGAAGTTGGTCAACCACTGGCTCAGCTCCTATGATTCACTCATCAACATAAAAAACTGGCCATGAGGATAGGGTTTTGCTCTTTGCCCCTCAAGAATGTATATTTGCCACATTAAAAACCTGTACTGGTGCAGTCGGGACCACGCAAGCTGAAGGAAAGCAGTGTGGCATTTTTAACTGCTGCCTCCACCTAGCATGTGATTGTCAGAGCTTTGTCAGCACAAACACTAGATTTTTTTATTGACTGGCAGACTCATCACTGTGTTGGTGTTTTTGAACAACAAAATAATGGAATTCTTGGCAACTTTTTGAATATACAAATGGTACCAGAGTGGTGTGTCTCTATCGAAAGCCCCTTCTCCACTTGGCAAAAAACTACTAACACCCACTAACAGCTGGGCTTTGTCTCTAGTAGAGATGGTCACAACTGGCATCCACTCCCAGGACAAATGACTCTGCAGGAGTCACAGGTATTTATTGGATCCAGATCCAATTGGGTCAGATCAGCAGTGATCAGCAAGAAGGACATGTACATTTTCACAACCATTTGGGTGAGATGCAGTGATGAATCACCACCAATTTCATCTGTCTCTGTCCAAGTTGATAGTGCTCAAAGATTTTACCAAAGCAGTCTGAGTTTGAAAAATGACTGAATAAGTAATATAGAATATAAAAATAAAATAATAATAGATAAAAGAAGTAACCACCATGTCATTTTCACTGGGCTCTATGCTGCTACTGTTTACTACCCTGTTTTCTGGCATGGTTGTGACAAGAAATGTGACACAACATTAAAAAAGAGAGAGAGGCGCACTCATCTTCTGGTAATGGGAAAGTAGTCTATTGCCTATTTTTAGATGGCTATTCCGGGTTTGAATAAAAAACAAACATATGCACTTTTTGTGGTGTAAAAAGAGTACAAAAACTATCTTTGCCTGATGTAATAGATACAACAGCCTCCTTTTTGTATTTAGTATGTTTGGTTCACTCACTAGATAAATGTTAACACAGCTTGTAAAATCAAAAAATGAGAGGCCTACAAATAGCACTGATTTAATGGGAGAAAAATGGGTGCAGAGCTTATATCCTGCAAACCTCACATAAGTTTCACACTACGCAATCCAAAATGAAAAATGGTGAATATTGTTAAATATCATTACTGCTACATTTCTCTCTAGCAAAAAAAACCCAACCAAACAAACAAAAAAAATAAAACATTTGTGTTGAACTAAAACAGCATGGACATTCTAAATTTCAGCATTTAACCTTGCAACAATGAAGCATAAGCAATTTGCTTTTCAAAAGTGGATGACAGGTGCATTATTTTTTTGAGATTTTTTTGGCGCAGCCTAACTGCTGAAACCTTACTGTGCCCTGACAGGCCGCACAAGCAAAGAGATCTGCCATGCCACCTGGAAAAGAAGGAGATACAAACATGATTACAGGGGTACAGTATAGATTACTTTGTATTAATGGTTCAAAAGACAATAATTACCTGTGTAATCAATAAATACTGATAAATACATCAAACTGAAGCTCTGCAATTCCATATTACCTTTCTGAGTGGAGTATACTAAATCACAAAAATGTTTTAACAATGGCTGCTTTTTTGCTTTTACTGTGGAAGCACTAGACTTGCAGCCTCTCAGGCCTTTCCCACCTCCTTACCAGGGTTAATGGGGTACACATGCTCTTCTTGTTGTGATGAAGCACTAACAGATGACATGACACACACCGCTGTTTACATTTGCATGCTGCAACTCTTCTAATTTCAGATTATCCACTTTGCCTTTCAGGTTAAAGGAAATCAGCAAAAAACAATGTTAAGATTTATGAGAGTTAGGAGTGAGACAAAGAGAGTGAGGAAAAAGAAAGAATGAAAGAAAAAAGAAGGAAAGATGGGTGGGCGTAGGTGGGTACAAAATACTTTAGCATATAAATAAACCAATTCATCAAAAGCTTTTTCTACAAGAATAAACACTAATTTTCCTGACGATGACCCTGACAAATGGCTGCATCCGGCTGGTGGATGGAGAGTGAAGTTACTACACGACAGCATGCGCAGCACAGTGTGGTCATCCCAGCGACACCACACTGCTCAGCCAACCAGCCGACTGGTGAGAACAACACCCCCCACCCCCCGCCGCCTCCACCCCCACATCTCTCACTCTCTCTCTCTCTCTCTCTTTTATTCCTCCCCTCTTTCTCTGCTCTAAACATCGCACGGTGGGGCTAATAAACGGCCGGTGTCAAAAGCGTTGTCAGTCCATTCTTTGCTTGTTTGGGTTCATCTGGACTAGTGGGGTGGTGTGAGGAGGGGATGCAGGGATGAAAGGGGGGGGGGGGGGGGGGGGAGGCTACACTGGGGGGAGGTAGCGACAGAGAGGAGGTGAAGGGAGAAAAGAAAGTGATAGGGTGATGGAGGTAGAAGAGGAGGAAAAGGAGGAGGAGGATTATGGGTGCAGCTCAGCTCAGCTCATCTCAGCTCAGCTCAGCTCAGCTCAGCGGCCCGCCTCTCCGGGAGGACCGGCGGGACCCATCGGCCCATCACTGGCGCTTTATTGATTTCTACCCAGCGTGCTCTTTGTCAAAAATCAGATACAGTGCGAGCCCTCTGGACCTCCTCACCTTTTAAAAGCACACGGAGAGCCTTTTATGTGCTGAACCGAGGCGTTTGTGCGCATGTAATGGTGTGCGATTGTGTGTTGTGCTCTTTGTCTGGGGGTCAGAGGGCTCTGTGATGGACCAAGAGGAGAGAGATGAGAGGAGCCTCGCCTACTGCGCCTGTTATTGCGCTGTGAGCAGATTTCTTACCGAGACAAATATGTTTTGATGCTCTTTCATAGCTAGCTGTGTGCTGTAATTGTTGGCTTGGCTTGGACGCAGCATGGGCTCAGTTTGGACAAATGATGAGAGATATGTAGTGTTCTGGAGGGAGACTCGATTCTTGTCCTTTTAATAGTCAGAGGTTCTAAGTGAGGACCAACAAGTCATCAGTGAAAGTGGGTAAAAAAGAGAGTAACTACTAGATTTTGTTTCATTATATTTTATTATAGGAAAAGACTGGGGTGGACATTTTGAAAGTTTCTGAAAATAACAGTATATCCAGGGGGGAAAAATGTCCCAATCAATGGCATGGTGCTCATGGTATTATAATACTTACTGTGTTTCTGGATGCAGAGGATTAAAATTGAATAAGAAAGAACTTAGAAATGCTATAAAAGAGACAGATGTAAACTGGAGGAGCAGGGGGGTTGTAGTGGGCGGGGGCCCACTGTCCAACGACTACTCCACCCCCACCACCCCGACTGCCCCTCCACCCTCGACACAGAAAAATATTATGCAGCAGCCGGGCTTCCATTGAATCCCAGTGATTCATTGCCCAATTTTAAACTGCCAAGCTGTTAAATTGCATCAGGTCTGCCAAAATTCATTCCAGGACTACGGAGGAGATATGAAAAATTAAATGTCATCTCGGCTACAGTGGAAAACTTTTACCTCTCCTCCTAGTGAGGGCAAGAATATGCTAGATTCTGTTATGATCGATGGCCACGCGGGACTACACTTAACCTACTTAGTGATGTCATGTTAGGCTGCAGCGCCTGTTTACTTTCAGCGAAATGACAGGAAGGCATAAACTTTATCAGCCACTGACATCAGCCCATACTGTCTCTCTCTCTCTCTCTCTCTCTCTCTCTCTCTCTCCCTTTTGCTCTCTCCAATTCCTCTCTTCTCTTCACCTCCATCTCTACGTTTCCTCACAGAAGCATGATTCTATTTTCTCCCCTCATTGACTCCCCTGCATTCATCAATGTGAAACCTGGTTTGAAGTGGGAATGACTATTTTAAAAGACATAAAGAGAGAGGAGTGTGTGTCCATCTTTAATTCAGATATGAAGCTGTGGTTAACTTAGAGACAAGAAAGTGGAGCAGCTCTTTGTCATTGGGGACCTGATCTGATCAGTTGTCATGCCTTCCCTTGTGTCTCCATGTAGTACATTACTGCCCTGCTTTAGGATTTAAATTTCATAAAATCTGCCTTTCACTGGCTCATACAAAGTCTAGCAGGTATCAGAAAATGTTTTTGCTCATGTTACAGTTACAGGAAGTTTCATGTTGTTGTGACTTCCCTGGTCAATTTGGGATTAGTATTCAGAGTTTCAGCATCAGGCTCAAAGCTACGCTTTTTGCATTTCATCCTATATATTCACACATTTTTTAAATTTCTTTAATTTTTTGTTGTAATGTTAATTTCTACCATTGTTTTCCGTGTTTAAGGTTTTTGGGGGGAGTTTTCCTTATCTGCTGTGAGGGTCCAGCAACAGAGGGATGTTGTATGGTGATAATACCCTCTGAGACAAACTGTGACTTGTGATATTTGACTTTGAAAATGAAATTGAATTGAACTGAACAAAACAAATGCACAAATGTGCACATATAACATTGAGTGTAAATTCAAGTTGTCTGGCCATAGATAACATAATCTCAAACTGGAGTTTAATGTATGTGCTTTTGGTCAAGGATTGGCAGGTTGGGGCGTCGGTGGCTTAGTGGTTGGAGCAGGTGCCCCATGTACAAACGCTCAGCCCTTGCTGCAGCGGCAGTGGATTCGCTTCCAGCCTGCGGCCCTTTGCTGCATGTCATTCCCCCTCTCTCTCACCCTCTTCGCGCTATACTATCCTGTCATTAAAGGCACAAAAAGCCCCAAAAAATAATCTTAATAAAAAATTTAAAAAAAATGATAGACAGGTACACAGTGGTCTTGATTGTAGGCGATAATACCTCCTCCCCTTATTTAGGAGATAATACCTATCTACATACAAGATAAAGCAATTATTACTTTTTAAAAATTGTTTACCTTGCCTTTCAGAGCTTCCGTAGTTGTCTTCATCACCTTAACATTAAAATATTATGTTACGTTAATTATATTTGATGTCATGTTCTATTAATTTGTGCACATAAATCATCAATTTGAGAGTGAGAATTACTAAAACACATGTCCCCTCCCCCAATGATACTCACCAGGCTTCATAGGTGAACATACCTAAGGAGGTTAAGTTAAATAAAAATCTTCAAATAAGTATAGAGTTTAGAGTTTAGAGTGAAGGTTCTGTAAATTGAACATAAACAGTGATATGAGATAAGATACACATTGATTGATCCACACTGTCGAAATGTGGTGGCATGAAATTTAAAAGTGCCCTCAATGGTTTGTTTATTCTATTTGTTTGTTGCAGCAATCTATTTTTTCTACATCTTTGGTGCTTTTAACTCATTGCTCATTATTTGCATCAGACCTAGAGTGTAAAACCTCTAAAGAGCACTTCTTAATGATCAAGGTTGTCAATTTGTATCAATTTCAGTGAAAATGTTGTTCGATGACATTAAATGGCTCACTTGTCTCATTCAACGGAATTTCTTTTTTATCCCTTTTCATCCTGACATTTTTTTTCTGAGTGCAACTTGACGAGAGATCCTTCCATGATCGTCACACAATAAACACTGGAACCGTCTCTGCCCCTCTCTCTGTCTCTCTCTCTCTGCTGCTGCTGCTTTACGCACTGCGAGGCGGCGATATTTATTATTACGAATATCATTTGTATTAATCACCAGGATAAATGACTGGTTTGGCTATCTGAATGCCTCATTTAGAGAAACTTGGCTCCCATGTCATGGTTATAAATTACAGGCAGGCCCGTGTTTCACCTGAGGCTCTCTCTCCTCCTTCTCGTCTCCACTTCTCTCCTGCATGTACACACACATGTACACACACATGGGCTGTTAGTGTTTCACATACTGGACCCACTGACAACGACTTGCAGGTGACATTAGTTGAAGGAACAGTGCTATATGCAAACAGGCGTATCATGTTCACACACACTGGTGTTTACGCGCACACAGTACTGCAACGCATTCCTAACAATATGAGGAATCCCATAGAGCCATTATGATTATGAATAACTTGATTAAGGGTTACATTATGGAATCACTCAGTTCGTGTATGATGAATTTAATTCTGATTTACATGTAAATCAATTTCATTCACTGCTATAGCCTTAAATCAAAAGTTTGTCTTCACCACAAAATGCATCACGGCCTTCAGAGGCCCAGAAACATATTACATCCCATCTAATTCATATATTCTTAACTTTTACTCTTATAGACAGGTGCTTCAGAGCTAGTTAACCCTTTAATCCCCTGCTTTTCCTCAAACTACAGTAATTGTTTTAGTACCCTTCTGTTGTCAGAATGTCAAACCTTTTAAAAATCTGTTTTTCTTGTGTAAAAGGAAACAACTAATAAATAACTGGGTTTTTTTTTTCTTTTTCTTTTTTGAGTTCCATGGGCAAAAAAAAATGTCTTTTGCAATTGAATGGAATAAACCTCCAGTCCTTCTGGAACTCACTGAAGCAGAGAAACATTTTTAACAGGTTTTGATAAAAAATAAATAAATAAAGGCTGGCAAATACTCTCTCAGAATAGAGACCTTGCACAACTTAACTGTGTTGTCTTTTAATGTGAATTTTTCTATGTTTTTATTATGGATATTGTATTTGCTCTCTTTCCTCTGTCCCCAAAGGAACACAATGGAAATAAGCCTGGGGGCTTTGTGTATTTTAATCCATGACAGTTGTAGGTGTATGTGATAACTGTCTCCAGGTTGAGCAGTTTTATGTGTTTTTCTATGTGTGGTCGTCAGATAAATCCATCTAATTATATTTTTGTGCCAAGTGATCAATCAGATATGTTTGGAAGAAGAACTGAAGATGGCCTCTGAGCAGTTGGAGCGGAACAGTCAGGGGTTAAACTGGGCTGGAGCCCTCTTGACATCCAAATTGCACCCTGGTGGAGCTCAGCTCCATCTCTTTCAGAATCACAGTGTTGCCAGCTGTCACAGTTTTGGCAAGAAACATCACCTTTCAGACACTGTCTTACACTACTAAATATAGACTGTGGGCTCCTTATCTCTGACTTTATCAAATAGCTGTTGCCATCAAACAGCAGCAGTTTGCACATGTGACACAGTGGTAGTAACTTCATAACTTATTCTAATGCTCCCATGTGCTATTGTGATCCTTATAAACCTAAATTCTTTTCTTTTTAATAGTTACACACAGATTCCAGGTTCATACACTGAAATCAGCACCATCAAAGCTGTTGGTACATTTTTATTTACAGCAAAAGTTCAAATATTGTTTCATAGTGAGATTTGCACTGCTTTTTTTCTGGTGTGTGGTGGATTATTACATGGAGTTTTCAATATTGCTGCTTACATGTAATGATATTTGCAGTAGTGGCATTCATGTAAGGAATTTATCTAACCACTTACGGAAATAAAAAATAAGGCAACAGATAGTTGGGCTGATCATGAAAAGACAATTTATCTTTTTATAAACAGTCGTCGCCTCAGTTCAAAGATGTCTTTTTTTACGCATGGGCAGAAATGTTGGACTTTCATGTCTACATATGACATGCTAGGTATCCTCCCATGTCTGTTGTTGACACCCAGGATGTCGTGCCTACAATCAGTGTTGTCACATCGTGAGTGACAGGTGTCGTGACCAGCCCCCTTGATTAACTGTCCAGTTGGGCTAAATTCATTCAGCCCAGGACACTGACTTTTGGCTAATGACAGTGTGAGAGTGAGAGTTGAGTCTTGCGAGTTGCGTTAGCATCATGCTGAACAAGGTGGATTATTTTAAATGCTGTCTATCGAGCTGGACCTCATCCAAAAATCATCGGACTTAAATGACTTGGTGATTAACCTGTTTGCATCCCAGAAAGGCCGTCGATGTGAGCTTCTCTTCAAATAAGGTAGGCCCAAGTAGGTGACGGTAACTTTCTGCAGTAAACATGAGCCGCGGTGCTGCTTTTGTGGTTACATTCATACCACAGTACTCACAGTACAGAATGGGGCCCAGCGGCCGGCCGACCTGCCTGCCTGCCTCACGCACCTCCCTTGCTACGTGATGGAACCCAGGCCCGCGGGCGAGGGGCACCCGGCGGGCCCTCCCTCTCCCCTCTAATGTTTATACATACTACAATACTACATAATGATATTGATTTTAGGCCATACCGCCCAGCCCTAGGCCCAAGCCCTAACCTCTTATTAAAGGAGCATTACTCCTTTCCTTTCTTTACCTTTCCTGTCTGTGTACAGCGGAATATAGTCAGTGTGTGTGTGCGAGCCAGCAAGCCAGCGAGAGAAAGAGAGAGAGAGAGAGAGAGAGAGAGAGAGAGAGAGACAGAGAGAGAGAGAGAGAGAGAGAGAGCTTTTGGCATCAGAACATTTTTGTAGTTAGCCTAATTCAATAGTGTTGTTGTAGTGCATTGTTGCTGTAACCTGGTACTGTATCTCGGTGTGATGTTACAGTTACCGCAGCTGAACTATTGATCAGTATAGGCCATAGGCCTAATGCGTTAGCCCTCCCACCCAGTTTCATCATGAGTCGCTCCTGAGCAGGCTCCTAGGTGAAAGTCCAAGGTTTGTCGGCCATTGGACAATGGCTCACAAATCCCAGTTTAATCCAGGAGTGCAATTAACAGCATAAAACAGGCGACACTAGAAGATATTAAGTTCTAAGAATACAATTTCCTGACATTTGTTCTCAACATCTATGAGTTGGGGGAAAAAGGAAAATATTTTGGGTTGTTATGTTCTGTAAAGTTTATTGACAATACTCATTCTGTGTTACATAAGCAGCAGGTCTCTCAAGGTATGGAAAAGTGTTTTGCAAAACACCCATGCATGTAAGTGTCAAAGAGCTTTACAAACTTTACAAACAACATCTATCCTGAGACCTATGTTTCTGATAAATTAAAAGAGAATTAAAAAGGTAAATTTCTGAATAACATTAACTGTTAGTTGTAATAAGAAAGTATTAAATGTTTGGAGTGAAGGGTGTGGATCAGAAATATTGCATATTGCATATTTTTCTACTTGTTTGAGCAAATCTAGTCTAGTGACACACACACATACACACACACACACACAGAAGAAACAGGGATATGGTACACGCAGGGAGGGTCCTTTTTTGTTTTTTGTTAGATGTGTATACTTTCTCCCCCATCCATGCTCCATATTTCCATGTGATTAAATTATTCAGTGGTACAAACTACAATTATGCTTTATTAAAAATTATTAAAAATTCTCGCCAGGCTCCGCAGTTGTGAAAGAATTTATTGCCTGCTTGTTTTTCTAATTTGCATCATTGATTCTGGTGCTGTTTGAAAAGCAATGATGATCCCTATAACTACTCTCTCTGTGTCTCTCCCTCTCTTTGATAGGGATGGGATGTATTAGTGCGAGGGGGGGGGTTGGGGGGGCAGGACGAATGGCGTTTTCCTCCATCGATAGATGTGCGAGAGTCGGATTTTATTTACATGTGTTTATCAGCTTTATGAGTCGTGGGAATGTGTTGTTGAGTAATTTTTATCTATTTATTTGTTTATTTATTTATGAGCTTCGAGAAAGTCCAGAAAGTAGGATAAGAGAAATGCGTGCCTCATTATCCCCCTCCAAAAAAGATAAAACCCCAAAGTTATGAACATTTTTATGAACACTAAAATAAGGGATCAAACTCTTATCTGCCATTTTGCTTAAAGATGGCATTTCCATATATTAAATATACATGTTGAATTTACACTTCAAAGTTAGGCCCATTACGTGAGCCATTAGTTGTACTTGTAACGGCAGATCCCTATGGCCAGGTTATGAATGATTTAACAGCGAGTTAGTGTAAACTAGATTACATATTCCTTCAAAGCAGCCATCTCCTCAGCATTTTGGAAAGAGGGGGTACCGCGTGAGAGATGGACAGACTGTTAAAAAGATAAAAGAGGAGGGGATGACACAGAAAGAGTTAGAGAGACAGAGAGGAGAGAGAGACAGAGAGAGAGAGAGTGTATTGCGCCTCTCCCTCTCATTGCGTCTTGAATCCTGAGCAATGACTGGCTACTTTAGCAATTAAAATCCGGGGCAAAGACACAGCAGCTTGCTTTGGCCCAGAGACTGGCCCATTCATCATCCCAACTGCCATAAAATAGCACTAGATGGATTCTTTGATTTTAGCTTTGGAAGAACATAAATCAAAATCTAAACCACAGCCTGTCACAAGCATCACCAGAATTATCCATTTGAGAGAGAGAAGAGCTCGAGGAGGGTGGAGAGAGAGGAGGAGGCGGGGAGAGACAGAGCAGGATCTAGTCTCATTGTTTCTCCTCCTCTTTGCAGACAAACCCTCACACCCACCACCTATCCCCCTGTGTGACACCCTGGGTAATCTATAAGTGTCTCGTAATGAGGCTTTTTCTACAGTTCAACACTAGCATTCATCAAGCATTACAGAGAGGAAGCCTAATCTGGAGTGCTTTGTCATTTTTTTGTAGGTGGTGGGGGGTTGAATAGGGAACCTGGATAAGACAAAACATGAATATCAGTTCTAATATATTGCTATTAAAAGAGACAATGTGTATCACCAATGCATTTTCATGAATTCTAGCTAATACTGCAATTCGCAAAAATGTGTATCTGAAACAATACATTTTATTTTCAGGTTAAGTTTCATCTTAAAACATTTAAAGTAAATGCAACTCAACACAATTGCAGGAAAACCATGCAAACTAAATCAGCTGTCCTAGGCTAAAATTTAGAAAATAATAATAAAAAAAATAAAAAAATAAAAAAATAATAAATTATGCAAATTGTCTACACTAATAATGATGAAGATCTTATGCTCACCAGTTATCAGCTCGATCATCTGTGAGAGATTTTTGGGCCAACTTACTGTATTAACCCTGTTTCTTACAAATTACATTTCTATATTACATCATTGCTTTCCCAAATAGATACAATATGGCTTCTAAAAGAAAGTGCTATCAGTCATATATTAATGAAAGGCCATCATGACATGTCACGCTTAATGTCACTGTTGACTTCTTCAGACTTTAACTATGACCCTCATCTTTCCCTAACCTTGATCAAGTGCTTTAAATGTATATGATGCAGGATCTTCCAAAACAAAACAACAAACAAACAAAATTAACATATAGACTCATAAAAAAAGTAAACCCTCTCAATCATTAGGTACGATTCACAATTGTGGCGGTGTATATATTTACAGAGACTCTACCCTCTTCCAGTATTTTCTTGATTCCTTCTTACTTTGCTGTTTGGTACATTCTAAGGCACAATGCTCAGGTGGAGTCAGGACTTAAAAAAGCTGTAAACTGCACGCATCCAATAGGCAGCTGTGAAAATGGTGTACACAGTGGTGCAAAAAAAAAAAAAAAAGATATTTATATTGCAATAATGGGGGTTGGCTTTCACTTTCACTGGCAACACTGTTAATAAACAGTACCCAGCCATTAGGCAATATGCAGTCAGTGAGCATTTGGCAGATATGCAAAATATGATGAATGACCCCGTGCCAATTGCCAACATGGGTTTACCTAAGTGGGCCCCGCATGGGTTGTGCCAGGGCTACCTGGATACCAAGTGGGTGTTAAATGGGCATCATATTTGGGGCTCACTTGGGTAAACCTACCCATTTGTGCGGCATAGGGCCAATATTGACAACCCTGTCTCACTCCAAAGTCGTCGGACAGCAGCGCATGGTCAGTGACTTCCATCGCCAGACACCAGTGAAGAAAGTCGTCCTTTGATGTTGGCATGACACATGGCCGGTCGGCGCTATTGTTTAATGGCCCTCGGTGCCGTCAGGGGGAAACACGACAGGCCTACAACGCAAGTTAAGGGGACGGAAGTCTGAGTAGAGTGACTGGAAGGAGTGTTGGATGGATCCAACAACTACGGATATTCACCTCCAAGATTGGAAAGCCAAACCCTGTTCTTTTTTCCTAAACCCAACCAGGTGATTTTGTTGCCTAAACCAAAAATTGTAAATTGTTATTATTCATGGACAGTGATGAATAAAATCAGTATCAACACTGGATAAGGATTCTTGTCTTTATTGTTATATGTTCTTAGCATATCTGGTGCCACTAAAATCGCATGTGGCCCCAGCCTGGATATCATTTTAACATCCCTCCGTGTTAAAATGATCTAGGACCACCACTGCACTATTAGCCTCCTTTGACAGCTTCAGCAGTGCTACTTAGCATAAATGTTCCAAGTATGTTGAACTCTGCTGAAGGGATGGAGCACAGGACAAGTTTTTTTAAACAGTAAACCAAAATGTTGTTATTTCCCTAATCTGAGCTCACCATGAGCCAATGCTTTTGTTGTCTTAATTCTTCCACACATGGGACTTGGAATACAATCCCCCAGTCTCCATTGTCAAGGTCCTTCACTTTACACACCCTGCATCCATCAGGCTCAACCATCTTCCTACAACTTACATAAAGTAATTTCCTTTGGAAGAATGATGTTTATCCCTAGAGTAGAGCTCCACAGACTCTATAGGAGCTGCACTGTTCTGGAGGCTGGTAGAACAACACCTTACTAGAATACAAACTTTAATTCCTCCCCCATTGGTATTTCATGTTCTGTTTTGCCTTGAATGTATGTCTTCCCAATTACACTTGATCTGTGGAACGTGAGAAGCATGCCTGCAGTCACTGATTCCACTAAATGAAAAGGAAGAATCATCCATTTCTGGCAACCATTGTCAGTGTCCAGATAAATCTGTGTAAGAAACAAAATTATGTAAGAGAAGAAACATTAAGCCATCATCATTAGCTTCACTGCTGAAAAGCTTGAGGTTCTGAAGCATCACTGATCTGAAGCTGTTGGCAATATGACCAAAATAGATCAAACCACAGGGCTTTTGAAACCTGTCTGATGTGATTCTCTTAGGAATGTAGGTCACTCCATCAAGTGATACTGAAAAATTAAACAATGGAATCAAACCAACACAATCTGACACAGAGTTTCCAGTTAATGAAAGATGACTGTAACTGGTATTGTTTACTGTAAAAATAGTTGCCTTCATAAAACTAATCCTGAGCCACAGGAGGAAGTGTAGCTGCTCTTCATCCTCTACTGACCTGATATTGAGTCTTGCATCCGATTCCCATTAGGCTTGTGAAGAGTCCGCTGATTCCACATTCCTCCATTAGCTTTCCACTAATACACCACTCATTTGTAACCCAGCACACAAAACAGACCTCATGTGATATTGTAGAGAGGTCATGGTTTTAGAGCGAGAGAGACAGTGAAGGAGACATTTGTCGTCTTCTCATCATGAGACGCTTTTTATGAACATCTGAACAGGAATGTTGAATATTCCAGCTTCCTTTTAGTGCTGTGTAGATTTAAAGTGAGGTTTCTACATTCAATGTACTGTGAGGGTCTAAAGGGTCAAGGTTTTGAAGTTTACAAATGTTTCCCTCAAAAATGTATGTGCACAAGTGTGCAGAATGTGCAACATATTTGTAGACACCACACATGTAAACAACTTTGTACATCAGTATTGTAGCATCAAGAATGAAAACATGCTTATGTTTAAGTTTTTAAAAGAGATCTTCAACAACTTCATACATCATGTGTTTATGTCCTTGGGAGTACTCTCACCCCAAGGCGTCAAATACCAACGCATTCTCATGCCTTTGGTAAAGGCAGCATTTGATGTCTTCATGAGATGCAACATTTAACATCTGGATGTGACGCAAAACTGTCTCCTGGGTGAAACTTATAACGTAGTTAATGCTGTCAAACAATTGCAATTAGGTTGAGGTGACAAAATTATATGGTTAAGTTAAGAAAAAGCAACATGTTCATGGGCTTATAACACATGGTGTCATGGTAAAGGGAACACGTGGGATTTGTTAAGATGTGTAAATATCAGTATATCTGTTATATGTGAAGAGTAAATGAAGATGGCACACAGCACAAATCAAACATTTTGAGGTTCGCCTAAAAAGAAAAAGCTTTTTCAGGATGAGTATCCCTTTGGAATGATGCAGCTGCAGCTCTAAACCTCTATCAAATCATAGTACAATATGTGAACATTAACTCTGCAAAGGTTGATTCTGATAAAGTGAAGCAGAACAATATTAGAGAGGTATTAGTACAGAAGATTCAGATGAGCTCTCCAAAATTGCATCATGTTTGCATGTGATTTTTGTCATGTACAATCCTACATCTTTCATTTTTTGTTTCTGTAAATCCCTACTGATGTTTAGGATATACACATGCAACTGTATGTTTATTTCTTTCCCACTCCAAACTGACCAATACACACCTACATTTGAAACCGAGTTTCTATTCTGAGCTTCGGAGGCTCGTATCTCTGTGACGGCTTGGCAAATTTGAGTGATTGACACACTCCTTAGAGCCAATAGAATGACGCTATACCCACCAAAACGAGACTGACAGCACTATAAGCCAATCAGAGTCAGCAGAATGCGTTGTGGGGGCGATGTCAGCTGCTGTGAGTGGACATTGTTATGCTTCCCCGGAACCATCAGCCAGTTTTTCCGCCCGGATTCATTTGAATGACGGACAACATGTCGGTAAACAGGAATGAAGCGTAATTTAATGGCAGAATGAGCTTTTCACAGTAAAAATAACAAGGTAAAAGAGATATTACAAATATATTTTGGCGAAAAGATTTCTGTTGTTGTTGTTCTTTGGCCTGTAGCTCTGATTTGGTGCATATGTATGGAAACAGCGGAGTCTCAGCTTTCATTCGAGATGAACGGCGTGTGTTTTGCATAACGTGTGGTTGAGTTAGAACCTGAAATATACTGAGTGGGTCGGGATATCGGTGCTGTATGGAGTTGGATTTGTTGTTGTTTATTTAGTTGTTGTTTGAGCTGTGTTTGGGGCATGTAAAAAGGGTTTTTACAGCCTTGTAGCTCACGTTCTGCTCTTTAATTTGATGTGCAACATCACTATACTCTTTGTGATCAGTGTATTGTTTCACACGGTGTTTGCAAAATCGCTCTCAAAGTCCCCCAATTAGGGGACTTTAGGCCTTAACAGGTTTTTAAGTAATAATAATAATAATAAGTATGCAAAAGTTGTTGTTTTTTTATGTTCAAGTGCAGGGTTCCATATTTATTAGTGGCACCCTGTCACAATAACATTGTCTGCCTCCATGTACAGATTTTCTATTTTTGGAGCTAGAGTGTCCATGAGGAGCGCTGATGGAATATCTCAACGTGGTCTCACTCCAAAGTCGCCAAAAACTACTACTCGGTCAGTGACTTGCTGCATCAGACACAGGGGGAAAAAAGCTGACCTTTTACTTCGGCACGATACGCAGCCCGTTATTGTTTAACATTGCCCAGTGGTTTCAGGGAGAAACGTGGCGGGACAACAGTTAAAGTTAAAGGTAGCAGAAGGGTGAGAGGGGTGGTGGATGGGTCCAACAACCACCAACTTTCACCCGGGAGGCCGGTTTTCTCTTCCTGTATGGTTGCAAAGCTAAACCCTGCTTTTTTTTTTTTTAAACCCAACCACGTGCATGTTGGTGAAATGTAACCATGTGCGTTTGTTGTTAAAGGAAAAAAAGTTAATTTGCATTGTTGTACCAACATAGTGCGTTTATTTTGAATTTTGAAAAAAAATAATGCATGTTCCAGGCTGAAGTTGACACATACCCCAGATCATCAGCAACCAATGCACCCAGGGTACCTTGCACGTCATTCGTGAGCGTGGAAACTCCACAACCAAACATCAATGTGTGACGAGGTCGGAGTGAGAATGTGTTGAATATCTAAAGCCTAGCATTCAGTCATTTATTGTATGAATATATGTACACTCTTGTCAAAGACAAGGAGCAAAATGCAAGCGCATTCAACCGCTCATTGTGTTGTGTTTAAAAGTTTGCTTTCACTCACACACAGCTTCTTCTTTTATCTATCCATCTGATCTGATCAGCTCTGATTGGATCGTCTAAAATCCACCCTGTGACTTACACTCCACAAACTGGTGCCTCAAACAACAAAAGGTGGGGACATACAGTAACACAATTATTTTTGGAGCATTTTGAGGAGCGAGGGATTGACAATATATTTACATGGCGCACTGATTAAGAAGACAATTTAAAAATGGCACTTAATATCCAAAAGGTTGCCAACCCCTGACTTAGATGTTGAACTACTAACAGTAAATATATTTTGAAAGAAACATAATAACATTTTAAGGAATTAGATTTGTTTTTCATACAATATCCACTAATTGCAGTTGATGCACATTTAATGTTTCAACAGGGTTTAAGCAACTCAAAACACTTGCCTAAAGTTAGTGTAAGTTGTCTTGGTTAAATATTGACAAAGTGAACAGTAACACAGGACAGTACATGTTATGTTTTACTTTTAAACCAAGCTTCCTTAAACCGTCACTAAAGGGATTTAGGAGCTTTAACTGAACCACACATCAGACATGAACCATGCTCTCTGGTGTCAACATCTGTCATCCACCCTGTCCACCTCTCTGCAACTTGTGTGTAGTGTGTAACACGTTCATGGACCAGAAAAAAAAACAGACTTCACTAACCTTGAAGCAGGTATAATTTCTAATCATACCTAAAAGGCGCCCTGAGGTAACCTGACTTTTGTTTCGATTCTTATTGTGACGCTGTAATCTATGTCTGTTTGCTGATCAGCAAATGCACACTTGTTCTTCCCATATGAGCAAATGCCAATTCCTTTAACATCTGATCCTAAAGTGTTTGGTATTGATACAGTTTATCAAAGTCAAAAGATCCATCCGCTTCCATCAGTCCACAGTCCTGCCAATTCCTGCCTGCGTGCCTGCCGGGGCCCGGGATTAATCTTGGAGGGATTCGTTTGATTTGTGGTCCTCATTTGTATGTCTGTCTGTGAGAAAATGGAGGACAGCTGTCAATGCAGAGGCATTTGTCTCTGTCATCTACTCCCCTCCTCCATCCCCGTCCCTCTCTCGCCTCCATCCGTCTCTCCCTCTCTCCCTCTCTCTCTCCCTCTTTTTCCCCTCCCTCTCTGTCCCTTTTCAATTCTCAGTCACTGAGCACTCCACAAGGCATCTAAAAAAAATGGATAACTCCACTGTCTCACCCACTTAAGAGCAGATTCAATCAAAAATAAAGCAACACATAAAATAACCTATTTTAATTCCCCCAATGCGATGAGGACATTCAATTACCTCCTCGGAAAGGCGCGTTTTTCATGGTGGCGACAATTAAAGTCTTATTTAATGTTTAAAGCATATTACTTTCCTTTATTACAGATCTCATAACAAAGTCAGCAGCCATCAAGGTGCAAAAAGCCCCCTATCCTTTTGTTTTGCATTTTATTGCAAAAGCTCATCAAAGCGGGAGACAATGGGAGGAAGGAGTGTGTGTGTGAGTGTGTGTGTGGCTGAGAATGAAGGGGACAAAAGGCAGTTAAAGAGTACCATCTAATGTTTTTAGTTCAGAAGCCTTTATTCTCTAACTAGCATTTGTTTCTATGTATTTTAAGACAGTTATGGATGGCATATAATGTCATTCCAAAAATGTGTGTAAACAAAACAACACACTGTTCCAGTTGCATAGGTTTAGGCTACATATATGGACACACACACACACACACAAATAAATGAATTTGAAGCCACTATTGACCACAAAATGAGAAAACCTTCTCCTCATGTCAGTTGTATTTATTCAACCCAAAACAATAAATTGTAGTTTTTGCCTAAGAGGATAATCACTGGACTACTGATATATACCATATATCCATATATCATCAGTAGACATATACCACAAAAAATAAATAAATTACAATAAAAAATATCACACTCACACACACACACACACACACACACACACACACACACACACACACACAGAAATAACAATATGCTGCGACCACACTGCCGCACCTGCACCACAAATCCTCCTCTATACTACAAAGACCTGGTAGGAGGATGAACACCACACACACAAGAGGCAAGGATTCACACTGAGGACAAAGACACAAGAGGATGAAGCGTTATTTGCAGTGAAAACATGATATGAAAACAGTTATAAGGGAAGGGCAGGGCAAAAACTGCCTGATTTCTGCTGGACGAGCAAAATAGTCCTACAGTTGGTAACACCTTTGTTTGGGTACAGGGTTCCTACAGCTTAAGGCAAGTTAAATTTCATTACAAGTGGCATTAAAAAGTCTTGAAAATTCCTAAATCTAAGACCCATGTTACAATAATAAAAACTGAAGAACAAAATAACATGAACTGACAGTTAGGAACAATTACGGCCAAATGTTTACTGTTGCATACATAACTTTTTGGTCAACTTAGATAACCTCCTTTTACATGTTGAAAAAAAAACCTCAATGCAAAATAATGAACATATCATAAAAGTATCCATTTTGTTTATCTTGAAAATAGTTTATTCCTTTGTCATTTGACTGGATGTAGTTAACATATGTGTGTATTGTTGGTGTCATTGTCCTGATCTGCGTGACGTTAATACAATATGTTAGTTTACAAACGTACATCGATTAAGTACGGTGGAATAAGTAGTATTACCAGAACTAGTATTATTTCTACGTATTTATTCTCGATATTTACCATTATAGTATTTAGTAAACATCTCAGAAATGATAAAAAATCATACCAACATATATATATCTATATCTATATCTATATCTATCTTTATTTATCTATCTATATATGTATAAATAAAATATAAAGTGGAATAACATAAAATATATGGTATTAATGATAATGAATTCATTCCGTTTTTATTTCACGAAAAGTGTAAATTTATTAGCTTAGCATCAGCATCTTTACCATAAAACTCTTTGGATAAGCATGGCTTTAGCATGGCTTTCGATAATTGATAAATTATGCTTACAAAATTATTTCAAATGTTTATACGTATATGTATGTATATATAATGATCAATAAAACAACCAAATTGAATAAATAAATATAACAACAATGAATAATCAGTTTTTACTATTTGTCTTTAAATTTCATCGCAAATAGACAGTTTTAATTAATTACTTACACTGGCTTGGCTTCACCATCTTTACTATAAAAGGACAAATCAACTGTCTGGTAGAGCATGTTTTTCAAAAATTATTTGACTCTTATAAGGGTTTTATTTTTTTGTATAAAATTACATAGGTCTGTACAGTAAGAACTCTGAAACTATAACATGTTGAATAAAAATATACCTCTGGAAATCCCACCACACACAGCCCTCATGTCTGGGGTGACTTTTTGTTACCAACTTCCTGTAGGAGGCGAACTGAAAAAGGATACCATTTAAAGACACAGCGACATCTAATGGACTTTTCTTAATCCGATTGGTAGAGATAGCTCAGTCAGGTTAAGTTCAACACATTTTTCATTGAGATATAGTGACTCAATATGTGCTCTTCCAAATGGTTTCACAGAGAGGATAAAGGGATAAAGATGACAAGGAGAATAAATAACAATTAAAAAACACATAGTAAATAGTCTAAATTCCACAACATATAAAATATATTTTGAAGCACTAATCATAGTTTTCCACCAATCACAATTTTCAGTTATTACATGGTTGAAAAATTAAAATACATGTCTGATGCATTGGTCATGTTGGAGGATTGTGTCTTTATAATACATTATGGGGGGAAATAAAATCACTGCATGACTACTTATTTCTGCAGCTACTTTGCCATCTATTTTAGTTCACTTTCTGTTAGTCCAATCCAATCATGTAAGAAAATATTCAAATGAAAAGATTCTCAAAAACAACATAACAAATCACATGCATTAATCTTTAACGGCGTGTCTTTCCTCTCCTCATTTGTGCCTGCACACCTGTGAAAGCCCAGTATTTTAACAAAATGTGAAAGTGTTTGTTTTTGAGGAGGAATCACCTCTTCCCTCGGCCGTGAGAGCAAACCCGTGGCCGTGCCGCTGTGGCTTGGCTAGCACCTCTCACTTCATTGGCCCAATGAAATACAGTGTTCATTAGGCCATTGATCAACTAGTCTCATCCTGTCACAAGATTACAGCTGGCCAGCGCACCCACCTACACACACGCAAACACACACTCACACACACACACACACACACACACACCTCTGTGGTGAGACACAGGGCTGGTAAGTGGGGTCAGAGGTGGCTTGTAGTAATCCATCTAACCAGCGTGACAGCGGCAGCTAATAAATCACTTATTCATCGTTTAATCCATCGTCTGTCGCCACCAAACTCCCAGAAAACAATGCCTTCACGGAACACACTCCCTGCTGCACAGCAACCCCACATCCATACAGACAGGTGCACCACAGCTCAGGGCCTGCATACACATCAGAGATAAAGGATATATAGAGTTGTTTAGAAGCGCCCTGTTTGTACCGTTGACTTTTTGAATCAATCGCATCAAGTCCGTAAATCAAATCACCTCATGCACATGAAACTAACCTGACATAAATTAATGTTAATTAGTCATGAAGTGATTTTTCGGTAGTGAATTGTCTTCAATAAACCATAAATCTGCATTGTTTTAAATAATCTGAAGCTAAACACCAGTTGATAGCGGTTTTCAAAGCTGTTTTACTGAACATAAACAATACCGTGCTTGTTTGTGTGCCATCTGTTAAATGCTCTCTGGGATGTTATAGATAATTGCAGACAGATGCTTTTTTACCTTGAAATAACAACTTTAAGCGCAGAAGAAGACAAACCAAAATCCAAAATAAATCCTGTGCTGTCACAGAGCTGAAGTTTCCAAAATGAAACACAATGGAGCAGGTTTACTCGGAAAATGTGCGCAGCAGGTTTTATTGAATGGCCATGTATTCAGCACCCGATTGACTAAAACAGCAGCTCATTATGCAGTCAGCTGCTGGACTGAGCCAATCCAGCAGGCGGAGGTGCTTTGATAGATGTCTCTCATAAACACTGGGTTAATCAAAGCCAGATGCACTGATGTCTTATCAAAAGGAGGAAGTGAAGTTGCAGCCTTCAGTGATTTTACAGTTCATTGATGGTCAACTTCAACCACCTGTTCCTTTGCTGTTACAAAATAAGAGGCCATATAGTATAGTGCATTCATTCATAATTATTGCACCATTTTGTACATCAGGTTGATTTCTTACTTTTTTCTTACTTTCTTTCTTCCTTTATATAGTTTTATTAGTTATTTCATTTTTAGATATCTCACTCAGGTATGTAGGTTCTCAATTCTATATCTGTTGCCATTTAGAGTTTTTTTGTTGTTGTTTTCAGAGCAAAGCATTTTTCTCACTACATTTTCCTTATGTGCCATGTTTATGCCAGCTTTTTTTAGAGGTGAGGATTTTCCACACATAACACATTGCTTAAGTCTGGTAAATCCAGCAAAATAAATGATCAGGCTCCATTAACACGTCCTCATTAATTATCTGGGTAATCAGTTCACATGGTAGAGCATGCGCCCCAGGTATTAACCCTTTGAACCCTGCAATAGAAATGGTCCGCCTGTGCCTACATTGCCATTTGTGCTTATTGTGATGTCATTTCCTGGAGTATCTTCAGAAGCTTCATATTCCTAAAATCTGTGCAACCTAAGCTTTAAGGTTAAGCCCATGGTTATGTGGGTCAGTAAACCATAATAATTGAAAAAAGTACTGAAATTGTGTCATAAAACAAACAAAAAAATTAAATGTTTTTTCATCAGATTCTACAAAATTACCAAACAAAAAATATCAATCCAAGGATGTAGAAACATAAACAAAATATTTCATAGCACTCCGTAAGACATTTGAATCATGTACATCATGTAGGTTTTTTTTTTTAAATGTTCATTTTTTCTGAGCAGAGTGACGTGATGAATTTGTCAATCATTTCTCTGTTTCCTTCGTTCACTTTTACACCACACAAATCACACTCAGTCAGCAGTAACGTCATTATACGCGTACAACTTGATGACACAGAAGGCAGAAACCTTGACTTTCTGCTACAACAAGAATGACTATACTGGCTACTATGGTTTTTATTGTATTTATGCAAACCTCCCACAGCCATTACCAGGAATTTCCCCGGAAACCTCCAGGTTAATTTAAAAAAATACTAGAAAATAATAGCCTACTGCAAAATACTACATTTGCACCACAAGTAAGGTTAGGTAACATAATGTAATGACAATATGATGGGGAAGAAAAGAATGAATGCTTTTCCTATTGTGGTTTGGTTTTAGACTGAGATATATATGTTTAGCATTATTCAAACAACAATTTCCTGTGGACATTACAGGGAAATACCTGCATAATTATGGCAAAATACTACATTTGGATGGCACATAAGGTGAGGCAACTAAGGTCAGGATGTGAAGACGGAAGCTTTTGCTTTCTGCTGTTAAAGAATGAATGCTTTAGCTATTATTGTTCTTATTTTAGATCTGTTTCAACAGAATCATGCAAACAGTGATCTCGCACAGCAGTCCACGAGAGATCTGTTTATAAAGGTTAAAGTGTCCTTGTAGAAGTCCTTAGCAGCAGCCTAGCCTAGCAGCTTAGCCTTCAATTCCAGCCCATGGCCCTTTGCTGCATGTAGTTCCCTCTCTCTTTCCCCCCTTTTCATTAAAGCTTGCGCTGTACCATCAAATAAAAAAATTAAAAATAATCCTAAAAAGAAATATATATCTATTTGTAAATTTGTATGCAATACGGGGAATGATACTTTGTAAACACTCACTAAAATGACATGTACACGTCCAAGGTGTCGCTGCACTGGTGAATGAATGGTCTTGAATTTAAAGGAATTATATTTAACTGGGGCGAGACTTAAGTCCAAGTTCTCCACACAGTTCACTCATGTATAAAAAAACTTACGTCTAGTCTTTTGAATTAAGGCTGCGTTTAAAACCCATCGCTCCACTCCACCTCTAAAACCCACCCTCATTCCAGCAGCCTTAATTTGGTCTTCCTCTCTTCGTCTCTGCCCATCGCTCCTCTTAATTCATGCTTTTTCCAAAGCATGTTGTCTCACCTGCCAAGAGAGAGAAAGGGGAGAACGAACGGGCAGGCGGACTGAAAGAGAAAAGAGAAGAGAGGGAGGAAAAAGGAAAAGGAAGGGGCTGATCGTACAGTTTAATTACCAGCCCTGACTTGTAAGTGCTCTGGTGGGGAACTACACGACCCAGCTACAAGAGACAGCTCAGCTCCATCCCATTAGAGTGGGAACAGAAGGATACGCTGCTGCCTGTTTCCTCTCCCTGTCCTACAATCCTTCACTCCTCTCCAGCTTCTCTTTCGCTTCACTTTTCTTAGCACTTGCCTCCTTTCCTTCCTGTTTTCTCGACACTCCCACTTCTATCAGTTAACTTTGTTTAACAGGCATGTGGAGTACATAAAATAATTGCTTGCGAGATAAGGTCTCACTGTGGCATCCCCTTGTCTGTGTGATTGAAAGTCACTGGGTTAAGAACATGAGTAAGAGGTTAACGGTAATAAAAATAGCTATTATGCATATATTCCCTTCCGACGTGTCACTCCGAGAAAGGGAGAGAGAAAGAGAGAGAGAGGGAGGGAGGGATACTGGCACCTAATTACAAGGAGCGCACTTGGCTGCTTTTATCAGTAATTGGACTATATAGCCCTTCATTATAATTTACTTTCTCCCCCAAACTGTGATAATGCAGACAAGCAGAACTGAGTGGGCCTGTTAGTGGCCCAGAAACTGACACCAGTTAATGGTTAATTATAATGACTAAATTAAAGGAGTGACGGTGAGAGGGCACTGGATAAAGCTCAGGCACTTAATTTAACAGGATCACTATCAGAGAAAACTCATGAGTTCAAGATTGGAAATAGAAGAGAGACAAGAAAAAAATCAGAGGAGAAATTGGTGAAAGGAAAACAACGTGGAGTTTATTTGTGTAGGTTTTTATTGGTCTCATTGTCAGAGCAGAGAGCCGGAGAGGTGAATGTGTGTCCAGGGATTAAGAGACCATTAATTGTCTGTTTGAGACTGTGATTGAAAACAGGGTGAAAACATATTTTCATTTAGGAGTCCACTCAACAGAATGCGTCTTGCTTTAGGCAATTACTGCTTGGGACAATGATACACACAGACAGACAAAGAGATGCGTATGTGTTTGTGGAAGGGCGGAAAAAAAACACACTTGCAATCAAACTCTATTTTAACTCATTGAATCCTTTGCTGCTTTGCCTGGTTTTCACGCACACCTTATTTTATAGGCTCATGGCAGAGTTAGTTTTACATTTTACGAGGTTTATTTGTTTTTTGCACCAGGTGGAGGTGTCAGTCAGTTTGACTCAGACATGTTAGCTTGGTGCATGGGCAGGAGGTGGAAGAAGGCAGCTAGCCTCAGCCAAAACAGGAGGAAGTAATACAGTACATACAGTAACTACCTGGGTTTTGATTGCGTTGAGCTGAAGGGTGTATGAAACTGTAAAGCTGACTTCTGGAGTGCAGAAAGTGAAACTAAGCTGGCTGTTGATGGTCACTAAAACATGTTAAGAAGAAGATGTAACATTTGGGAGTGGAGGATTTAGAGTTCTTGGCATAAGTGGTACAATACAACACATTCTCATCCCAAGTCGTCACATATCACTGCTTTGTCAGTGGACTTTCATGTCTACATATTGCACCCTAGGTCCTCATGCGTCTGCTGTTGACGTTCCAGGATGCTGCAACCAATGCTTGGTCATCAACAAAAGCACATGGTTAGGTTTAGTCAACAAACACACGTGGGTGGTTCAGAAAAAACATCATGGTTTGGCTCTACATTTGTTGGGGAAGCTACCAGCGGGCCCCCGGGTGAAAGTGCAGGGTTTGTTGGACCCATCCACCTCCACCTGCCGGATAGGGACTTTCCAGTTTCTTCTATTATGTCACACCAGCAGGGTTTCAAACTGACACTGTACAGTGGTGTATCATACCACTCCAACAGGTGTCATCCAACCTTGTTATGAACTGACACTGCCCACCCACATAACAAACAGCTGTGACAGGGGCCATCTGGCCAAAGAGCTGTGTATCATAACACCTCTAAAGTTTCCATCCAGCCACATTACAAACTAAAGCCGCCCGGCAGCGTATTGTACTGTTTTTGGCTGTTGGCGTCAGTGTCTGATGCTGAAATCACTGACAAAGTGTCGGTATTTGATGACATCAGAATAGGTTGTACAGTATCACCTGCATCTAAGCTGTTGGGAATGAGTGAGTGTCCTGCTTAGTTTTGACAGTGTTGCACACAAGCTAGAGAACAAAAAAATGCCCATCATTTGCCTGCCCATCATTCCAGTGGCCCACAATTCCAAAGCCCTCATAGTCTGTCCCATTGGACCAAAACCCAATTTGTCTGCCAGCCTGGTATCCTAAAAAGAAATGCATATTGCACCGAAGGCATTTTCCCAAAAAAGATGCACATAGCTAATTATCACGCAGAATGACGTCACTGGACTTTGAATATGACCAAGGCTCGACTCCCACTGCTCTGCCTTTGAATGGCTAGTACTCGTTGCTTTAGTTAGTTTGTGTGTTGGTTATATCTAGGCATAAGAGGTGATACTGCCAAGGGTCAGAGTGAGAATATCTTTGTAAGCCAATCAGAGGCAGAGTAGGGCGGGTCATAGTGGGTTAGGGTTAAGGGTAATTAAGGTTAATTAAGGGTTAATTAGCCTTGTCCTTCTGTTTGGGAGAGTGTGTGGTGCTTTTTTAAAATAAGGGCCCTTCAGAACACTGCACATTTGTTTCCAGGATACCAGTCTGTTGGACAAACTGCCTTTCGGGCCCAGGGAACATTTTTCAGATTATTGGGGCTGCAGAATAAAGAGCTGTCGGAACAATGGCATGGCACTGGGACCATGTATAGGTGAATTTGTTAAAATGTTAATATAAAGGGGACTTCTAGCTCACCCAGTAGAGTGAGTTCCCCATTAAGGCTGAATCTTTTTGCAGTGGCCTGGGTCTGATTCCAACCTCTGGGCTTTCGCTGCATGTCATTCTTTCTCTCACTGTCTATCTCCAGCTGTCTCATCAATAAAAAGGCAACAGCCAAAACAAGCTAATAGACATAATTCTGCTGTTTAATTCTCCTTTTAATTAGGGTTATGAGTTCTTTAATTAACCCTTTGCTAAGTACCACCCCCGGACGCACACTGGCCAATCATAGTGTAGCATCGGGCCAGCTCAGACCAGGGTCCGACAACATCACAGCTGTGCTCCATTGACTCGAATGCAATCATTTCAGATTTCCTTCATTTTCAGACTGGTTTTGTGGATTGTGAGCTAAATGTTGTGCCTGGGGCACGTTGTGTATTAATGATACTCGTTACCTGGAGAGGTTGGAAGGAGATGTACTCTTCTTCCCTGTTCCAAAATCAAAAACAGAAAAGTCATAGGCATAAAAGACATAGCCTACTGAATGTATACATGTCCTGGTTTTGCTTTTTAATGATTGTAACACTGAAAAAAAGACCTACTCTGCTGTACAGGAACCGGTGAAGAGAAGGTGGGAAACTTTACTGCTATTCAGCCAGCTGTGTGTCATCACATTGTATCAGAGGAATGTTGTTTGGCTTACCCGGTGATCCCTGCCCATCAGGCAGCGGAGGTCTGGGTGCTGGCAGTGTCACGGGGGCAAAGCCAAACAGCGTTCATCTGCACACACTGCAATGACACACAGCTGGTTCAGTATCGAAAAAGTTTCCCTTTCTAGTTTGAGTTTGACATCCTGGATATATCCTTCAAGCAAACTGTGTGGACCCCTCTGCCTCCTTCTCTCTGAAATCACTATTTGCCAAAAAACATGATAATATTTCTTCAGGGAGTGCAGGTAGTTATAATGTGGGCTCCATGCTTACCCTGATAGCTTGTTGGACCATCACAAAGCTTAGTGAAGGCTTAGTGAAAGGTCACTTGGTGGAGGTCAGTCTTCTTTTGGGACAAACTTTTATCTGATTTCTGTTTGGGTGTACTTGTTTGTTTTTTTTAATCTCATTTTATTCATTCATCATTTTTTGTAACTACTTATTCTGTTAGGGGGCGTGGCTGGAGCCTATCCGACCTGTCCCTGGACAGACTATTGCAGGGCTGACATATAGAGACAGACAACTTCATGTTCACATTCACACCTAAGGCCAACTGAGAGTCACCAGTTAACATAACCTGCATGTCTTTGGACTGTGGGAGGAAGCCAGAGCATCCGGAGAAAACCCATGATAACGGGAGAGCATGCAAACCCAGCATAAAAGGGCTCCCCCACCCCACTGTCAAACCAGGAACTCTATTGCTATGAAGCAACAATGCTTTTAGTTATTTGTTTTTTTGGTTTTTTGTTGTTTTTTTTCGTTTTAGTTGATATTTCAAATATGTGTTGGTTGTAGTCAGACCCTTTCTTTTTTTTTTTTTTTGCTCTGGGCTACTCGGTACTGTTTTACAGACTGACACTCTACCCCTGGTTCAAAGGAAGCTTTGATGCTTTACATTTCGATGAACTTGCTCCCCTGACAATCATGCCGCATTAGCTGCTTGCAGTTTGTTTTCATGGCAAACAAAGATGTATAGACTTCAATCAGCAGGATTACTTTTTACGCTGAAGAAAACATCTAATTACAGTAGTTATGAGAAATAAAGAGTTAGTTATGATTACAGGGAGTGCCTTTTTTATGTGATTTCTAAGCAGATTAATGTACATGTCTGTGTCCTGTACTGACTGATAAACAACTTTACAATTGACAACCAATCAAAGTCAGTGCAAAGCCTGTATTTCACTGACTGGTTGAATGCAGCCTTTTGTCACTGTAAAGTTTTTCATTACTACAGCTCAATCTGTCTGCACCATGCTTCTCTTTCTCACAACCACATGCAAACGTTACAGAATTCTGAGAGTCAATAAGAATCTGAACTGTCAGAGGCCTGACAGGATTTTTACCAACAACCTCACCATTGATAGCAACACACTCAAACACGACTCCCTGTCACATGCAGAATATCAACTAAGATGACACTTGATGTGTATTATCATAATCGTGCGATTACATGTGTATTCTAGATTTTCCTGCTTCAAATGTGAAGCGTGTGCGAGTGTGTGACACTGTTAAACTCTCACACACTCTTCTCCTTTCTCCTCACACACATACACACACACACCTACACACAAACACACACAGTAAATCCGCAGCTTTGTGTCGCTGTCTCCTTTGGTCCCTCTGGCTTTGCCTTAGCGGAGTGGCTGCCCCACTGATCCCTGTGCATCACACATCTTTGGCACACTTTGCTACCAAGGTAATCATCATCCTCATCATCTTCAACACCACCATCTTCATCTTCATCATTAAGCTGGATCAGAATCATCATCTTACACCCTTATGAAAAAGCAGCCCTCCTGGTGGCATCCACCCGCACACACATGCAAACATCCCAACTCACTCACTCACACTCACACACACACACACACTCACTCACACACTCTCACTCACACACACACACACACACACAGTGGCGGATCATCGCTGCAGCTCTTTGGCTCTCCTCTAAAATCCCCTGCACCATCAAAGGGAAAGGCCTGTCTGTCAGTCATGGGGGTGATTATGGGACTGAGTGACAGGGGACGACTGACACTAAGCGGCCGGGCTGAATGCACCTCCGTCAGGCCTGGCAGGTCTGGGTGACACCGGGGGCTGGGCCGCGTCCCTCACGTACGGGGATTAGCTTCGCCAGCTGCCATCTCAGCGCCACTCTGCTCTCAATCACACTAAGTGGCAAACACACACACTCACACATAGGCAACACATGAGGTGAAGAGCATACATACAGTACAGCAGCACAAGGTGGTGGGCATGCTTTACCGTATGGACATACACGGGTACATACATATTACACACTGAGACCACATGGTCCAGTGCATGGTCACATATTGCAAAAGTACTGTGTCGGTCCATCTGTCACCCCAAAAACTACTTCAGTGTCAAACTGTAACTTGTTTTCTCTACATAATCCTTTTCTGCTTTCTCTCACTTTTTTGTGCAAATTATTTTCAATTTAAGGCATAATTCACTTCAAAACTTTTGGAAAAGCAGTTTATATGCATGCATAAACACACCCAATGTATACGACAGCAGTCTACGCACTCAGAGACACATGGAACTCACACTCAGCATGCATGTGAACTTTAAGGGTCAAACAAGTTGCTAATACACTGAGGGAGAAACACATTGGGTTGTGTTCTCTCACAACACATTCACAGCAGGTGTGCACACAACAGCACATATTGCAATAGACTCTGAGCATAGCACTCTGATCTCACTCACAAAAAGTAGAAAATAACATGTCTCAACAGTTTCTCTGATTAAGTCTCTGGCTGTTAGCTGAAGTATGACTTGCTGAATGATTTGGTTCAAGAGTACCCTATTTCCATTACCACTTTTGGCTGTGCTGAGCCACACACTTTTGGCTCTACTCCAAAGACGGACCTCCTCCGCAGCAGGGCCAAAACTGCCCCTGTTTTTCCAAACGGATGGCGATGATGTCTTGCCAACCACAGCTAACCCCCTTCTACCCCTGAAACAAACATGTGTTCCGAGACTCTACTCATGTCTGTCTGTGCAGAAGACAAGATACAAATATGTTTTTAAAACTTTCTGTGAGTTCTCAGTAGTTTTGTAGCATCTAACTGAATCTTTGTGGTTTGGAGTTTAGTTTCTCCCCTGCATCCTGTTTGTACTTTTGACACCTGCTTTATTTTACTGTTTTATGTTCGCTTTCAGCTGTAGCGTTAATTAAATATGTTTATTACAGAATTAGCTTTATCAGTAAAAGCAAATCTACCAATACAAAATACTAATACTAAATCTACTGCAGTAAGAAAGAGTAAAATCAGAAACAGCCAGAGTTAGATGTTAGAAGAAGAGCTGCAGACAATGGGCTCTTACTGCACCTCTGCAAACAGCTCACCTTTAACAGGTAAACTTCTTTTACTTGCGATAGAAAAACACTGGCAGCAAACCAAATCAAGCCAAGCCAGCACTAAATGAATAGTGTGTAATGTCTGAGTGTATGTGCCCATCTGTATATAGGTTTCTGATTTCAATGTTAGTGCCAGGGAGCTAAGAAATTACATCAATACCAGTTCAGTAAATGTGCAGCACGCAAGATGCTTTGATTCTGTTGTAAAGCACTGTCTTCACGACAGCCACAAGGGAACATGAAAGCTGTAAAAAAAGCCAGAGGAGAAAAGACCGAGGACTGACACAGAGCGAGGGCTGCCATGGTGGCATTAGCATGAGACTGGGGTACTTTGGATTTGGGGACCAATGCTATACAGCCTGCAGGCCCAATTGAGCAAGGTCAAATCAACATGATCCAACAAACCTTTTTATAAACACCTTCACTACCCTGTTACAAATTCCAGCCAATCTTGGATATTGTCTTGGATTAAAGTGTTAAATTCACACAAAAAACTGACCGCCAGAAAGTCCAGTGACATGGTGTAAATAGCAACAAAGTCCATGGAGGAAGGAGGATGCGATTGGGTGGAGTACAGGGCTTTCACACATGAGACTAGGGTTTAAGTCTTGTGTGAGCAACCTTGGCTCATCAATTTTAGACTCAGTGGACTTGATATTGTCGGGGTTATAGGATATATAAATCCACTGAATGTACACTGTTTCCATAAACTTTAGCAGTATAGCTGAAAAGACTTGTTTGTGTTAATGCAAAACAAGGAGTTGCAATAAAAAGTAATGGAAATTGTCAAAAGTAATGTGAATAATTCCTCCTCTGTAGACATGCTGCCACATCTATCTTTTGTCCTCCTTCAACAAGATAGTGTGGATGATACAAAATTTTAAAATATGGTGGTTTGAGGGATGGATGGATGCAAACTGTTGGTTACAGTGTAACTGTGGTTCTCTGAGTGAAGAGACTACCAGTGTGTCTCAAATGGCATACTTCTATACTCAATACTTAATAGTTTGAGTGCTGCCTGATATGGGAAATTGCAGTGTTCTGCTGGTGCACTCAAAATGGTCCAAAAGTTGAGTGTGGAAGTTTGGACACTTCTCACCCTCAATGGACACTATATTTGTGATGTAGCAAACTAATCAACTTTTGACATGGCAGGTGCAGACAACAAGGAGCCTGTTAGTTATACATGTTTTTTTGTTCTAAGTGCCCATACTGTTGTTCAATAGAGGCTGTCAGCAATGATTTTTGGGTTTCTATTGATTTGGTACCGCGAACAATAACATGGGTGCTGCTTATATACCTGTGCGTGCCAAAGCTGGTTCATGTCAGCTGTCAGGGGAGGACATTCCCTGTACATACGGAACATGTAGCTTAGTGGAGAGCTTGTCTTGATACAATAGAGAACTCAAAGTTTTTGGTTGGAGTCCAAACAGGGTTTTTTTGTTATCGTCTTTTCTATCACTGTGGTGGCTGACAAAAACATCACATGTGCAGGTGGATCAGAGAGGGCAAATTCATTCATTAAAAACACAAATGCCACAAACAATACATTTGTGATGATGTATCTGAAGGACATCGCTGCAGATTTTTCTCTTTTCACTGGATCGTGCTCAGTGCCGGCTGGAGGGTAACAAAAGACGTTTTTCTTTTAATGTTGCATTATCCTTTTCAGTGACATTTGGGTGCAACTCAAATGAACACTGAAGAGTGCTTGAGTATTGTTAATGGAGTTGATGGAGGTTTTTTGCCTTTTCTGTCATGATTCAATTTGACAAGGACGATACCTTCCTCACCGAGCCATCAGCAAGCCTCATTTCACTTCTCAATGAGACAGACTGTAATGAGCAAGGCTGAAACCCAGATCACTCCTTCCTTCCCTCCCTCTCTCTCTGTGTCCTCCCTACCTGCTGCTTTTTAACTGTACACCTCACTTCCCTCATTAACACCCACACACCATACACAGCCCTCTCTCTTTCCCCCCCCCCGCAATTCTCCACCTTTTTCCCCTCCCATCCGTAACCTCTCTAACCTGGCAGACTGCACACCTTGGGCTTATTCAGCAGAGTCAAATGCCAGTCTCTTTCTCTTCGACAGCCACTCTTCTGCTCCCGTGCACTCACATTCACACCTCGCCTACTTCTTGGAAATGGGATTGTCTGGGAATCCGACTCTGCCTTTCCCCAACAGGATAATTGAAAATGGGACTGCAAGGGCAAATAAAAAAAGGGAGAAAGGGAAATGCCACATGTTCTTTTGAAACCCTTCTTTACTCACACCCTGCCTGTTGATATATAACTGTGACACAACCAGTGGCATTACAGATAGTTTTTATTTATTTATTTATTGTTTTAAATTTGGTAACCAAGGTCTAAACAAGCAATTTGTATTTGGAAGTTGAATAGTTTTATATAATAGTTTTATATCAACTGTGCCTGAACAAAAACAACCAATCACAGCCAGGAGAAGTGTCTAACACAATGTCAATCGTTATTCTTGACCACGCTGCACAGGCCCTCTCCACCACACATGCTCTCAAACAGTCAAGCTCAGTATCTTCAGCTCGTGGCTTCAGAAAAAGCTTTAAAAACACAATGGCTAAGAGGCAACCACCAGCAGTAAAAAAAAATGTCCATCTCTCTTTTGCCAACAACAGCATGGCAATGACAAGTCCACAGAAGAAGCTAAAGTTTAAAGTGATGAGAGGAGAGCTGAGTGGCCACTCTGAAGACGTCAAGAAAACTACCTGTCTCACTTATTACTGTCAGTATATGGTGACAAAAACTTCTTTTTTGAAACAAAATTTACCTTATGTAGCTGTTGTTTTCAGTGTAAATGTTACATTCCCACAAAAATTAACGCCTGTGTTTAAATGTCAGACTAAATGAGCTCTGCCTCGTCAACTCACTAAGCAATAGAGTTCCTTTCTGTTCTTTCATATTGCTAATTATCACTGGAGCTGCGAGCTTGGTGAAGTTCACGGTTTGTGGCTGAGCATGCACCCGGTCTGCTAGCACACAGAGCTGTGTATACATAAAGACATGGGGGACCACAATCTGTAGCACTGGTAAGCTACAATTCATTATCCATAAAGTTGAAATAGATGACCCTTTGTTGTCAGAAAAATACGAGCTTTGTTTGTGACCAAGGGAATATTTTGCCATCACAATAATAACACAGACTG
Organism: Epinephelus cyanopodus; assembly: GCA_026686955.1. Taxonomy (NCBI): domain Eukaryota; kingdom Metazoa; phylum Chordata; class Actinopteri; order Perciformes; family Serranidae; genus Epinephelus; species Epinephelus cyanopodus. The sequence goes on from CM048914.1 coordinate 9,316,294, forward strand.
ACCAGTAGTCTGGCTGGTTTCAAGCTTAAAGCTGCAGTTATGCTGTTCTGAAGCATTTTTTTTTTTTTTTTTTTGCTGTCTAACTACAGATCCTAGCTTACTTTTCATTGGCGTTGTTTTAATAGTGCTGGCACTTCATTTTAAGACAATATATACCATCCCCAGATCAGGAACCACTGAGAACAATTTGTTTAAGGGTTCAGGCATTCAAAAGGATGTTAATACACAAAGTCTAAATAAGTAAGATTAAGAAATAATGAAGATATGACACAAAGGTTTGCTAACTACATACCTGTAAAACAAATAGTAAATTGGTAATAGTAAATTAAGAATTCTGTGTCACAACAAATTTGTGAAATAGACTCAGAAATTTTTGATGATGCAAGTGATGGACAAAGCAATAAGTCCAACTAGTCTGTCACTGAAAATCAAGGATGCTTGAAGCTAATTCAGTACCAGGGCTGGGTGTTCTCATACAACAATTAGTATTATATTCTACGAAAAATGCATGCACAACAGTTTGCATGATGCCATTATGTCCTTAACATACAGTTACATAATTAATGTAAAGTGACAGAGGTTGGGTTTAGGAAGAAAAACATGGGGATCACATACCTTAGAATGCCTAACAAGCTATGTTTCCATCCAAAAGTGATTCGAATCATTGGGAAATGTGCATTAAAAGAAATACGAATCCTGTGTGTTTCCATTAAATGTACGGACTTTGGTGAAAACTACGAACTCGCGCCAGTTTTCCACAGAACTGGATACAAAACAAGTCTTGCATTCTTCTTCTTCTACGTTTTCTGGCGTTTGGCAACCAGCTTGTAAATGCATTACAGCTTTCCCGATCCAGAGTGTGGATATAACCATGGAGAGAGGTGCGCTACATCAGACTTAATTCGAACATAACTGTTTCCATCACCTGTTTTGCGAATCAACATTTTCTCGAATCAACCAAAACCTGGCTAAAGCGAGTGTATTTTAATTAGAATTTTGGCATTTCCATCATAATTTTCCGATGCGATACTTCTAGATGTGCATCTAAACAGGCTGATGGAAACATTGCTACAGTTCTCTTAAAGTTCACATGGATCTGAGCATGCGACTCGGGTAAAAGCCTGTTTTTATTGACCCATCCACCACCCCAATGTGCCTCCAAACAAGCCCTCAGACTGTTTCCTTGTTTGCAGTCAGCGCATTGGTCATGTGGTTACAGCCTTCCAAAATACATGGGATATGCATGAATTTGAGTGATCTCCTTTTGTAGGGAAACATACAAAACATGTGAGAACAGTCTAACCATCTTTTTTGAAACTTTCAATCCCCTTGGTTCTGCTTGAAAAAAAAATAAACACTAATTTGTTGCAGTGTATTTCTCTGTAGCTGATATACGTACCTGTACCTGTACCTAACTGTGTGAAGTGAATGACCTAAAACAATTTGGAGGTGCCAATATTTTCTCAGATATGTAAGTGGATAAAAGATTTGGAGAGAAATGGGATAACCTTAGGTAGTGCAACAGTCATACAACAGTCGTACTGTTATGCTGGAGATCATTTGGGCTGGTGGGTTTACTGATAACTTAGGTTGTTCTCAGTACTTTTGCAGGTAAGGTAAGGTGAGTTCCAGAGTGAGGATCAAAATCTATGTGGTCCATGGCACAGCCTAGGTAATTTTTGTTTTCAATGCACTAAAATATTTTGATGTTTGCCAGCCTGGTCTCCAACCTTGTTTAGGCCATGACATGTTTGAAGAGTTCTATCCTAAAGAGACAAAGCGCAATGTGTCATAATCTGAAAGCCACACCCCCAAAGGGGAAACAAGACCCGCTTTCCCCTCACACTTGACCCCGTTTCCAGCCTGTTGAGTTTTCCCTAAGTCCAAATGCCATAAAGTTGCTGTGTGGTGGGCTGCACGGCCAATAAAAACCCAGAGATTAGCTTTTGTCAGCTGCCGAGCAGAAAAATGGAACCTTGAAGAAGACAATGGATACAAGCAATAAAACATCTCAAAACAACAACGTGTGCCGGTAGTAGGAGCGGGCTTGAAAAAGAATCTCCACATCATGCTTGGACTGCAGTAAGGGGAGAACGTGGAGATGGGGGAGAATCGGTCGATTTAGTTAGCTGACTGATTTCTACTCGTGTTTTTTCCAAAACGAGCAAGGTAAGGACGTTGAAGGGACACTGAGGTAGACCGGCAATATTAAGCTTATCAATATACCCTTGCCTCTCTGGCAGGCAAAATAATCCTTTGCCATCTTATTATTAGCTAATTATGAGCTAGCTAGAGCTAATAATTTTAGCTAGCTAGCTAGCAATTAAGTTGTGAAGACTTGAAGGCGCGGCTGCAGAGGCAGAATGACAGCGGACGAGCAAAGAAGCAGAGGGGAAAGTGGGCCTCCTTTCCCCTTTGGGGGCGTGGCTTTCAGATTATGGCGCATTGTGCTCTGTCTCTATACGGTTGCACTGCACTTGAAGTATTTTATTAAGCATAACAATTTTCTTACCCGTTAACTTTTGAAATGGCACATCAAGCATTTCAGATACAAAGGATGTGATGCCCTTACAAAGCCATGCACTGCTAACTCTGAGGTGTCCAAGCTTTTGAGCCATTCAGAATTTTTAATGGGACAGTACATCCCCAAATCAAAAATAAGTTTTTTTTTCTCTTACTTTAGATTGTTTTGGTGTGAGTTGCCAACTGTTGGAGATATTGGTCTTAAAGATACCTTCTCTCCAGTATAATGGAACTAGATGGCAGTCAGTTTGTGGCCCTCAGAGATCCTGATCCATTTATGTAAGACAATCCACAGACCTTGTTGTAAGCAGGTTCATGTAACAACTATTTACTGCAGAAGTAAGCGTGCATCTACTCAGGGATGATAGGCTTGCGCTCGTTACAGTGTAAGATGTGATAGCATACTCTGCAGCAAAGTTGTAATGTTAGCTCAGTGATGCCAGGTTAGCCAATATTAGATGAACACTTCTTTTTGCACGCTGATATGGTTGGTGGATGAGGGAAACATGACTGAGGCAGGTTATCACTCTGTAGTCAAGTGATTGCTAAATAGGAAAGGGAATGTGAATTGATTTACAATCCCAAAATTAAGAAAACGAAAGTATTGCAAATAAGTTGACACAGATAAAGTCCGTCCAGAACTGAGAGCTGCAATCCACAACACTTATTTGTGCATTGCCTCAGAAAAAATTGAATTCCTACCCTTGGAGAGACCCCAGACAGCCAGCAGGAAAAGAAAGAAAAACTGAAGCTGATGTCTTAGCAATGTGGTGCAAATCCAGAGGAGCTCAAACTTCTAATGAAGTTTTCTTTCTACACACAGTGTAAACAAGTAAACCAGTGAAAAATACATTTCGTTTTGGTCTGATGAACTTTGCGTGGCAGTCCACTTCAAGTATCTCACCAGAACTGGGCTTAAATTGTTCAGTAAATATATAAATATATGTATACATGTCCAGATTCCTGTCTTAGGTTTGGGAAACAAAAGCACTTTGGTTAAAGTTAGGGATAGTTCATGATTTCGGTTGAATATCAATCAAAAAAAAATAGCTAATGAGTGTATACTGTACTGTAAGATTGCCTGTTTTGGCGGAAAACAATACGTTGCCAATGCTGATTTTGTCGATCCAATTGGTATAATCATTTATTTTAATTATTAATAATAATTGGATTGACTTTCTCCAACATTTTCATTGTATTAAACTGAAACAAACCTCAAGTAGCTGCTGCAGTGACTTGTCAGTTTACTGTTTAACTTCCATAAGTGGCTTTAACAAAATAGCTTGAATAAAAAAAAACAACATCCTGATCAAAGTTTTTTGTTGTTACAATTGTCTGTTTTTCTTCCATTTCCCAGGGTGATTTTTCTCCATCATCCCAGAGAAGGGCACTAAAGTGGAGAGGACAAACACATCCCATCTTCCTGTGAACAGAGTCCTTACTTTGATTCAGGAACTTTCATATCATGAGTGGCTTGATGTCTGAATATGGACTAAACTAAGTAAGATGTACGGCATGCAATAATGTGCCCCACTCACAGTTTGAAGGTTTGTTTCAGCTCATTATCTGCTCAGTACTTCAAACTTAAGAAGCAAGTAAGTTTCAGATAAAAGTGTTAGAGTTTGAATGAGACTGTTACTGAGTTTTATTGCTCTTGTATTTCTTCATTTGCCTGCCTGTACCTCAGTTTGAAGGGCTTGTCTGAAAATATTGGCACATTTGTTCTTTTTATTCTAATAAGGAAATGCAGAAGTCCCGAAAGGGTGAAAAAATTCTTACATTTATTCACAAATAGTAACCCCTTTTCTAAGACATTTTAAGTCTTTTCCATCTTTCTTGCTCTCTGTTTCTCCCAGTCTTTCTTACTTTCACTCCTTGCTCTCATCTCTGTTTCTTCCCATCCTGGGGCTTCATCTTTCCTCCACAAGTTCCAATATAAGGATGACTAATATACCATATGCTCTGTATTCTAATATTTTTATCAAACATATTATAAGTACATATTATGAATATGTGTGTTGTAAAATGACGGATGTTTTTGTTCACTGCTTTGAGGGTTATCAGTTCTTGGAAATGCAAGTTGTTATTAGATTCTAAGCACACTTACTCTTAATATATATCTAGCTTTACTTTTTAATTTTTAAATACCCAGTTTTTGTACACTGGTTTACATTTTTCATTATTATGGTAAAAGTCAAATATCTAGAAGAGGGCAGTATATTTTAAACAAATTTGAGAAGACAGAAATTTTCAGTCTGCCTGTAATGTATAGAAAGGTCCTATTTTACACTGAGCAATAATCCTAACAGGCCATGAAAATTACTTCTAGACAGTCTTACATTTTATAGTTGAGATTGATATTGGATAGAAAAAGGATTTTATGCCTTTAAGTCGTTATGAATAAATTTTACAGAAAAATCAATTGCAGTATTGAGATGTTGCCTTCATAACACTGCAGAAGACACTTCATTATATACAACTTTTGAAAAAAAGAATTGCAGAAAAAATAAGTAATTTAATAGCAGTGAGGTAGTGATAATTCAGCAAAAAAGAGGCTACTGGAATTATTGTTTGTAAATGTAAATAAATAACAATTTCAAACTGGCTTGTTCTCTAAAGTTTCTCAGACTTTTACTGTATTTTTAAGGGATGTAATAAATAAACTTACTTTTGTCATGTGGAGTCAAAGGGAATGGTGGAAGTTATGACATCCAGCCAAGATGTCTGCCAAGCTTGAGACCGCTGTTCAATGACCAACAAACAACAAAACTGGTTGTTTTATAGCAACACATTGCAGAGTTTCCCGGCGGCATTTAAGCCACCAAACTTGGTTGTTTTTCCAGGGGTGTTTTTTTTTTTTTTTTTTTAAAATGGGATGTTAGGGTTTTTCTATTTGTTTGTTTTCACGGTAGTGAGAGTGTACCACATGACTGTTACTAAGGTGACTGCCTTAACCTGATTGCAGTTTTCCCTCAGTAGAAATATTTTTTCTACTTATTCTTGGCCTGCAAATTTAAAGAGCACTAAGATAAAAACAAATATATTACTATTAACTTTAAAAGCTACTATAATCAATATTATTTATGTTACCAACGGGAAGGTATTGACTACCTGTACGTGAAAAAATTCACACACACGTCACATATCAACGTTTGGTCATGGACTTTTCACATCCAAGAACGATGCGCAAGGCATCGGCAGGTGCATTAGTTGTTGACTTTCTGGGATATCGTGTTAAGTTCTGCCTGTTACATGTATTGTGGGTTTTGTTTTTCAATGACTTACGTTTTCAAAGGAAATGTACTGTTTACATACAGTCTCTTTCAAAATGAATGCACCACATCAGGATGACAAACAAAAATTTTTCCCCTCCAACAACAAATGCACAAATTTAGGTTTAGTAAACACATACAGGTGGTTAGGTTTAGGCAACAAAAGCACATGGTTGAGTTTAGGAAAAAAGAACAGGGTTTGGCTTGACAACATTATGAGAAGTGAACACCACCCTCCTGAGTGAAAGCTGGTGGTTGCTGGACCCATCCACCACCACTCCCACCTGCCCTACTCAGATGTCTGCTGCTTTAACCTTTGTCGTTGCTCCACTGTGTATCCCCCATGGCTGGCGAGCACCATTGAACAATAATTGATACCAGCTGTGTATCATGCGGATGTGAAAGGACGGCATGTTTTTTGTCGGTATCTGACGCCGAAAGTCACTGACCAAGCGCTAGTTTTTGGAGTGAGACCAGGTTGGCAACTTCCACTCTCATCAACATTGTTTCTACTAGCACCTGTTTACAATGAAAAAAACATACAGTTACAGTTAGCAGCAACCTGGTGAACACAGGGGAGCTTGTAGCAGCTAAAGAGATTTTGTTTAGGAGTTTATGGAGACCAAAGACAGAGCTAAATAGTAAATATTGGGTCCTATCAGCTGGACAGCAACATAACTCCAAGGGAATGCTAATGTTGCTCCCTGTCAGCTGGAGTTAAATTTACTGCTAGCTCACAAGTGTGCCATATTATTCTAAAAGCTAAACCTATTGTTGCATTTTACCTTGTTGTGCTGCCCCCTACTGTCTGAAGATTTAAGCCCTTTTTCAACAGGAATTGGGCAAATACGCAGGAACGCCCAATCAGATTCTCTCATAAGGTGGCCCGTCCTTCACCGTTCCTGTCACTTGATGGTTAATGGCCTCTTCGTTTGTGAGGGCAAGGAGGGCACGCAATTCCTTGTCTCCTCAGTTGCTCATCTTTACAGTGTCTGTCAGGTTTGTGTTTCCCTCTTGATATTAGCTGCTCATTGCTGCCGTCAGCTGTTTCCTGTTAGTCCGTCTCCAGTGGGTCACATGTGCAGCGTCATCAACAGCCCCTCCCACAAGACTTTAACAGTCCCTCCCATGGCGGAAGGGCATCTCGTTCTTTTTAAAGCAAAAAGGTTCCGCCAATATGTTTCCCCCTAGGCGGCAGAAAATTGGGCACCTTGGATCAACTCGCCAATCCTGCCATGTGTCTAAATGCTCGCAGCTTGCCTGCAAAACGGCCCAAAATTTTCAGAAAATCTGGCAGTGTAAAAGGGGCTTTAGCAATGAAGACACTGCCCAACATTGAAATGTGACCTAACTTCACGTCTTCTTGCTATCTGCTTATCAAAATGCCTGAACACTTTGTAAATGCAAAGGCCCATGACCAGGTGTTTTTATTTGGATATAGTTTACATGTTAATACCAGGTATGAATGGAATAAGGCAGTCCAACTTGTTTGTTTTCTGAATATGCAGATTCAAGGGAGGGAGGGGAGCAGAAAATTAGCAAATATTTCAATTTTCATTGCAGAGCATTTTTGATTTATATCAATTTTGCCTCCCATCAGGTGCCATATCATAGAGGAAGGTAATAACCCAGAAATAACCTCGTTATGGAGACAGCACCGCGGTCTGGGCACAATGAACTCAGAGCTGAAGAATTAGTGACCTGGAAAGTGGCAGGGAGAGTTAATGGCATTAGCTACATCAGACACGCAGAGAAAAAGGGGAAAAAGAGAGAGAGCAGGAATCATTGCCACCATCACAAAGGAAGGACGCATAAAAATTAAAATGAAAATAAAAGAAAGGATCCTCTGATGGCTCATTGTTCTTTTTCCCTCATCACGGTGCCTTTTGATATCAAGAACACAGCACTGTTATAAGTATTTTACCATCAGCATTATTATTATCATTGCTGTTTGAAATAGAAGTGCAGCTATTCTTATTGTTTTTGAGTCTAATTAGTGGGAAATGGGGGGGAAAAATGTAAAGTAGGCTGTTAATGAATTATTTCCTTTCATGTATTTTATAGCACATCTTTTGTTGTTTGTGGATTTGACGTGCACACACACTTCACATGTACACACAGTCTTTTTTACCTGCTGACAGGCTGTGTGTGCTGTGTAAATATGTGTGTGGGTCCGTGCATGTACTGTACTAAGCAGTGACAAGATACTAGAGGAAGCACATGTTTGTTTGCTTGTTTGTTTGCAAGTCTCTCGTACATTAACGAGGGCTTACGAGTTGCTGTTGCTAATGTGTGAGCCTACATTTTCACATGAAAAGACAAAACTGGAATAAAAACTGATACAACAATCCGGGGAAACGAAGGCAAATGGATTATCTGTTTATCAGCAGCATATCATTGGTCCTGTGTTCTTTGAGAAAAAGAAAAAAAAAACAGTCCCCATGTCTGCTGTGTTATCGCTCCAGAAATGCTTTTGGACCAGGACGAGGACAATTAACAGCTAAAAATTCTGGATATTACAAAGTAATCACCTCTTTGATATCCAACATCAATACAACTTTGGACACTTTGATATATGAGCCTGCCTTGATGAGCCCAGTGAATACATTAAAAATATGTTTAATTAGCATTTCAAATCAGCGGCACTCAACTAAAAAAGAATATACAATAAAGGAGAAATATGGCTGAGGAGTGTTTGTGTGCGTGTGCATGTGCGTGTGTGTGTGTGTGTGTGTGTGTGTGTGTGTGTGTGTGTGAGGTGGGGGCGGGTGAACAAATTAGTCGTGGGTTTGATGAACAAAGAGACTGGCCTCAGAACAAAGCACGTGTTTTAGCCTTGTGCCTTTCACCTTCTCCATTCATTTTGAGGCCAGCCGAATCAAAACGATCCTCCGGGCCTCCTCTTTTTGATTTCTTCATCGCTCTCATGCAAGAAAAAAAAAATTCTGTCTCTAATTAATGTGACCTTATGAATTTTTAATAAAGCCAGATCCCTTCTTTGAAAATGCAGTGGGGAGCCTTGAAGTACATGTGTCAGTATTTGCACTTAGCTGCGAGGAAGAAAGGGGAGAAAATATGACTTTGGTTGAACTAGTTTGTGATGAATAACTGATGTACATTTTATCCTATTTCCTTCATTTTGATTTTCTTCACTCAGCGCACTCGCGCGTCTTCAGATCACTGCAGATGATTGACAGATCAAGACTGTTGGGGTAAAATGATTGCTATTGCCTTATTTATTTATTTTTCTGAGATGTAATGCCATGCCAAAGAGGAAGTTAAGATTTCAAACTGTTCAAAGTGAATTTCAGATGAGGTGTAATTCAATGGAAAATATAAAATGTCAGTCTCAATTCTGCGCTGTGAGAAGAGAGGGATTCTCAACACTCCGCTGGCTTGCACACGCTCACGTCTGGCTGAGGCTGCGCTGAGGCGTCTCTCTTTTCTATTCCTGTCCGTTTTCCCGTGCTTTCAGTAAAAAACAAACCAAACTGCCAGTTTAGGATCAACCAGCTACCAGGAGGCAGTTATCACTCTTTTTATCTTTCGTGTTTTCAATTATGTACAAAGTCACTTGAGCTAATGGATATTGTGCATACAACTCAAGGGACCTGTGTATAACTAAATCTGTGGGTGCTATCCTTCAGACATCACAAAAAATCAACAAATCCTCTAATTTTTAATTTATTTTTTTTTAAAGTAGTAGTTTGTCATTTGTCTGTGCTTTCCAAAACCAAAAAACATGATGTGACATTGCTATGGTTAAAATTTGGTTAGGTTTATGTGCCATGCACATAATCGATACAAGTTCATGCTCATGTGTTTGATTACACTCGGTACGGTGGAATTAGCATTCATTCTAGTAAGCGTAGTGGCGTTTTGTACCACAAAAGAGACACAAGCAGAGTTTAGATGAGATGAGATAAAACAGTCAGGTAATAGAACTGAACTGTGTTGCTATGAACTGACCTGGTAATAATGTTGCTGATCAAAGCGCACACACAGAGTGCAGACTTGTCATGGCGTACAGTCCTCACCATTCTGTGTCTTCTGTTTCACTGAGCATCCAACATGCAGCTGCTGGTTAAAGAGTTAATAAAGAGTTAATAAATGCAAAGAAGTACTTTGTTTTTACAAAACATGTCTGTGTGCAGAATGTGTGCCTGGTGTGTGAGCATTTGGATACCAGCATTTGGCTCCGACCACATATTGCATCCAAAACCAAGTAACTAAGCCCCTTAGATTATTACATATTCTGTTTTTTATGTCCAAACCACAGACTGTGTTGCTCTGAACCCAACCTGAGTTAGGTTACTGCTAGTCTATATACAGAGTCTACATTCACTGAATGTAGAGTCTGTAGGCAAACCCCGGAGATCTTACCTCCGGAAGAAGAGCGGAAGAGCCCTGGTTTCCGGTTGTAGGCTGTTTGTATACCGTGTGATATTGAACAATCGCGTTTGAGCCAACTGCAGTTGTTGCCAGGTTAAACGCTCCCTGCGGTGAATTAACGAGGCGGAACATAATTGGTGTCACTGCAAACTCTGAATCCATCGCATTGGTTCAGCATATTTACTTAAATATAAATGAAGGTCAGAAATGGAAATTTGCCTCCTCCGCCCAAATCAAACGGGAATGCCAAAAAATCGGGGGTCTGTCCCCAGAGGCTGTAGGCAACACACAAAAACATTATGCAATGTCATCAGCAGCCAAATAAATAACACATTTTGAGTCTTACAGTTGTAAATTCTCTGTTTGTGTTTTTTCTAGTTAGGCACATTTTGGGGCAACTAAGATGCGCTCTGGGTCCTAGTGCCTGCAATTTGCGGAGTTTCTGGAGTGAAGATTTGTCCTGTTCAAGACCAGAAAAGAATGTCTTCATGAAGAGTGAGTGTTCCTAAGCCTATAGAGTGCCTTTATTGATAAGTTGCAATGTATAAGAGCTGCTTAAAGTTAGCATAAAGCTGCCTTTAATGCCTGTTTATACTTAAAACCGTTTTTGCACGTGTGCTCATTAAGCTAATGCTAATTAGTAAGCTGCATTGAATGCACTGTATTAGAGAGCCTTGTCACCTAGCGTGCATTTATGTTCAGTGTTGGCTGAAGCTGTGCTGCGTGCCATATAGTTGCATGGAAAGGCCAGAATGTCTACAGTAAGCACAGTGAGCTTCAAATAACAGCAGGTGCTGACGTATTTTGTGTTACGTCCTCTGCTGTTAGTTAGCTAATGTTAGCTTACATTATTACGTACAACCTGAAATAGCAAAGTGGTAGAGAGAGTTGTGGATACGTTGCAGCGGCACAGAGGGAGAGGCTTTGCATAGTAAGGCTCTGAAGTAACTTTATCTTCTCACTTTTGCTTAGAAATGGAAACTCTTAACAGAACACAGTCTCTTGCTTTTGTTTGACATTTAGTGTTGGTTAAAAGTATTGTTGCACTTTTCCGATCACTTGTTAGCGCAGTTAGCTTGTTTACTATATTATGTGAATACAGCTGTCATACTGAATGTCCTGCTGAGCCCATTCAAACTTTCATATATTTCATATTAATATAAAAAAAAGGAAGAAAAAAAAGAGCAAATCTGCCAATTTTCTCATTGAACAGCTAAATCTGTGCTCACGTCAATTTAAAATGGAGAGAGATCCCGGGCCATGTGTATCATCTGGTTCAGTTTCAGGAAGGCAGATGTGAAACAGACTATATCCTCTAATGACACAAAACAATTGCTGCTGAAGGTAGCACCACCCAGTGCAGAACACTGCAGTGAAGCCAGCCTCCACCTTGAAACAGACAGTAAATTAGCCACCACATTGTTTTGCAGTATGCATATATATTTGCATGTAAGAACTGGCTTCAAAATAACAGAGACCTTCTGGTGAATGTGATAGTCACTTTCACATTCATTAAAGAAGTCAGTCAGTCAGTCAGTCTGTCTATAAAAAATAAAAATGCATAAATAAATCAAAGTGAATACACTTTGAATAGTAAATGAAATTTCTCCGTCTCTCCGGCCTCAGGGGGGCAGTAATGAGCACATTAAGGCTTGATGCATCACAATGAGTTGAAGAAGACATAACGGTATTCCCATTAGCCTCCGCTGTACTTTGTGTTTAGTACTAATTAGCAAATTTAGCATGCTAACATGCTTAACTAATATGGTGAACATTATAAAAAATTATGCCTGCTAAACATCAGCATGTTAACATTGTCACTGTAAGCATGTTAAGATAGAATATTGAAGCTCAGTATATTTACAGGTCCCTCTGTGCGTACTAAACCACAACAAAGTATGTGTTTGCTATAGTGATGCTTCAATTAATCATTTAAATTGTCAGACAAGAAAACAGCCATGCTTTGAGTTGTGCTTTGGCACAGCAGTATTTTGTGATAAATGTTATATATCTAATTGTCCATATGTTGATATAGTTATAATTTCACAGTTGTTGGATATACTAGATTGAAATGAGGAACGACTACATGCACAAAAAATACCATACACAAAAACATACACACACTAACACTGTCCTCAGCTTTTGCATTTATTATTATCTGTAATTATATGGATGCATACATTCACACCATTAATTGGCTTTTTCAGATCAAGTGTTTTGGTATGCAGCTGTCACAGTTGCAACTTGTGCACATACATTAGTGGAGCTCTTTGTCCATACTGAGTGTGTGCTTATTGCGGACTGTCACACTGACCTGCCACATTGAACTGGGACTCTGCCAAATTCTATTCACACATGAAACTTCAAATTAAAGACATTTCTTTAGTGGTGTTGCTGTGGGGTCTCTGTCTTTATTTATAGTTCATACGGCTGTGTTGTTTTGTCACAAAAGCAAATGCATTATGTGTTGTACATATTTGGGTGAATGAAAGAATGTGAGATATCACTGATGGCAGCCTTACTACATTTGTTTATGAAAACAGAAAAAAAAAGTTAAGAATATCTGTGATCAGAAAGCTTTTAAAAAAGCACTTTCTCTGTAGCATTCTCTTTTTTCCTCTCTATTTTTCTTCACAAGTTGACACTAATGGTCTCTTACAGCAACAAAGAGTGTGTGGGGGGCCTTTGGCTTTCCAGAGTCTGTTAGGATAGCTGTCTTTTAAAAACGAAACATTAGTAATAGCTAGTAAAACTCTGCTATTAATCTGCAGCGGGCTCCAGTGTGGCTGCCTTAGCTAATGAACATAGCGCTCTGTGTATCTGTCCGTCTCTCTACCAACCCTGTCAGGCAGGGGTCAGAGGTCAAATGGCTTAATGCTGCATGTGTGGGAGGTGTGTACAGGGGATCTGTCTGAACAGCCGGTTGGAGAGGGAGAGTGAACAGAGATGAAGAAGAGCAGGTATGATCTAGTTTTGCCGTTAGCTTCTGGGCCACTGACACATCAGAAGTCATAAAGAATCATTTCTAATGTTTCTGTTTGTAAATCTATAGGAGCAGACATCTGTTGATGCAGTGTTGTTTATCAGATAATATTTATCATGGTTTTAAACTTTGAACACCCCCCCAGTACTCTGGACACCTTGGCCACTTTGCAGTTTATTTTGCATTACAAAAGGAAAATGTCAGTGAGATCGAAATGACGTCACCTAAAGTAGAGCTTTAACTGAATTTGTGAGGCAGAGGCATGTGTTATCCCCCCACCCTTATGCATGCTGAGCTACAACACCCATAATGATACATCTGGTTTGTTTTTTTTTCTTTCAGTAAAAACAGGGGTACAAAAGACAAAAAGAGAAGCGTGGCACAGCTGGAATGGCACCCCCCCACCCCCCCGCACAGCCATCATCACCCACTCGCCCCTCTCTGGCACTCTCTCTGAGGGTTTATAATTGATTTAGGGGGCAGGCGATAAAGATCGATGTCAGTCCGCCTTGGCTGAGACACCAAGAGAGTTGCAGTGGCATCATGTGACGGAAGACACCAGCCTATTACGGTGGCACAATCAAATATTTGTAGCATCCGGACACACTTGTTATTTATTCATGCTAATACAAGTATATTAAAGAAGCTAAACAGGGTTAGTGCTCCATCACTCACAAGGGGAATCAGCCGAAGCATTTATCAGGACCTCGGGTACAACTCCCCTTGGCCAAGTCTGCCTTCACATACGGCATGCTAACTGACAGACTGAGGTGGATAATGGGCCCTGATTTGTATGCATAGGGTTGCCACTGTCATTTCTTTATGGTTGGTTTGCAAATAATGCATGATTTGGGACTTGAACGTCAAGAGGAGACTTTTCCTGTATGTACGGGTAGCCGCAAGCGCACATGCAAAAACACACACGAGCGCATGAACCACACATTAACACCGGCTCACATCCATGTGTGCACACTCACATATGCACAGCCCTTCTGGAATTCCTCTGCGGTTTTTGCCCGTTATTGACGACACTCGCCCAGAGAGCGTCTTCATTAGGCAAACACTGATGCTGATGTGTGTGATGGATTTTTGTAACTATGAGTGTATGAACAGGAGCAGCCGCCATTCCTCAACTGTTTTACACCATTAACAGCGCCTCCCCACCCTTTGTCAGCCCATAAAACCAAGACTTCAGATATATTATGTTTTAATACCCGCTTATAAAGGAAAACATAAAAATGCAAAATGCAATATCCAGGAGCTGTCACTTTGATAAACAAAGCTGAATATTGATCTGTCTCTAAATTGGAGCGCGGGGGGGAAAAACAATAATGTTAGATTCCCAGTAACATGAAATTACATGCTGAAACAGAGTGCGTTCTGCTTTGGCCTGTCACCATCCAGCTGCACAGCAGTTTCTCAAACGAGGTAAACCAGAGTCCCACACAGCCAAAAGGAAGCTGCAGAATGACTAACGCTGGAGCACCAACAGTAGTTTTCTCCACAACAAATCTAGGATGATGGAGTGAGATGTGTGGCATGCTGTTAATAGAATAAGACGGATGTGCCTGTTGAATCAACCAGTTCATTAAATTATCATTTCTAATCAGGGGTGATAAAAGTGAAGGTGCGCAGACAAGTGAGGCAGTCATCAGATATCAAAGCTCCAACAACACTTTAAGTTTCAAGAGTAACATATACTCTTTTTATACATTCTCAGGTACATACATGTGGCATTTCAAAAGTATTTTTACAGTCTACCTTACTAGGGAGGAGCCATTTGGGAAAATGCCTCCTCCAATTACCAACATCCAACATTAGACAACTTATTTGACTGCAGGAATTTAGTCTAAAATGGCATGATCAGTGCACTATGGCCAACAGCATATGGACACCTGAACATTACACCCATATGTGATTTACATTTATCTTTCCTAAAGCATGAGCATCAATGTGTTGCCTTCCCAGCCACACACTTTTCCAGGCTTTCCACAAGGTTTAGGAACCTCACAGTTCAACATTCCAGTTCATCCCAAAGGTGCGGGTGGGGTTTGGATAAGGGCCATGTCAAGTTACTCCCCACCAATATCGGAAAAATATTTCCTTAAGCAGAAACTGATATAGATTTTTTTTTTTGAGCAACAAAGAAGGGGGCTTACCAGACATTTGTAGCCCACCCTTTATCTCTGCTTGAGGCAACCAGCTTGAGGCTACATCAGCTGCAATGAGTATAATTAACATACCCAGATCTTTGACCAAACTGCGGGTGGGCAAGTTGCATTGTGGTTATTGTTGGGGTCACAATGAAGAACGCATGGACGCAATAAAGGAAGGCGGTTTATTTGGTTCTGTGACATCAGTTACAGGAGTGCAGTGCTAAATCAGTGGAGTACTTTTAAGGCTTTGGTGTTAGGTTCCACCATACCATTTCTCTGTTTAAGTCAACTGCCTACTTTTGATTCTCTTCTAAACCAGAAGAAGGGAGTGAAGGCAAAGAGTCTGGTGAACTGTCTTTTTTTTTTTATTTCAAGAGAATTTACAATTATTAATTGCAGTATTGTCTTTGCAAATAAGTTGTTTTGCAGTTTCCAAATTTGGTTTTGTAGAACCATGGGATTACAGCATGGAAGGCCTCAAGTTAGTGCAACCACTAAAGGCTGCTACAGCTAAATGTTTAACTTAATCAAAAACAGTTGAACATATTAGTCCACACACCTTAACTGATGTTAGTCCTCAAGTACTGTTGTGTGCCAGTAGTATGTCACTATGGTGGGTCAGGCAAAAACATCCCTGATTGCAGGTAACTGTGGTGATGTGCTACAGTTTGTTTACTCCAACATAATCTTTAATGTGTAGTTATGGCAACAGCTGTAAACAGTGCGAAAAAGGTGATAAATGTTGGGGGAAACTGATTACACATTGCATTTGACTTTGAGTGTAACTTGTGTTGTACCATACAGAAAGCTTGTAAAGTCACTACAAGCGCCTGGTGTAAAAAGCAACATTTTCAGACTCAGTGATGTTTGTAATGTAATGCAAGAATACATAACAACGACAGAGGAGACCTAGGGCTATTAATAGTATTCCTACATGTTTGTTACTGCCATAGTGTTCCACTAATACTTATTTAACAGTAACACTAAGTGTGAATCATATTGGTGGTATTGGCCTCAGCATAACTTTACACACACACCGTCCAGCAGGTCACTACAGCTTTAAGGTCTGAGCAAGTTAGGGTGCTAACATTAATCAAAGCTGCACAACATTGCCAAGCAAGGGAATCACTGTTTCCTAAAATCTGAACAGTCCCTCAGTATTACATACTCCAACACTGATCCCGCATGAGGGCCTGCAATCAAAGTTAGCCTCATTAACTGTCCAGCACGCTAATGCTAACTTAAGCAGGCTAATAACAAAAAAATGGTAAACCTTACAGCCTCCGAGTTCGGAGTTGACAGCAGACAGCAGGTAGGCTACAGACCCATTCTAAGATTTTTGAAGTTGTTCTTGTGTGAACAGATCCTTATTGGGGGAGCATTTTTTCAGTTGTTGTGGGCAAAATAAAGTTGATCCACTGGGCCCTCACTTCCTCAGATGACAGGAGGACATGAAGACTTTTCTGTTGGCTCCTGCAGCCAAAAACAGAACAAAGTGCATGCTTTGCTCATTCCTTTCTACAAGGTCTATGATAGCAAGATTGACTCACTAAGTGTAGTACAGCAGGGATGGTCACCTAGCTGGAGGCATCACATGGAGAGATCAGTGTGGCTTTCTGGATATTTCCTGATAGATGGAGTAAAAGAAAGTAGAGGATGGTCTTTTTCTCATACTTAAGGGGTCTTGAGACACACCGAGGACATAGGTCTATATTTATGTAAAACAGCCTTTATAAAGTGCATTTTTGATAATATGTGAACTTCAATACGACAATTATCTGCCTAAAGCTCAACTTACAACTGTGATTTCACACTTCATGAGGATAACTCTTCCATGATTTGAATCATAATTTGACCAGTTTCCGTGAGATATCTATGCATTCATCAGTATGTCCAAGTAGCAGGTTACATTGATAGCACTGACACTTTGGTCTTGTATGTCAATCCATCTGCCAGCACATCTGAGCTCTCCTCAGAAATTTTAACCTCCGTGTATTTTGGTCTGACACCAGTTTTTGAAATGTCTTGTTCTGCCAGACCGTCTGATGGCTGTCTGAGTCGATTTGTCAGAAACATCCGGGGTGAAGCGATAACAAACTGCATGCTAACTCCCATGCTCCCCCCCACATGAAAAAAAAAAATCTCCCTCTCTCTAACAAGGCGTAGAGGCCCATACCTAGAGAGTTAGCGCTTCATGTCTTCGACAAATGGACTTACACCTCTCCCTCCATCTCCCGCTCTAGCAGAGCTCAGGGAAGGCAGGCACCCGTCTACTTCCCTCCGTCTCTCTCTATATTAAATCGACCAATCAGGGGGTGTCAGTCATGCATCCCAGCTCGCGGCTGACAAGTTGGCAGTTGCGATGCAAGAGCGGTTCATTCATTCCGATGACACTCTGCCAATATCTGTATGGTGGAAGCCGCACGTCTCTGCCTTTTTGCTCTTAGTCAGTGGAAACAGATTCACAGGCAGACAGGGAGGGAGAGAGAGGTGCATCGAACCGAGCAGAATTAAAAGCTTTGACTGTAAGTTTTCAGATCCGGGGTGTCTGACTTGCCAGTTTGAAGTGTGACTGATAACGCAGGAGGAAAGGAAACAGCTTGTCTTCCTGCCAGCAAAGCTCAATCTTTAATGTCTGTGGATAGCAAAGTGTAATAGCGTGCTTGTGTGTTTAGGCTTGTTGTAGAAACTTGGGGGCATATTGATGTAGCCAGGAGGGTGCTGAGCCAGAGCAAGGGTTGCTCACTGGGCTTGAACTGTTACCGGAGGGGGCCCTTTGGGGCCTCGGAGCATCACCAATAATCACAAACACTACCACCATGACATCAACTCAAAGTCTTCTGAATTCCAGACATAAACAGACATGCTTTACTCTCTTCAGTTTGGTCTGAACCCTTTCATTGTCATATTTATTGACACTTCTAATGAGTAGCTGTCATGAGAATCACATCAAAGATCCCCTCAAAGCTGGATTCACCTGATTCAAAACATAATGGCTGCATGGGGCTTCTTACCAAGAATAATTCAAATAAAAACAGCACCTTCTGTACAGTATAGAAACATCACAAATAACGATCTCCTGCCCACATCTGTGAAGCAGAAAGTAAACTCTAAAAGTTGAAAGCCAATGTCACCACTAGTGAGTCCTTGGAGTATTAGCTGTGAAGTTGTGCAATAATAATAATAAAAAAAAAAGCCAAACAACACCTTTTCTAAAACGTATGCGTCTAAATGCTGATAATTGTGTTTTTCAGCGCAGTATGTTTTTAGAATCCACGATGAGTTCGGATGCTTTGCCTCTAATGAGAGACCTGTCCCAAGTGGGTCAAAGCATTCTGGGTAAAACAGCTAATTAAGTGGCAATTAACCAGTGCTGTCTGCCAGAAAACTAAACATAGTCAGGGCAATTTAGTTAGAACGTGCCCAAATGGCTGCTTGTTAGTCCAACCACCACAGCATTAACTGAAAAAAAAAATCACACAGAGAGATTCTTTTATTTCTCCTGAAATGAGATTAGAAAACTATAAAACAACATTGATCTCTGACTTTACTCCTCTGAAATGATAAATGATTATGAATCAGGTCAAACAAGGATATGGGGGAGAGGGAAAGTAAGAAAGAGAGGGATTGAACGCAGAGAAGGCAATGCATGAGATGCATGTTTTGTCTTAAGTGGGATACATATGGGCCTTAACACTGGGTGACAGAGTGTGTGATGTTTTCCTATCTTTCATTATCAGGCAGCCAGCCCGGCCGCCAGGCATTACCTGTTGATGACCGAGTGGACCACCGACCTGATGGACAGATGGATGGGATCGTTGATGAATGTCTGGCAGGTGCTTTGTCAGTCTGGAAGGCAATCTAAAACCCAGGGAGAGGGGAGAAACCACTTAGACTCCAGGGACACCTCTAGCGTCTCTTACACAACTCAAAATCCCACCTGCCCCCATCACTCCCAACACCCCCCTCTTGCAATCAAATTACAGTGTTACACGTGGTATTAATGAGGCTGTTTTACAATGCTTTTGTCACCCATAATGGCCGACGATGTCTCTCCAATATCAGCTGCCTCTAATTTAGAAAAATGCCCATAGAGGAGGTCAATCTCCTCTCTCATACACGATGACTGATAGATCCAATACCTCTAGAATCAGATAAAACTTTGACAAATGGCCCCACGCCGGCCTGAGCGGTGTTGGGGAGGACGGCAGGGAGCTGGGTAGCTGCTGTGACCATGGCAGGCCCTGTCCCTCTATCCCATCAGACCAGCACTGGCTTTGATCAATGGGGCCACAGTTCAGACACACACACTTACTGAGACAGGTCCTAGGCCCGTCATCACATGATTAAAAGGCCTAAAGGATATTGCTTTCCCACCATTCACCCTTCCAAAAAGAAAAAAAAAACTTCATAAAAGTCAAAAGACAGCGTCTCCCCTTTGCTACTCCCCCCCACCCCCACCCTCTCCACTGTTCCTCTTCTTTTACTTTCTGCATGTAAATTTGGATTGATTAGAAGGAGAGAGGACGCTAAGTAATATGAGATAGATTTCACCTTCCCCCTACTTATGTCCTCTCCTACTGAGCAAGGGGAGAAGAAGAATCCCTCTCTTCTACTTGTTATTGTTGTTTTGCATCTAGCTTGAGCCACAGGACACCCGCTGCCCTAACCTTGCATTAATCACAAGCCGGCTGATAAATCGACCCGCCGATTAGCATGATAGATAGCCCAAAATGTAAATACAACCGCACATTGCTAATTGGCCCACTCTACCTGGAGACACATAGTTGCTCTTTCAACTTGGAGGATAACTTTGGCCTGGCGGGCACGGCTCTCGATCATTAAAGAGATGTAGAGTTATCATCTGTTTGTGAATCTCTCTCCTTGTACGATTTCTCTTTCGATTTTTCCTCCAGCTTTCTGTCCCCCTGTGTATGCTGATTTATACATTTGGTTTTAGAGGAAGATGGCACCTGTACACTGTCTGTTATAACAGATGGTATGGAAGGTAGTTAAGGGGCTAACATGCTATTGATCAGCCAGGGAAATCAATTGACAGCAAATACACACAAAAACCACAGAAGAGCATCTGACTACACACTCACCCACAGCAGTCACAACACACACGCGTTTCTACTAGACAACTTGTGGCGGTGTGTTTGTATGGAGAGAATGGTTAATGTTGGAGTGAGTTACCATCAGTTCAGCTGCACCAGGAGGTGAGGGCCGTGTGTGTGTGTGTGTGTGTGTGTGTGTGTGTGTGTGTGTGTGTGTGTGTGTGTGTGTGCATGTGTTTGTTAGGGGGCATATGAAGGGATCAAGTGTCTCTAGTTTCATTTCCTCTCACCCCCGTTTGCTCTGCCAAAGACAACAAGGCTTCATAAACTCTCAGAGTTCAGCAGCGGAAATCTCCCTGTCTGTTTTGGCAGTAGATAAGTTATAAAGTTCACTACCAGTTGCTGCTCTGAAAAAAAGAATAAAAGTCCCTGCTGTGACCCTCTGAAGAAGGTAAAAAAGGAAGAATATATTTTTGAAAAAAGAAGACAGTAAAGAAAACTGAAATTGCCAACCAATCTTTCCCGGCAGTCATCAGCCTAATAAATCCTGACGTTATCAATCCTGATTCACATATAACGACAATTGCCAGACATTAAAATTGGAGCTTATAATATATTTCTTAAATTTTCACAACTTTGCAATGCTTTTTTTATTGCACTGAGCACATTAAACGTGTAATAACTGGGTTCCATGGATAATTCCCTCCTTTTACATTGTTTTCCTATTGTCATTTGATACATCATCAAAGTATAGTATTGTCTGAATTTTTACAGAACAAATTCAAACATCCTGCGAAAATGTGATCATGGCAACACAGTCAGACATGGAGGAGAAAGTGCTCAAAGTGTGACACTAAAAAAAAAACCCTCATCATTATTCTACTCTTAACTATTAGAAAGGTCAGGTTGCATTACATACAGGCCAAGCAGCAACCTTTGGGGCTGAGAAGTGAAGCCAACGAATGGCCACTTGAGGGTGGCCTTGGAAGCCAGTCAATCCCCATAGACCCCAATGTTAAAATACCCAACTTAACAGCAGAAATAAACATGTTTACAGCCTGGTGCAAAAATGTTTTTGGTCTCTATAGCTAATTTCCCCATTCATAGTAACTGGCCTCTGCTTCACTTCTGGCTCCAAAAAAATAAAATGGCAACAGCTACCATGCTGTACTTGAGACTTCAGAACAGACGTCCACAAAAAACTGGGTTACATCATGATAGCTATGTCCCTCATGTCTTTTACAGTCTATTGTGCAGATGGAGGTAGTCAATGTATGGTACCCAGGATGTACCAATTGAGAGAGCAAATGTGATAAAAGTATGTATTTTTGATACATGTCAGTGCAGCAACATGGGACAGTATTTTGATGTGTTGATGAGCATATTCTGGCAGTAACATGCCTCAAGGTGTTTAACAGAAAACAACAGGTGCATTTGGATGAAAGAAATATGCTATGTGTTGCCCTTTATATTTGTGGATTATATACTAGCTGGGTAATAACAGATAGGGTAGGGGAGATCCTCTGTGTGGAGTTTGCATGTTCTCTCCATGTCAGCATGGGTTTTCTCTGTTTTCTCATGGGTTACTTTGGCTTTCTCCAAAGACATGCAGATTAGGTTAATTGGTGACTCTAAATTGCACCTGGGTGTGAATGTGTCAGCCCTGCGGTAGTCTGGCAACCTGTCCAGGGTGTAATCCACCTTTCGCCCAATGTAAGATGGGATAGGCTCCAGCCCCCCCGTGACCCCTAATAGGACAAGTAGTTACAGAAAACTAATTAATATTTATTACCATACTTTAAAAAAAGATTGCATGTGTTTTCAGTGATGCTATCACTCACCTGGTTCTACTTGATAACTTACTCACTTACTTGATAATTATTATTACTGAGTAGTAGCAGATCGCCTGTGCTGCAAACTTGGGGAATAGAAAACTCCCCAAGTTTGATAGAATAGAAACTGAACTGAATGTGGGAATTTACCAAATGGTGAGGGTCATACAAAAAGACATTTTCAAGCTGCATTATGGTTATCCAGCATTTTACGGAGCTTTATGAACTAATAGTCAGGACATCTTGGCCTCTGCTGCTTTGATTTCGACTACTCTTATTTAGTGCACAATGGGGTAACCTTTAAACGACCTGTGCCTATACCATTGCTCAGCCGATACAATCCATTCCAACAATCTGTCTCTAATCCATCTTGCTGGGTTTACATTTGGCATTTTTGAGAGCTACAACATGAGGATGCGTCACGTGTAAGTGCATATAAATGATAACCACTGACTTCTAAATACAATAGTTAAAATGCTACTTTCTCTTTCTCCCTCCCGTCATCCCTCCCGTTCTTTCAACATGTCGGCCTGTCTTCCAGCCACAGCAGCAGTTAAATCCTCCATGTGTTTCAGCCTGGTGAGGAAGCTCTTGTCTGTGACCACTGTATGCAAAACGTGGCATTAGTCACCAGCTAGCCTCCACTGACACGCCTGCAGTGTGAGGGAGATTAATGCCTACTAGGGACACTTTATTATTCTCTCTCTCCCTTCCTCTTTCTCTCAGTCTCTCTCTCACCCTCTCTCAGTCTTTCTGCCCCTCCAACTGGCCACACAATTAATTGTCTGCTGCGTGCCTCCCTCCTCTCCTTCCATTGCTTTATCTCCCCCTCCTTTCCCTTGCCAGAGTGACAGATGTGGAGAGGTACATGATATGGAGGGGAGAGATGAAGGTAGGGCTGTGTGTTTAAGTGTGTGTCTGTGTAGGTGGGTGTGGGTGGGTGGAGCGGTGCAGGAACACATGCTTTTGGCCTTGACAAGCACCTCCCATCCTTGGCCTACCCTTTCCTGCCAACACACACACACGCATGCACACACACACGCACGCGCGCGCATGCGCGCGCGTAACTCCCACTAACCAAGGCTGTCCCTACTGGCCAAAGCTGAGGCTAGTTTTAGGCAGAGATACTGTATCAATTTTATGACTTAGTGAACTGACTGTGAATTTTACATGACTTTGTTTCTTCACTACACCTTTCACACTCCACTTTTTCTATAAAACTTTTACGATGCTTTCTTAGAGAGGTCTCTAATAAAAAAAAAAGTGGGGGGGAGGCAACGAGAGTCAAGTACAGTCAGTCAAGTAAAATCAAAACTTCAAAGTAAATGTTGCACTAGTCTGTGCAACATATTTAGACTGTTGAATGGATGTTACACTTTTCTGGATTCTCAAACAGCAGAAGCACAAGACTGTCCTCTACTGCAGCCCCCCACATGAGTGGTTTCCAACCTGGGGGTCAAGACATTCCAAGCCATAATGACGATTAACAAGATAAGGAAAAAGAAGACAAAAAAGTTTTGATGATTTTTGGGATGGTACTAGTGGTTGGTCAGTCTTCAACTTTGGTCCAGACTGAAATATTGCAACTGCTACCAGATGGATTTCTATAATCTTCTGCTCTTCCTCATGGGTACCAAACAAAGAGTCCCGGTGACTTTAGTGTTCCTCTGACTTTTCCTCAAGTGTGAACAAGACTGACATTTTGGATTTTGATTAGCAAGTTTCAGCAGTTATTAAATGGATTGCCATGAAACTGATACAAACATTCAAGTCTTAATAGATGAACTATAAAAGCTTTGGTCATCCCAACTTTTCATCTAGCACCAAGAGCAGGTCAGTTTTCACTATAGAAAAGTTTCTCATCAAATAACAGATTTATTGGCACAGCATTTGGAACAAACATTCAGGCTTCCAAACTGATGTATTTTACTGACTTTGGTAGTCCAAAGACTGTTCAGTTTGGTCTATCAGGGCAACATTTTTGGCTCAGAGTAGAATGTACATTCTACATATTCATATGTACATATTTTAAAGTGTCTCTCTGAATCAAAGTAACCAAAGAAGTCTGGGTAGAAATCATCCTGTGGGACAGACAGACCATTCTCCCTGGCGTGTGATACTGACCCTAAAGGCAGTCTTTGGCAGCTCTATGAGATGCACCAGGCTTTCAACTAGAGCCATCCGTGGCAGTGCTTGATGCTGAGAGCAACTGTTGTAATAACGAGTGAGAAAAATTGCGTGGGATGGCAGGTAGGGGAGAAGTGTAGCATACTCTCACGTAACTTACATACACGTCCAGTTTGGAACCAAAAGTCACCATTGTTTTAATGTAACTTTATGTAATTACGTACCGTCACTCACATGACATAGTTAAGTCACATTATGTAACAAATACTAGGCATACTTGTTTTAACCCAAAACATGGTCTTTTTCAATAAACCTAACCAATTAGGCTAGTTGTGTTGCTTAAACCTTACCACAAAAGTTTCACAACATTCATCGTGTATTATATTGTATTTTAGCTGTGCATTAGATAAATGTGTGGCACTGTCAGATACAGAATGGGTGTTGCAAAGCATCGGTGCTTGACAACCTGGGATGAGACTGGGTAAGAACAGACCCTGGCGAGAATTCAGCTTGGCCAGCTAAACTAGGCCACACTAGTAGGGTTACTGTAATTTCTGGCTATGGCCCTTCTAGTGCCACCCACATCCAGTACTTCAACTGTACTTTGTTTAGGCCAAGTGTGAACTTTGGATGCTTGCCAATGTCCTACATATTTAGTATGCTACATTTACGACACTGAACTGTAGGATTTCGTCCGAGCACCCATTTTCATGCTCTTTTTAACTTACCTAAATGTTGTCATGTATAAAACTGAAATCATTAAAAAAATTGAAAATGGACTTATGTCAAACAACACCTAATTAAGCAAATCTGTATTTTGCAATAAACATAAATTATTATCACTTCCAGATAAACAAAAGGTAAATGTTGCCATCCTTGATTACTCTCTTTCACACATAAAACAGTGTAAAACATTCTGAAGTGGTGTTACGTAAGTGGAATTTGAGGCCCTGGGGATCAGACTCACAAAGCAACTGTCTTTCTCAAGAATTCCTTTAATACTTTGTAAAAACAAAACAAAAGAAACAAGGTTCATTGTTGTTCAGAGGCAGATCCAAAAAATTAAAAAAAGAAAAAAAACCCACATAATTTGGGCAAACTGTTGAGTTGGAAGTGCACTGATGTATTTACACTATTTTCATCCATGGCTTACTTGCTTGGAGCA
The DNA here is from genome assembly GCA_026686955.1 of Epinephelus cyanopodus. Taxonomy (NCBI): domain Eukaryota; kingdom Metazoa; phylum Chordata; class Actinopteri; order Perciformes; family Serranidae; genus Epinephelus; species Epinephelus cyanopodus. Next base: position 9,341,801 of record CM048914.1, read on the forward strand.
ACACAGGTGATGTTAAAGTGCATTATTTCTTCATAAATCACACAAACAGTTTTGCTTTTTGTACAGGGTCTCCCCTGTCTGATAAAGGTTAAACAGTCCTCTGATGTTACGTCTGTACATGTTTAGGATAGAATATCTCTGATACACGCCTACATCTGTTCACCCCACACACTTAGCATACCTCTGTCCATGGTGGCGATATTTTATGTCAAGTGGTTTGACAGAGAGACAAGACTAAAAGGGAGGGAAAAGGGGGGGTGGGGGTTAAAAGTAGCACTGAATAAGCTGACAGGACACCTCACAAACTGTTAGCTATGAAAGGTTTTGAATGACTCCACGTTTTTACAGGGAGATGTTGAACAGATGTTAGATTTAACTGTACATACACACCTACACACACACCCCACTGATCAGAAAACGTGACACATTTTTCAGCCACAGAGAAAAAGAGAGACAGCGCGAGAGAGCAAACATCCTTTAAAAGTTGACATTAGGTATTCAGACGCCAGAGAGCAAAGTGCCGGCAATTAAACCAATCAATCTTGTTGTTGCTCTGGAGCCAACATCTGGTCCGGTAGTCCTGGTAGACCGCTGTCTGGGGGTGGGTGTGGGCATTTGGGGTGGACAGACACTTTGAGCTGTCCTTCAGTGATCTCACTCTCTGTTTCTTTTTCACACACACATGCACACACACTCACAAATAGAGAAATGAGTAGAAAAAAATGCTCAGATACACACACATCCCCTCGTCCCAGGTCCGTACGGGCCTGATGTCAGCCGGTTCTGCTGTGTTGTTTCCTTTGTTATAAATAACAACAGGCCACCTGGACTCCTCCAGCCCGTTACCACTGCCCTGGCATGTGTGTGTGTGTGTGTGTGTGTGTGTGTGTGTGTGTGTGTGTGTGTGCGTGCGTGCGTGCGTGTGTGTGCGCGCGCGTGGCAAGGTCTTAATGATCCCCCAGGCTAGCTAGGCTGAGCAGAGGCTCAAAGCAGAGCAGAGCACCTCATCCCGGGCTAATGGGACAATGGAGGATTGCTTGTATGTGAGTGTGTGTGTTTGCATGAGCATGTGTGTTTACGTTAGTATACGTGCGAATGCACGGAGAGTGTTTGTGTGCGTACACATGAACACAGGTGCTGTACATATAAGAATGTGTGTGTGTGTGTGTGTGTGTGTGTGTGTTAATGGGACGGTGGAGGATTGGTTGGAGGACTGACTGGTGGCAGAGACGGATGGCCTGGGACAGAGACTGTGCTGACAACCAGTGAATACGGGGCAACGTTGCAGAAAGGTCAACGCCGCACACACACACACACACACTCGCACAAAATAATGTCAGGAGAGGAAAAATAGGGGAGGTGTAAAAAGTGTGTGCGCCTCCTCCCTGCTTATGTGACTTTCAAAGTTTTGCTGGTGTGTGTCAGTGTGTGTTTAAGTATGAATGTGTTTGGTGCATATTTGAGGAAAGAGAAAAGTCCCATTTGCATTTAGACCTTCATACTGTAACTCACAATTAAACTAATGAGTAGCTTGAGTGATTTTCAATGCACCTACTTCATGTATTTTAAAGTCTAGTTCACAAATTCAAAAAAAAAAGGTCCTGCAACAATAAATGTTAGTGGGAAATTGATATACAGCTGGGGAAGAATTTGAAAGTAAAACCTAAATAAATTAGTGGAGAAGCATAACAAATGCAGATGTTTACATGTAAGGCACAAGGGGTGTCTGTATGGTTAATAACATGCTTTGGCTTTCACAGTCACTGGATCTCAACCTTAATAAATGTTTTTTGAGCAAAAGTGCTCAAAACACTACAGCATAGCATTAGCTTTGTGAATGTATAAAGACAACTGGATACAGTGTTGGAGGTGGGAGTTCGTTCCTATAACGTTGCTCAGTGGTGCATAAAGCAAGAAGAGTTCAGCTGCCACCCAGATGATAAACATATGCTCACTCCCAACTCGTCACAAATCAGCACTTGTTCAGTGGACTTTCGACATCTGCATATGACACACTAGGTATCCTGGGTGCATTGTTGATGTTCTGGGACACTGTGTCTTTTCAAAATACACTTCCATTTTCCCAGGAAAAATAAACCACGTCAGTAAAACAAATCGTATTTACGTTTGTTTCCTTGTGCAACAATAGCACATGGCTGCATGGCTTTTCTCATTGGTGTCTAACGTGGAAACAACTGACCAAGCAGCGGTATTTGACGACTTAAGAAAGAAAGCAGGTTGGGATGATCGGCACTGCTACTGCTACTGCCCTTACAGACTCTCCAAATGTTAACGGACCAAATGTTTCAATAGTAAAAACAAGTGATTTGTGAGACAAGTCATTTGGGGTTGTCAAAAACATATCCATTGATTTACAGCCATTACTTTCACCATGCAAGTCAATAGGAAAAGAAAAGGTCTTTTTGGGCCCAGTGCCCTCACATGATGAATGTAATTACACTGGCTGGCTTCCTTCATCCTAGGATCGTGGTTAGCTCAGACACAGTACTTAAATCACGCCAGTGTCAGATTAGCATCAGCTGCAATATGCTGGCTCGACACAGCTGTGTGGCATGTGAGGGCCAATCATATTCATTGGGGAGGGGAATCACCAGATGCCCCATGATATTATATTATCACAAGATTTTAACATTTTGGGATATGCTTTGTATTGCAGTAACATACAGTATACTGCAATTTATTAGATTTTTTCAACTGAAATTTATGCCACCAATGGAAAACTTTGTCAGCATCTCTTTTTATCTAATAAGGTCAAGTTTTTAGTCAGTTTATCTTAATTCAATTATTTTTATTGCATAAAATTTTATTATCCTAATGGGGTAACAACAGTTAAATTTGTATTTGCAATGTTAATAATTTATACAATAACAAAAATCGATACTTAGTGTCTACATATCGACACAATATTGACACACAAAATATCATGATACTATGCTATACTATTTTTCCTTAACCCCAAATATTCATGCAGGTGTACAGTGTGCACATTATAACCTGACACTTATCACTGTTACCCTGCTGATTACACCCATGCCAACGCTATTTGCTGATGCAGCTCCCTGCACCTCCCCAACCTCCTCCTTATGTGGTATTTTGTGGTGTTGATATAACTAAGATTTATGTTCATGTATGTTTATTAGGCAGGATTAGCCCTCTCAGCAGAATCCTTGTTGCACTCAAGTTCTCAGAGAGCACTGTCCAACAGTACAGCCCTTTCCACCAAATCTAACTGTGTAACCACTTGCTATAAATGGTCAGTTTCTTGATGAAAGTGTCTTTGACTGACCCTCTGAGAACCCACATAGGTGGAATGGCCATTTTCTTTTTTCCCCCATTAAAATATTCAGGAAATGGCACTTCTACATCTGGCACTGCTACACTGCACTAATGCACAAATTACATGCATTTATTTCAGGATGTAAAGTACAATAATCTGCTTGGCGGAACATGCTAGATACATTCAAAGTTGCATTTTGACAGACTGGTAACTCATTTCACCTTTTTTGTTTCAAATAAATAACTTATTTAATAATCTTGCTTCGGTGATTAAGGTTTTTGGGGGATTTTAAAAATTAAGGAGGTCTAATATGACAATGAAGGAAAGTGCTACTCAGTACCATATAGATTCATTTACTTTTGTTTTAGTGCCACAAACGAAGACAGTCACTCTCAGTCCACAAGAAGTCCATCCTCACCCCTGCCTTTATTCATCACAAGTGTGTTATATTGATTATGTCGGTTTTTTTTACTGCTGCGTGTTGTTTTCTGATCAACAGTTTCTTTTTCTCACCCAAAAATGCACTGCAGAGAGTAGCCAGTAACGAGTTGCATGCAAAGCTGAATATCTGACAACTCTTTTAATTTTAAAAAAGCAAGCAAGAACTGTGAACTGTAATATTCAGAGCACAAAACATTTTGCCACCTTAGTTTTCACTAGACTTCCGGTTTGTTTGGCTCTGTTGCAACCATTTTTGGTAAGTAGTTTGTGTAACATTTAAAATCCAAAGCTCGCTACACTCCTCTTCCAGGCAGTATATCTGATAATCCGGACACCACGAGACTGCGCTGTTTCCTCCATGCTCTACACTCAGTCATTGATTATACAATAACATCAATTTGGGGATATGAAGTTGGTTGAGGGAAGGCTGATCCTCATGATCTCTGTGTGTGTGAGAGAGTGTGAGAGTGTGTTTGTGTGTGTGTGTCAGGGGGAAGTCCCTGTGGTCTGGAGCATATGTCTGGCCGTGCTAAAGTCGCAGGGTTAAGTAGGATTCAGACCAGGGAATACACTGCTGCAGATCTGGCACTAATACAGCAGTTCACCACCACCAACACATGCATGAGTGCACAGTAGCACAGAGGTATCAGAGGCTGTTTAGGCAGTAATCAGCCACATTAAGGCCGTACTACCATGATAATTTCACATATACATCACTGTACTCAAAATAGTGGGGTGTATGAGAAATATATATATAATATTGTTCATAGGAGGAGGAAGAGAATTATGGTGTTTTGAGTGTAGTGTTTGAGTGTCGTACTTGTCTTTAATTAGTATAATTAGGTGTGTATGGGCTGCACTGATGATGTATGTGAAATAGGATGAATATATGTGTGAAACACGTTGATGGTTGATGTGAAAGAAAAGGAGTGTGTATGAGAGTATAACGGTGTGCGTCTGTGCAAGCAAGCCACGCATAAAAGGTCCCTCCACCCCCGTCTGACACACACACACACACACACACACACACAACTAAGTTCTGTGTATAAACAGAGTAATTACTAGCTTTACCTGCTAGATTGTAAAAAAAATATAGGAATGACGAAAGGCATACTAAGGATATGAAGGTCCCATGTGTGTGTGTGTGTGTGTGTGTGTGTGTGTGTGTGTGTGTGTGTGTGTGTGTGTGCTTGGAGTTGCCCCAGCCTTAACATTTTGGTCCAGCTGGGTCAGTGTCCATCCTCATGCTCCAGCCCTCAGGCAGTGACATCCAGACCCTTGATCTCCATTTCTTTCTGCCACACAAACACATTTTCTGCAACCTGCAATAGATGATGATTGTAATCTAAAATAAATGAAAGGGAAAAACACAGGAGAGGGGAGGGCAGGCGGGCAGGGGGGGGAAGCATAGAAAGAGGAGGGGGACCAGAAGGGAGAGAGAGACAGAGAGCATTATCACCTTGGCCGAGCATCAGGAGTTAGAAAAAAAACAAAAGAGTGGGAGAGAGAAAAGAAGGTCCACGGGCAAATTCATCTTCCCCTGCTACAATCAATCTCTGGCCAAAAGAAATACACAATAACTAGGCAGGAAGAGGCCAAGATTAATGGGCCACCGACATCTCCACTGACCAGCATCCACCTCCACCCAATACCACCTCTCTCTCCCTCTCCTTCTCTCTCTCCCTCTTTCACATGCCCTCTTTCTTTCCTCAGCCAGTCTCTCTCACCCCATCCCTCTTTCTCCCCTCAGTCTTTTGCTCTCCCTCTCCCAGAAAAGCCCTGTACTTTTTTTCCCCATGCACACTTTCCCCCCTTCCCCTACCCCCTCCACGCACACCTTGTCTCTGCCACATGCAGTGATCGATCGTTTCTGCTGACTGTTTAACAAGTGCATTAGCAAGCTTTAATGAGAGCGGCCAGTCACTGAGCAAATGCATGCAAGGGCAAACAAGGCCAGGCATGCCCACTAACTCTCAGCTTTCCAACATGGAGCAAAGGGAAGAATGGGTTTTCCTCAACATCGAGGATAATCTTTTGGACTCCACTTTGCCCTCGGTGTTCACTGGATCCACTTGTTAAATGTCACATTTTTATTTTAAAATATGTCATGATAAAAAGGCCATGGAAGCTACAACAGTGGATCAACAATCGACAAACTCTGGAGGTGTAAAAGAACTGCTCATGAAGTTGTTGATACTTTTGAAAAGCCAATTCATTCTCTGTTTAGTTTGTAAATGACGTGAAAAGTGACATGAAGTGACAGTTAAAATCCAATAAGAGGGCGGCATGTCAAAGTATTTGCAAAACACTGGGGAGTGAATTGTGCTTTTTGTTTTTGCTTAGAGGAGGGACATACATCTTTAAATTGTTGTTTTTTGTTTTTATCGAATCACTGATTTTTTAGACATGTCTTAGCTTGTTTTCTTTCAACATCATCAAAATTACATCATTTATCATCAGTCAGAAACTGTAAAAACAGAAAATATTGCTGGGTTCTCAAATTTCACAAAAATTTCCTTGGACACCTAATGTGCTATGAACATTTACATCATTAAAAAAATCAATCAATAAATAACCAAATCTGAGCTTGAAATAGTCATATTTTGTCAAAATCACTTTATTCTACGACTCCAAACCAAGCCTCTATCTAAACCATTTGCACTCACTAGCCAGCGTGCACAACAAGAGTGAAAACCAAGGGTTTTTTCAACCCTCTTCAACTTTTTACTTTCAGACATCAAAGCATAAGGTTTGAAAATCTAACAACTAATTTATGTTGGAGGGAGGGTCACGCACTGTCAGCCAGCTCAAGGATCAAAATAAAATTTAAAGAAAAAAAGGGAAGTCACACTCCAGCCAGCCCCCTCCTCTGACAGATAAAGAACAGTTCCTAAATGCAGCCACAACAGTTTTAGTTAGTTCTTTAAGAAAACAAAGTACTCCATATGCCCTATTACCCTAAGCTGTCAAAGCACGTCTCTGTCCCTACTCGACAAACACATTCGCTATTTCCCAGGCCCTTTCACTGCCATTTTTCATCTATCCAGCATTACTTCACTGCTCCATCCATCTACGCACCTGTTCCCGCCAGTTACCTGGCCTTCCCTGCCCACCTACTCACCTGTCTCCACTTTCCTCATCACTCCTCCAGATATTTAACCAGCCCATTTTTGTTCATCCCATGTCAGTTCAGCCTTACTGTGGACCTGTCTACCTGCCTGTTAATTATTACCTGGTACTTTGCCTGCCTGCCGACAGACCGACCTCTATGTCTGCCTACCTGTACCTACCTGTAAGCTATTTCATCAAGCACTGAAGTCATCCTGCTGCTTCCTTGGTCTGCCTTTGGATTCTGTCCCCATTGGCCTGCATAACCAGCTGTGACACTAAAGGATATTTTGAGAATTTACTCGACTGTATTACTATAAGCTGATTATAAAATGCATTGTATGTTATTGCAAAGTATGGAAGCCATGACCAGCAGTGCGTCCTGTCATTTTTGTTAATACCATTAACAAAATATTCAATCCATTATCACAAGCTACAAAAGGTTGTTTTAATTTGTTAAATAAAAATAAAATAGCTTTGTCAGAAGATAATTACAGAATACAGTTTCCTCTTACTAGGCTACTTATAATAAGGTCTATAAGAGACCAGGCGTGCCATGCCAGCATGCACAGATGATGTCTTGGCAACTGTCACCACTGTTTAAAGCTAAAAATGTCAGATCAGGGAGTACCTGTTATTGATGTTATTGATCATACTAGATGGTAATGGGAATAAAGTCGTAACAAAGTGTTCTCTGCTGCACAGAGAGGCTCTGTGCACTCCAGAGGTATAGAGTAATAGTACTGAAGTATTAACAGAGTGGCCAGATCACAGTCAGGTGCGTCGTGATGAGTGTTGGGTGAGTGCCAAACACACTTTTGGTAATTTTGTGCCAATTGATGCACCTGTGGCACATCTGGGGTGCATTTCGGTATGTTGTGGGATTTGAAAAAAAATGTATTATTGTGAGAGGATGCATCAGAGGCTATGACAATCATGGCTTATCACATTCACTACTTTCACCCCTTTATTAACAGAGCACCCATCATGGTGACACACTAACATTCAGGATTCCTAGGGAGAGTTTTCCTCAGACGATACTTCTTGTTGTCTAGGACTTGGGATGGAAATAATTTTTAAACCGTATGGAACCCAAACAAAATTGTGATTATATTACAGGTAGATGTGCGACTGTGATGTCAGGGAAGAGCATGGCCTATTATATGTTCAGCCAAATGGATCACTCTTTGCAGTGTCTGGCGGTGCTGTTTGTGTACCAGGCAGTGAGGCTCCCTGTCTGGACACTCTTAATGGTCCAGGATAAAAAATTCCTTAGTATTTGAGGGGCTACCCAGTATTTCCTCAAGTGTCTGAGGTAAACAGTCTCTGTCTTGCCTTTCTCACAAGTGAGTCAGTATGCAGCACCTTGATGATGTAGAAACCAAGGTACTTGAAGCTGTCCACCATCTCCAAGAGGACCTGTTTATATTTAGGGGGGCATAGGTCCTTCTTCCCAATGTCTACTATCATCTCCTTAGTTTTGCAGATGTTTAGCAGCAGGTTGTTGTCCTGACACCAGTGGGTCAGGTACTCTACTTCTTTAAGGTAGGCCTTTTTCATTGGCCCACCACTGCTGTGTTGTAAGGAAACATGATGATGATGGAGTTTGAAGTGGCCACAAAGTTGTGTGTGTACAGGGAGTACAACAGGGGACTCAAAACACACCACCTGGGGTCTACCCATCAGGATGTCACAGATCCATGTGCACAGTGAGGTGTTCAATACCAGGTCCTTCAGCCTTGTGATGACCCTGGAGAGAACTATGGTATAAAACGCTTAACGACAGTCAATTAAACAATCTCATGTAGCTCCTTTTCTTGTCCGGATGAGACAGGGAGGTGAGGAGGATGTGTTCTGTGGTGTCATTTGTTGATCTCTCAAGATGGTAACCAAACAGTAGTGAGTCCAGTTTGCTGGTTAGTAAGGGTCAGATGTAATCCTTGACCAGCTGTTTAAAGGACTTCATCACTACTGAGGTGAGAGCCACTGGGTGGTGGTCATGCAGACAGGCTGGTCTTGTTTTCTTAGGCACATAAATGATGGTGGACTTCTAGAAGTATGTGGGAGTGACAGACTGACCCAGTGACAGGTTGAATATCATTTTGAACACTGGCGCTAGTTGGTCAGCACATAGTTTGATGACCCACCCACTCATACCATTTAGTCCTGCTGCTTTCTTGGTGTTCACACACTTGAGAGCCCTCTTGACGACATGCTCAGAAAGAGTGACAGGTGTGGGAGATGGATCCACACTCCCATTAAAGCCTCTGGAAACCCAAATCCACAATAGCCTTCTAACTATGTAATTTAGGGTCTTATGTACATAATATTAAACATGTAAAAACAATTAGAAATCAGTTTCCATCCAAATTCGAAATATCTGTCTTTTAAGTTTTTGTACATTCTTGAAATTGGGTTTGATTTGGCTGTGATTATCTCTGAGATTTATTATGCAATAAATTCCAAACCAATCATAAATCATCCGTCAGGTGTCTCATCCCGCCCCCCAGTGGCAGCGCAACAAAACCTTTCTGCTCCAGCTAAATCAGCTTTAAGTCATATAGCATGGTAAGTCAGACTTGGCCGGGCACATCAGAATTTTACAGTAGGCTACGCAGTACACGCTGATTGTATGAATACACGTCCATGCACAAAACTGACTTAGTGGAGTCTGAGAAACAGCTTTCTAGTCTGATGTTTAGAAAATACAGATCGTAAACTGACTGAACCGCTCGGCTGCGACCCAGCGGAGGCTGCCACCGGCGGGCTCCCAGCAGCACTCGAATCAGGCTGACCGGCTCCAGAGCCCGGACAATCCGAGCCTTTGCAGCTCGTGGAGCTGCAGGAAGAGGCGGCTTGTGAGCGGCCGGGTTTGCCCCCCGGGCCTGGTGCCAGTGTCGGCTCGCGGGGAGGGGACGTAATGTGCACCCTTCCTCACTTCCTGTTTCCTGATGCTGCAGGAAACAACACAGTTTTAGCCGGAGGGGAACATTATTCGAGGCGGGCAAATACTTCTACACAACGCCAGAGAGACGGCCGGCCGGCACCGGTCTCTACCACTTTGAGGGTCGGTGTGTGTCAGAGTAAAGACATATTTAATCTATTAAGACTGGATGTGTTTGAATGAAAAAGGCTATTATCAGAAAAACGGAACAGATTTATGTTTTTAATGAAAATGTATCTCAATAAAGAAAGGCAAAGCGCTAGCCTCCCGTTGTCATTCATTTCAGCTAACATTGCATGTAAAAGTTATGCTAACTATTCTACGAAGTAACATTAATATGAATCACAAAACATTTTGTGATTCACCATTTACCATTCAGTGACCACCTGAAAGGAATCATTGTCAGCTGGCAGGGCTTCTACTTCGTCCTCTGAATCATCAGAGGGCTCAAACATGTACGGTCAATCAGAACGAGGGAGCTGTCAATCAGAGCGTTATCTGCCACGCCCACTCTGTCCTGGCAAGTGGTGTAAACAGCAGTTATGAATGGTTATTTTCACTCAGACTTTTGTGGATGATTAATGAGACACTCGACTTTTCCTATTTCAAGCTGTGTTTCCAAAGGCTTTAACCTCTGCTTCAGCTGTTTTTGTTCTATGTCTGCCATTGGCTTCAAAGTCAGCAAAACAGTTGTTTAGCTCACTTGCTATAAGCACATCAGTGCTTGACACGTGTTGACAAGTACAGGGGTTAAAGTTCTCAGGCACAGCGCCGGATTTCCGGCGTGGCGATGTTTCTCTCCAGCACAGGCAGAAGTGCTCTGCAGTGCGAGCATTTCATACACATTTGCCCCTAAAAATATATATATATATGTGTGAACCGGGAAAATGATTTAGTAAACACAACCTACTGTTTACCATAATTGGCATTGGACGCTTTTTCATCATTAATCGATCAAATAAATGTATGTCAAAACTCGCTCCTTTGGCTCTGATACAGCCTCTCCCGCCCTTCCTGCAGTCCCCACTGCACTGGGCTTTGTAACAATGACCATGGTCAATGGTTACACGGGACAGACAGTCAATCAACACTGACGCCCGTGCATGCTTTCACATCATGTCACATTGAGAGACAGAGCACAGACAAAGAGGGAGAGGCTCCGGTAAGCCAGTAGTAATTTTGAAGGTAAGGTAACAGAAACCAGACAGAAACAAAAGCTGCAATAAAAGTCCTCTATGCTGAAGTTTTAAAGTCACTACCACAACATTATATGATCCATTTCAATGATGACATGCTTGCCCGGAGGTGAGATTTCGACGTAACCGCCTGTTTAATTCACATCAAGCGCGATACAATTTTGCAAACAGCCTAAATGATTTAGCTTCTAAAAATAAATAGCACCAAGGCAAAAAAGAGATGTAGGAGCTATAAGTCAAAAAGTCTGGTAACCACTGAAAGTTTAATCTTTATTTATAAACTCATTATGCTCTGAAATCATCTGAAAAGTAACTACTAAAGCTATAATCTTTTTGTTCGTTTTGATAATTAACACGTTCCTTTGCAACACACACATTTCTATTTCTTCTTCCAAGCCCTCCCGCTCCGGAAAAGATTTCAGATTTCAAGCACACAAATCTACCGCATAAATTTTTTTCTTGCTTTAACCCCTGCAAGTATTGTAATCTGTCATAGTTCTTAGACCTTTGCAGATGCTTCTGGGATGCCCTCTTAGAATTATAGTTTCCCTTTCTTCCTGTTGTTCCTTTTTGCCTCTGTGACTGCTCTTCTTACATTGTTGCCTGCCATCTTATAATTGTATAATTGCCAAAATTCTGATTGGCCTTACCATTTCCTGACATCTCGCGTCACTAGGAGCTTGTGTCATACTTTGTTTACATACTTTGACCTCGGCAAGATGGTTGTATGGTCGCTCTTCCCAAACACGGGTAGAAATTCCACGCTGTAGTCATTTCTGAATAGTGTATGATAGTAATCCAGTGTTTATTCCCCTTGTGGCAGAATCAGTTTTGTTGATGGAAGTCAGGCCATGACTTTCTTAACGATAGCCTGATTGAAGCCTCCAGCAACAATGAGTGCATTAGGATTACTAATTCAAGTCTTAGATAAGATCCAACAGGACACCCTCTGTACTCACTTATGGTGGAATATGGACCACTGTGATCATGACCCATATAAAATCCCTTAGTAGAAAGTGCGGTCTGCATTTGATTGACAATAGCTCCAGATCAGGTGAGCAGGAATGAGATAGAATTTTAGTATTCTCACTGTCACACCAGTCCTTACTCACCATGAAGAACAGACCTCCTCTTTTTCCTGTTTCCGCTGAAAACAGATGTGGGCACAGAGGTCACCCAGTTTGTTATCCAATGCCTGTACATTGGCTAACAAAATGCTTGGCAGAGAGGATCCATGTGACCTGGGATTGCAGTTAATCTTTAATTACTCTACCCTTGCCTCAATGCTTCCTCCAATGTTGAGATGGATGCAGAGAGGGATGCAAAAATGGTCTTACTTGTGCATGTGGTAGGGGTTATAGCTAGTGCCCATCCCCTCCATCTTTTCCTTGATGTTTACGCCAATGTTAACAATTGAAGTCCTCCACAGGCCAGGTAGCAGAATTGGCAGGATGGCAGTTTACGAAGTGGTGAGTTGACCATTACCCTATCCCGATGAGTCACTAATTTTCGTGTATTATCATTGTCCAATATTATTCACAAAAAGGACAACCAATATTTGTAAAAAATAAAATTATTTGTATACATTTAGTGGAGCTGATCTATAGTTCCAAACCTTTTAGAATGAAATCATATTGGTGTAAGAAGCATAAAAAGTGTTGTGAGACTTATGGTTTTACTAATATTTCCACAAAACAAGGGTAAAATTTTCATCCAGACATGAGGGGGGACCAACCCGACCCAGATGGAACTATGAATATATAGGTAATATACAACCATCAATAAATATTCACAAATTATGTTCAGGTCAGATTCGGCCTGTACATTTTGGGAGACTTCATTTTCAGTGTTAGTGTCTTGTTAGTTACGTGACAACACATAAATGCAACACGGGCTATTTCAGTTCGCTAATATTCATGTAAGTTAATGTTAGACAGCAAACAATGGAGGACATCAAACAAAACACGAGCATCTAACGTTACCTGAAGCTTAGTGTACATGTGTGTTAAAACAATCTACCTATATAAGTCTATATTGAGCAATGCCTTTTAATGGTCATTTACAAGGCTGGTCAGAGATCGAAGGCTGGTGGAGTGGGCAGCAGCAACAACAGGTCTTTCTCCAACGAAGCATGACACAACAGGTTCCCTGGCAACTCACACATAAATCTCCGTATGTTCCTTTTGTTTCTTTTGTGGCATCTTTTAGGGTTTTTTGTGTTTCCCGGACCCAAAGATGATGCCTATTTAGTCCAGTGGAACTGTTCGCCTGGTGCACATGCCAAAAAAAGTGTCTGGCGTGCAAATTTACTTCTGTGGTATGTAGCCCACTGAAAATGGGGAAAATGCTGTTTGGGCCTGGGGATTTTTTCACCCCAATATCGCCAGTGGCCACTGGGAGGAACTGGGTGCAAGACTGAGCTGTTTACATGGGAGCATGATTGTAATGCAGTCACAGCTGTGTGTTTACAGAGTACTTTGCAGCAGCTCAGCCAATCATATTCAAGTACTGGAACTCTGTTTTAGAGAGCATATTTATTTATGTTACCTGTATAAAACATACTCTTTCATGCCAACAAAAATAAATGTAAGGCAACATTGAACCAAAATAGATAGTCCCCCCGTTCATTCCCTCAAGTGAACTTTATCAGCCTCAGTAGCCTTTTCTGTCACTGATAACTGTGAAAGTGGCAGATCAAACCCTGGCTTCTATTTGTCAGCCTATCCACACGTTCTGGTTAGAATATCCATTGACTAGGTGAAAATGACATTAGTACTTTAATTAAAGCCTCTCCATACAGATGCGAGAGAGTAATGATCCCCTTTCAGACAAATGAGAGAGGAGTGTGAATATAAAAGTCATTTCATATTATTGCCGCTCACAAGAAATTGTCACAACATCACTTATTGACAACTCCGCAACAGAGATTCTTCAAAACAGATTGTGTGGAAAGAACAGAGATGGAATGTAAAGGTGGCATTGGCTGTAACTAGCCAGTTATCATATTTAGTCCTAGTTTTAGTTATCATCTGCTATTTAATGTTTTAAAATGAATATATACATATATATATGTGTATATAGTGTATATATATATACATACATACACCCATTGAGGTTTCGTCATTATTTAGTAAGATATTTGTAAGATATAGTAAGATGTTTACACACACACACACACACACACACACACACACACATATATATATATATATATATACATATATATACATACATATATATGTTTTGACGAAAACTCTGGGTGTGTCTGTGGGTGTGTCTGTGTGTCTGTTCCACGTTTTTCTCCTCACTGACTCGGTCAATCCATGTGAAATTTGGCACAGTGGTAGAAGGTCATGGAAGGATGCGAATGAAGCAATATTACATCAATTGGCCGAAGGGGGGCGCTATAGCAACTGATTGAAATTACAAACTTTGAATGGGCATATCTCATGCCCCGTATGTCGTAGAGACATGACTTTGCACAGAACCCATAACTTCTGGTTATATTGATTTTCTGCCATTTAAAAAAAAAAAAATAAACTCTTAAAATCGATCTTTTCCTACACTGCAAAAAAAATCAAGTCCGTTAAACTTGCAAATGAAAGTTCCCCTGCTGCCTTAAAAACGCAATTTGACCCAACTTGAGGTTTATCTTTGTTTCAATTCAGAAATTAAAGTTTAAAAAGTTGATTGTACTACATTGTTCTAGTTGATTCAACTTTGTTTTTGAAGTTGTCAAAGTAAATTCAACTTTTTATCACTTGCTGTCTCAACTTAAACTGCTGAGTTCAAAGAAAAAATCATTACACATTATCAGTATAGGAAAACTGTTAATAACTTGTTGTTTCAACTTGATAATGTGAGTTAAGTCAGATTAATATTAAACATCACCAATACAAGAACTTTCCTTAGCTAGTTGAACAAACACACGTTTCTGCATTATTGTGACTCAGTTTTGAGTTATAGCAACTTACTATTTCAAGTTAAAAGGACTTAAATTTCAAATGTGTTATAACTTACATGGTACATGATAGAACACAGAATTCTAGCATTTTTCCAAAAACATTTATTATTTAAACATGTCTATAAGGTCAAACATTGGGCTCTGGTAGATTGTTTACATGCCACCAACTACCACAGTGTCAAACTTAGACAAGTGTGTTTAACAATGAGGTTCATTTAAACCTCAAAATGAAGAAAAATGCTCAACATTGTGAAGAACATCAGACAGAGAGGAAGGGTGGAGGGAAAATGTCAGGCATGTTATACAATGAGATATCAGGTTCCTTAAAACCTCAATATGAAGAAGAATGCTGAACATCGTGAAAGGTAAATTGAACACACAATGGGTCAATATGTAAAAACATGTCTAAGAGCAAGAGAGAATAAACCTGCAGCAACAGCATAAAGATGATATCAACCAGATGTCATCATATCATCATCATATCAGATAGACAATACTGGCCAAAACAGATCAATTAATCACACATTCCCAAATGAAACGTAATATCATATGTTCCTACAGATAAAACAGACACAGAAGTTTTACTGCCACTACTTATTACCTCCTTGGACCACTACTGACTTTGTCTTCTCTTCAGAAGTTTGTTACTTGTAACTCACCAAGTCAATACACATGAGGCTCCAAGAAATAATCATTTGTATGTAGTGGAGCTGTGTTGTGGTTCATGTTGTGTTCTCCACAGAACAAGAGCCACAAAATCATATCATTCACATTTATCACATTTTTTTTGTGAAAACAAAATGCCAACCAGAACCAAAATGGAAAGACAGACACTGACCAATATTCAAATCACTGTTCACATTCTAACAGCCTCACGTTCATATATGAAAAACATAACTTGTTTTAAATTTTCCTCTTGGATATTCTTTTTCTGTCCCACCCCTGTATTCAGTGACCTGACCTCATTCATTAGTGAACAAAGGTAGTAGAAATACAGACAGTACATTCTATACATACTGAGGCCGCTGCCTGTTTTGTCTCTGTGGAAATTGTTGTTAATGACAAATAGGAGGCTGATCTAACATGGATTGTCTCTGCTGTCACTCAGCACCATTCAAAAGACCCTGGTCCCTTCCTCTGTCCACCACATATTTTTTCTCAGCAGAAGAAAATTACAACACTCATGACCCTTTCATTGGAGTGGCAGGATGGAATTTTAGAGATAGAGATAGAGAGAGAGATAGAGAGAGAGAGAGAGATGCAGACAGGGAGAAGGTAGGGTGGGGTTGTGCATTATAACAAATGTGAGACATGTTATACAGTAGATGTTATACAATGACACATAGTAAGATAACAGGTTCATTAAAACCTCAATATGGAGAAAAATGCCGAACACTGATCACCCAGAATACACCTGTGTCAATTGAAGACACACTTGAAATCTTTTTGTTTACACGCGATATCTAAGCAGCTTGTTCCTTAGTCCATGGACTCTTGCAGAGCATTGGTCTGGTTTAATGCTCATGATGACCTTCTGTAGGAACTCAAAGGTGTACCTCATATTTCGCGTACTCAAGATTAAGGCAGTAGATGGCTCCCAGTAGCGCGGCAAAGCCGGTGGGCACATCTCTGATGTCGTGTAGGATGATCTTCTCCTCTACTACCACAGCCACATTAAAGACTTCCAAAGGGAACGCATCCTGCAGGGGGCCTTCGTGCCAGATCAGTAGTCCAACTTCCATCCCTCCCATTATGACATCGAGGGTTTCACCATGAGCCTGAAGACAGATAAAGACATAAACATCTTAACCGACATCTTAACCGTCCAAGTTTAAAACATCACTGCCACTCTTATAAAGGCTATAACCATCTTTGAAGTGAGTGAGGGAGCAAATAATGGGACTGAAAGGCTGTGGTATCAACCAATATAAATAAAAACTCCTGCAAATGTAATAAAACATGTACTAAACTTGAAAATGTAATGAAACTCAATACTGTGAGAACTTGACCAATAATGTACTCAAATATTCTGACTGACACCGCAATACCTGTAGGATCCAATAATGTACAGTATTTCCAACATGTGTAATACTGCCTGACAGTGTTGTAGTTTGTGTTTTAAGAATTGAATAATGTTAATAATATATTTTTTCTTTAAAACATATTGTTTTGGGTATGGAAATACCTCTTATGAACATGACAAATGTTGCCTTGATCACATTTAAAAAAAATCTAAAGAGTGTAGTAATAAATGTGTAAATGTATTGTCTTACATCACACATCCTTGTTCCCAGCTTCCACATTCTGACTATTATGCATTTTGTCTGACTTGATAAAAAAAAAAATGCTATTATGAGTTTTAAGTGTATGTGTTTATACTTATTTTGCACTAAACAATACTAGAACTACATCAACTAGAGTAATGAATTACAAACAAGTAGTTAAAAACAGCTATCCATTAGTTACAAAAAAAAAAAAATTATAAACAGACGTTCCACATCTTATTTCCAAAATCACTTGTGTATTGTGTTAGGTTTAGCTAAAACTTATGCAGTATAAATGCAACAACCCTGCAAGAATTACAATCTTTTTGTTAAAATAGTCAGTTTGGGTTTTGTTATAAGTTGTGGTGCTGTTAATTTTGGATACCGTAGATGGAGATGTACACGTAATGTAATGAATATTACATTATAAACCGGAACGAATACAAGAAACACTATCATCAAAAAAATAAAATAAATAAAATACAATCATGAATATTATCATTACATCATGAATATAACTTAATGTTTTCTTGCACAACACAATACACATTTATTTATAAAGCACATTTAAAAACAACAGCACTGACCAAACTGTTGTACAAACTGCATTAAAAAAATCATAACAATGGTTTACATTAAACTGGCAAACAGCTCTCACAGAACCTCTGTGCCGCTGCTATGTGAATACATACACAGATGATAGGGAGGAGGGGCTGGATGATTTGGGCATAAGACATTCAATGTTAGCTAAAACTATATTTTTATTTACAAATGATCGTTTTCAGTTATTTCGCTCTGACTGTCTGTAGCTGGGCAAAAGTACCGGAGGGGCATGAAGGGAGTGGATGTCTGTTGCCCAGCAGGAGTTCGTAAAATTCTTTGTACCATCTTTGGAGGAACTTCATTACAGTTTACTCCTGTCTTAGATCAAAATATTATTTAGCATGACAAGTCCACCTCTGCTTTGATAGCGCTCTGAATATTCTGTTTTCAATGTGCTGCATACACACCACACACAAAGTGAAAAAGAAAAGGGGGGAAAACGGGGGAAAAACGGGGAGGGGGGGGTTGGCGGCGGCAAGGGGAGAAAAAGTTCACTCAGAAAGGAGTTATCTTTAAGTCTACTGCATGCTCAGCACTGACACCGAGCAGAGCACGAGCAGCGTTCAATGTAAACTGGAGACTGTAAACTTAATTGCCCTACTTGGGATAAATAAAGTTATTTGAACTTGAACATCGAAAGTAAGGTAACTGTCCACATTATGCTTGGACTGAAAGTGGCTAACTAGTTAGCTAGCTAACTCCTGTTCGACTTGAAGGGTGTGGGGAGCTTGAGTAAAAAAAACCTCAGCGGCACAAAATAAACCACGAATATTACGGTCGCATTTAAACACTACACCAGTTAGCTATATAATTAACATTTTACACGTTTTAACAGAAGTGTGGCCGATTTGTCCACCATAGCGGTGGAGGGGGGAGGGGTGGTATAGTTAGCTTATCATGGGTGCCACGAATTTAGCTCTTCCAGGCTATTAAAAAGTACAAGCAACATAATTATAACATGTTTTAACGTTACCGCATTTACCGGTTAATGGAAAAATAGTTAATAAGATATTATTAAACTCACCTTGCGCTGCTCCTGTCCACCTAACCGGGCGGTCTCCTCACTCCTCCTTGTCCTTGCATGCAGATGCAGAGTAAGCCAGTGTTGTATTGCTCCGCCTCCGTTAACAGGCCGTTGACAGGGAAATAGTCTCGTTCCGCTGGTGAAAGTAGTCCTTTCTTGTTTACTGCAAAATGTGTATATTTTTAGATGGAATTCGATGTGTGACCTATCTGCAGTGTTTAAATGATTATTCCCATGCTTTAATCTTGCCTTGGTTTAAGGAAGACATTTTAACTTAAAAAGTCACCGCAAGTCACACCAGATAGATTTTTCTGGGTCACTCCTGCTTTTTTTCCTCCCAACTGATAACTTACAAACCCAAGTTCAATCAACACATACAAATCAGTCAAAATTATCAGATAGTCACCATAATGAGTAATTGTAAGTTTTACTTTCCCGCTGTTTCCTCTCCTTTTTTTTTTTTAAACTGATAACTTACAAACCCAAGTTCAATCAACACATACAACTCTGACAAAAAATTCGAATAGTTGACACAATGAATAACTGTAAGTTTTACTTTTTAAAACTTGTAAAGTTGAGTTCAAAATCCAAAACTTGTCAGAGCTCTTTGTGATAAAGAGGGGTAGCAAGTGGACATAACTAAACGAGGCTGCAATTATTTACAGTGTAGGAAGTTTGACCGATCTGCATGAAACTCAGTGAACATAATCTAGGGACCAGTATCTAAAGTTCCCTCTTGGCAAAAGTTGGAAAACTTACTAAAACTGAGCTTCTATAAGGCAATGAATATTGCAGAGGGCGTGGCTCATCACATAAAGGTGTATAACATCTCAAGGGTTTCACGATCACCACGCAACTTTGTAGGCATATGACCACACATAATCTGAGGGGACCCCTCCATTATTGACCCCATCAAACAAAATGGGGACGCTAGAGAGCTAATTTCTTATCTAGGCCTAACCACCATATCGATTTTTACTAACTTGATAGATATGTAGAACAGGACGCCTCAAGGTGACTGGAGAAATGTAACTCTAATTGGCAACTGGGTGGCGCTATAACAACAGAAAAATGCTTTAAAAATGGCAATTTCTAATTTTTGGTATAACTAAGTCATGGTATGGTGTGCTGTACATAATCACGGAAACTGTCAGTGTGTCATTCTGTCAATCACACTGACGTGGTCAATCTATGTGAAACTGCACATAGGCATTGAGGATTGGCATATGCAGAAGGTGACAAAGCTACCAATGGGTATGGATTAGATATATCTATCTATCTATCTATCTATCTATCTATGTATCTATCTAACTATATATATATATATATATATATATATATATATATATATATGTATATGTAAATACATTGTACAGTAGTTGTTATGGATGTAATGAGATGATTATACTTGATAAAGAAACAGACTATGTCCACTAGTTGTAGACGAAGTACTCAGTTCCTTAACTTAAAAGTAAAAAGAGCAATACAACAATGTAAAAAAATACGGTTACATAAATCCTGCTTTGAGTAAAAGGGCGTGAATATTGCCAGGAAAATGTGCTTTCCAATTATCAAAAGTAAAAATACTCATTATGCAGGTTGGCCCACTCCAGAATGTTGCATATGTATATTATAGGATGATTATTACTGATGGATATAGGTGTAAATAAGCAGTAATTTACTGTCGGGACTGGTCAAGGTGGAGCTGCTTTTAGTTACTTCATATTTTGTTAGGCAGTTTGAATTGAATTACTTTATATACTATTAGGCAGTTTTTCAGTCTTACAAACTTTATTTTCTTGATAATGTTTTTTTGTTTTTTTAAAGAATATTGGTAAGGTGTAAATCATGCTTTCATTCATAACAGCTTGTCCTGGTAAAGGGTCACAGGTAGGCTGAAGCCTATCCCAGCTGACTTTGGGCAAGAGACGGGGGATACCCTGGGCAGGTTGGCAGACCATCACAGGGCTGACACATGGAAACAGATAACTATTCACACTAACATTCACACCTACTGGCAATTTAAAGTCACCAGTTATTCCGACCTGCATGTTCTTGGACTTTGGAAGCTTAAGAAAGCCCACACCATCATGGGGAGAACATGCAAACGTCACACATAGAAGCTCCAGCTGGCCAGCAACAGTAGTAACTACTGCACCACTGTATATGCCATGGCAGAAAATTTCAAACAATGTAAGTCATTTAGGACTAAACAGCCTACAATTACTTTTTTTTCCTCTATACACTGCATCATATTTTAGAAGCTGCTTGTATGTTGTAAGAAGAATGGCCTACATAACACTAATGTCTGTCCTCCTCCAAAACACAACCACACAGGACATTTGTAAGAGCAGCTTTTTGCAACCCATAAGACAGGAGCAAAGAAGGAAGTCCAGTGATGTAGTATAAAGAGCGAAAAAGAGAAAAAAAAAAAGAAATACTTGATGACTTTGACCCTGTTTGTGTCTCATGTGAAACCAAAAGACAGCGTTGAGCTCTTACAGTGAAGTGACGTAATGAGAGTGTTACTAATGTAACGTAAGTTACGTGACAGATGTACTTATTTTAACTCAAACTATGGTCTTTTTTCTAAACCTACCCAAGTCATTTTTGTCTAAACCCAAA
The DNA here is from genome assembly GCA_026686955.1 of Epinephelus cyanopodus. Taxonomy (NCBI): domain Eukaryota; kingdom Metazoa; phylum Chordata; class Actinopteri; order Perciformes; family Serranidae; genus Epinephelus; species Epinephelus cyanopodus. The sequence goes on from CM048914.1 coordinate 9,363,268, forward strand.
CAACCCAGTCTCACTGAAAAGTCATCAAAAATTGATACTTGGTCAGTGACTTCCGGTGTCAGACACCGACGAAAAAAGCTGTTGTTTCACGTTGGCATGATACGCAGCCAGTCACCATTATTGTTTGACGGCGCCTGGTGGCATCAGGGGGAAACGCAGTGGGGAAAATAAGGAAAGTTAAGGTGGCTGAAGTCCAAGTAGGGCTGGGGGGGGGGGGGCTGGTTGATGGGTGCTATAACCATTAACTCTTAACTGGGAGGCCAACATTCCCTTCCTGTAAGATTGTAAGGCCAAACTCTGTTCTTTTTTCCTCAACCCAACCACGTGCGAGTTTTGGCAAAACATAACCACATGTGTGTGTTGTTGAAGGAAGCAACTGTCAATTTGCAGTGTTATATCAATGTTTGTAACCGACTGTGTTGAAAGAGAGTGTATGCAAACTGTACATTTTCTGAGAAAACAGACGTGTATTTTGAAAACACGCATACAACAATGCATAGGCAGAGGTTGACACGGCGTCCCAGAGCGTCAACAGCCAACGCACCCAGGGTACCTTGCTTGTCATATCTCAAGGTGGAAAGTCCATGACCCATCATCGGTATGTGACAACGTCAGAGTGGGTATGCATTGACCTAAAATGTTAACATGTTAAAACTGTGACAGTTAATGGTCATAAAGGACACATTCACACATGAGGAGCTGATTGGAAGGCTGCCTCCAACTATGAACCCACGTCACTAAAGCCATGAGGATGTGTGAGGTGGCAAAAGCCACAACTCAGCCATGGGAAAGAGGGACATGGGATCAAGTGAAACTAAATGTAAGATCTGCCCCTGTAAAAGTGATCACAAAGTAAACAGTTGTGTAAAATGCAATATAGCAAGGTACAATGATTACAGTCAGAAAGAGGAAGTGTGAATAAGAAGATTCTGCTGTTTCTTATTCTTTCTGGGGTTTTTTGTTTGTGTTTTTAAACGTCCTTAAAAAATTGAAATTGATAATAAAAACGAATCTTAAATAATTCTTATGTTGGTTTTTAAAAATATATTAAAATCATGACATATGAGCATATTGTCTCTGATATGGGTCATCATTGAGGGTGTAAAATGTAAAAGTGTAGGTCCCAGTGACTGCATTTAAAAGTTAACAGCAAATTGTTGATAATACTATGACAGAGAGAGAGAGAAAAAAAAGCTTTTTTTTGGTTTGTTTTTTAAGGTAATAAGTTACCAAACACACCAAAATTAGCTTTCAAAACAACATTATCTTATATTTTCTTTCCCTTAAACGAGCTTATCTTTGCAGAACTAGCTCTACTTTCGGTGATGTACACCATAGATCCAGGTCATGATGATTTATGCCATCCTAAAAAGGCCTGTAAACTCCACTCCTGCATATAAAAAGGTAAGAAAACTGAGTTTCTCCAGGTTTAGCCTGCAACACATCTCTAGCAGGAATAAAAGTACAGGAGATAACAAGGATAATAAATGAATTTGTTTCAAATCTATCTGTTCCTTATCAACATCATGGGAAAGCAGTACATTCAGACTTCCAATGGGGACGGCTTTGGTTGTGGCAAATGGGTTGTAGTGCGTGTCATTATATATACTGTATATCAGAGTAATCATATCTGCTTCATTGTTTTACAGTGCATGCAGCCAGCTCTCCTATAAGTAACTGGTCATATCAGCAAACACAGCCCCAGCTGCCCTATGGGAGAAAATAACAAGTGTACACGGTGAGTGTGTTCATGGCCACATTTGTTATCACTGTTTTTGGATTTTATATGTGCCTGTACATGCGCAGTCTGTTAGTGAATGTGTGTTTGTGTGTGTGTGTGTGTGTTTCCATGGGCCCAAGAGATCACAGAGAAGGCAAGGACTGAGAGAGAGCAGGTCCCCAGCCCACAGAGGTAAAAATTCATTTCTTGAGAGCTATATATCAACGGGCATTTGTTTAATGAGCGCCAGAGTGGAAAGATGTATAGAACATGTCAGGCGTCCACTTGCAATGCGTTGTGGGTAGCAGATAGCATCACAGAGTGTGACCGCTCACTCTGTCTCCCTGCTCGCCTCTTTTATCTCCAGCCTCCCTCTCCCCATTATAAATGAGAGACAGAAGGGAACAAGAGGTAAAAATAATGGAGAAGAAAGAGTAAGAAGAAAAAGGAAAACACACACAAAGTCTGTCTGCACCAGCACTCAAATGTCTACACATATTTGCAAAAACACATAAGTTGCATGTGCACTTATACAAACATGATGCAAAGCATGATACAACATCAGCAAAGAAGAAAAAAAGAAGATGTACATATTCAAGAATAGAGGCGAAAAGAAATTTGAAGTTTTGCAAGGAACACGTTTTATATAGCAATCTGTCTTAGCCAGGTATCAGCAGCTGATCTGCATTAATTTGTTTTTTTATCAGTCACACCTCAGCATGAGTCTTACACACACACTCACACACGTACAGACACATCGGTATGCTCCCTGGCATGCCTAACTAACCTGTATTTCCCCTCCTGGCAGATCCCCCTGCCTTTGTTAAGATATGTAAATGGGATGCATGGGGAGGACGTGTGGGTAATTAATTGTAACTGGGGGGATAATGTTGCGCTGTCAGAGATGTCTCTGGTTTGTGTAACATTTTTTAAGAGTAATGTGGTTAAACTGGGAGTGTCTGTTAGCGCTCAGTCTTAATTATACCGTGCTGGGAATGCTAAGGCTTAGCTAGCCTGCTCCCCTCCCTCCCTGGTTCTTTGTCTCTGTGTGTGTGTGTGTGTGTGTGTGTGTGTGTGTGTGTGTCAGCATACTCAGCAAAGAGAGGGAGAAATATATCATCCCAACTTTGTGTGCAAACAAGTGGAGCTCCTCACCAGCTGTAAAAATGATTGTTCTAATGAAACAAGCAGTGGAAAAAGATTTTAGCGCCAAAGTCAAAGTGTAGTGTAATGAATAACACAGGACATGTCCCGTTCAGATCAGTGTGGCAAGAATGTAGATTGGCTCAGTGTTGCAGGATAAAGTAAAAATGTGAGACTAAAATCCCTCTTACATAATAAGCCTGGAGTAATCAACAAAGCTGTCATAGTCCAGCCGAAGAAAGAAAGAATCATGCAAATACATGTTAAAGTCCGTGTAAAGCAGCAAAAAATGTCTGTTATAAGTTTGTCACATCACAGAAATATGTGTCATTAATCACTGAGCCAAATTTGAAAGATTAAAAAAAAGTAAAAAAAAAAAAAAAGTAAAAAGTAAAAAAAAAAAGTATATAAAATTAGCTCTGCTGTGAAATGCTGCGGGCGTGTCTGGAGGTTTTGTCTGCAGCCTCTTGTCTCATGACTCCAGGCTGCAGCCTTTCAGTCCACGCCCACTTATGGGAGGGAAGCCGCCTCCGTGTACTGCACAAGGACGTAACCCTGCACCTGCAGCTGGCGGAATGGGAGGATGTAATCCAGGGAGGGAGAGTGTCGGTTCGGCTCCACTGACTGAAAATATTTTTTCCAGCAGATGTCTTAGTTACAACATGATTGAGCTAACTGGAGTAGTTTCATGTCGTATCCGACAACGGGAGGCTTTAAACAGAGGACGTCCTGATGTTAGCTTTGCTGCTGATGTTAGCTGTCCCTGTCAGCTGCAGCCACTGACGCTTTCTAGACATCGTGATTTCCCAAAACTGAATAAATACCACACATAGCAACACAAAACTGTTTTGCTAGCTCAAACATGTTGTAACTAAGACATTCGCTGGAAAAAATTTTTTTTCACGGACTGTTTATTGAGCTATTACAGACACCGCTAACGGCTAATGGCTAATGGCTAACGGCTAACGGTTAGCCCAGCTAATCTATAATAACCATGTTAATTACAAAATGTGCACACAGAAATAGTAATGTTTGTTCAATCATTGTGTTTATAGAATTTACAAACATCAGATTAGTCTACACGGTGATATAGTGGCGTGAAAAATGTGACATATATGTATATAGTGAAACTGCTGGTTTTCTATACTACTGCGTCTTCTTCTTCTTCTCCTCAATTTATTGGTGGATCGCAAACAACTTCCAGGTGCATACCGCCACCTACTGTGCAAGAGTGTTCATTTATACTGCTACAGCCTCAGGGGGTGTGTTTGTAGCAGGGATAGCTCCGTTACGTAATGCGGCTATGATTTAAGGCCCACCCACTAAATCCAGAAAATTGAAACCTAGAAACACAGTTTGTGGAGCCTAGCTCCACAATTCCATTGTAAGTGGTTGGAAGGCTTTTTTACACATTTTGAGGAATACTTTTATGACCTATTTAATGTGTTTAGAAGAAAATAGTAGAATTTGCTGAAGCTGTGCCGCGAAAGCCAATCAGCGTTGAAATTCTCCCAACGTCACTGACACACCCTTACGTCCAGTTGTTAACACAGCAATAAACTGCTATTCACTGGAGACAGATGGACAGGCGCTCCGCAGCTGAAATGGAGCGCCAGTAGTTGGTGTCCTGCCAGGAGATCCTGGTGCCAGCCCTCGCCAACAGGTCCTCAAACTGGGCCCCAGTCAGACTGAAGTACTGCTGAAAGTGGCTATCATCCAGACGGAGTTCCTGGAGGAGGTGGTGAAACTTGCCGAGCTGGATGCGCTTCTGCAGGATGGGGGTGATCGGGTGAACCCAAAATTGATGGCATTTGGCGACACATCTGGGACTTCCAGAGCAGGTACAAAGCAGCGATGGTGGTTATCTCAGCCATGGTTGAGGAGAGAATGGCGGGCCAGATGATGGTCCAGTGTCCAAACTCACGCGTTATGTGCGGCGCGTTACTCGCGTTTACCGTGAGTAATTCACTTCACTTGCACCCGGTGTGAACGCACAGTAAGAGATGGATTCACCCCTTGCTCCTCAGCAGCTCTTTCCTCACATCCATATATGGTCACTTCTGGTTCCAAAATCATCAAGATAGTTATGGCAGAAAAGCCAGACATGAGGCCTCAAAACGTGAGTCCACAAACCAATGTGTAACCTCATGGTAGCTACGTCCATTATTTCATACAGTACAAATTTAACACAACCCTGCCCTCCTCAAAACACTAGTTGGCAGTGAGGTTTCTATTGTGCTGTGTTGAGTTTCTATGCAGTGCAGTGAAGTTCAATTGATTCGTCTAACACACCAAAAACACACATTAAACATGGCTTACTAGTGACAACATTTAACAAAAGTGCAATATCTGGCTCCATTATAACTCACAAGGTTCACAGACAAAACAATTGCCTTTCCCTAGATAATTTTCCCAACATATGCAACATGCTAACAAATAATAGCCTAAGCCATTATCATATTTTATTTTGTATAAATTGGCCTAGAAGCGAGCACATATGAAGCTGGGAACGAGAGAAACATTAAACAAAGATAATGTTACAAAATCTGTCTTCATTTTGACTCACAAGCTTCACACACAAAACAATCATCTTTTGCCAGACACATTTTCCCCACATATAGCTACATCATACTGACGTTTTTTTGCATATGCCCATGACATTTCGTGTTGCATAAATTAGCCTAGCAGCTAGCAGATTTTCCCTCTACAAATAAAGTCAAAATAAATCACACACAAGACTTCAAATGCAATTTTGGGGGGCTTTAATGTCTACAATTTACTGTTTCTTATCCGTGAATAAAAGTAAACAAAAACTTTGGTTCTACAAAGGGAAATGGTTTCCAACTTACAAAATACAAAGGTGGTCTGCATCGCTAGCCATAGCCGTCGGCCACTATCATTGCATGCGTTACATTCTAAATGAATCGATGAATGGCATTTCGAAATAGCAAAGGCCAATTGGAAAACACTAACACTCACATCATCACTCATCATCATCAATGGTGTAACTTTATCACTCAGTCGCGGACAGACTCATCACACGTTTATAGAGCTGGTCTTGGATTCTGCAATCCAGCTAAAATGATAAAATACTGCAAAAGTTTTTAGACAGCCCAAATTATAATTGGGAAAACATGACTTTAGAAAAGAGCTTCCTATAGATTTGGACAAAATTAAGTTATGATGATATATATGGCTGCACATCATAGTTTTTTCAATGCCCACAAATTAGTCGTTGAATTTTTTTGTGCCGAAGTGGATGTTGATTTGTCTTAGAATAATCCTCAGAAATATGTTTCACTGTTTCAGAACGACTGATAAAAGAAATTTTAAATGAGAGATTGTATTTAACAGAAGCTTGTGAAACAGCGACTAGCAGGGGCGTGACATTATGACTTAGGTTCTCTGTGTCCTAAAAGCAGGTGGATTCCTCATCAAAGTAACAGCGCACAGAGATTTAGCCTGCATGTACAACAGGAAACATTTGTGAACAGTGATTTGGTGAGACAACCTTTTCCCATCTCATGCCACTTTCTCACAAGCAATAGCACTTTCTACATACAGTGAGTCCCATTCCAGCAAGTCATGTCAACCAAAACATGCTTTCTCCCTCACTCCCTATCTGTCCTCCTCTCTCTCACACACTCACACACATACACATCAGTACACACCATCAGCTAAAGCATGTTAACCAGGGTGTGAAAGCCCATCAGAGTATGTACAGTATATGAAGTCAGAGTGTGAAGGAAGGGAATGACAGTGAATGCGACACTCACACACAATGTGCACACACACAAACACATTGTTTAGACTATATTACATTGGAGCTAAAAGCTTATTCAGGTTGCTATTCCTTGACATTAAACATTAGAGTCGAAGCTGTCCTCAGCACCCCTGTACCTGACACCAGACTGTGTTTGGGACATGCCACAAAGTGGGACCACTTTTGAAAGGCATGAAAAGCCTGCCAAGACCCAGTGGTGGTAACATCATAACATGATTTTGTCACTGTCATTTGATTTGATTTTCATATTTTTGTGTTGTAATTTTGTAGTGTGGTTAACCATACTTTGACTAACTTAAGTGTCCCAGTGTGGAAGCCATATACTGTATAAAATAACGGAAGTAGTTACCACAATGAGTTAAATATATGTATAAAAATTAATTCCCTGTATACTTACAATAATTAATATGGGGAAAAAAGCTATAGACACCAAAATTGTTTTAGGTGCCAGGCTGTAATTATCTCTACTGTAAAATTGGGCATTTTAACATTGGCATCAGTGGGAATTGACTGACTTCTGAAGCCAGTCTCAAGTGGCCATTTGAGGAATCGCAGGTTTTGACACTTCGACTTTGGCTTAATATTTGAGCCCCAAAGGTTGTCACTTGGTGGAAGCCATTTAAAGAATGCAGAGTATCACTGCATGTTCTAAGATACCATGAAAATCAGTTCATACCTATATAAAATCAGTTCTCCAAAAACTGCCTTATAGGTCGTCTGTGCAAGCTTATTCAACCCAGATTTACATTTTGTTAAGTGCAGCCTTGAGTGGCCACAGTAATTATGACGTGAATAAAGAAAGAAGTCAGGTGACGTGGTATAAAGAGCGACAAAGTCCACATAGGGAAGTTGCTGGAATGGTGGATGGGTCAAACAGGACTTTCACCAAAGGAACAGCTCTTTGTGCCCCTTGGGACACCAGAGGTCAACAAAAAAAGGTACTTATTTTAGGCCAAACATTGATATTTTCTTAACCAAACCATGTAGTTTTGGTGTGTAAGTGCAACTGGGATTGTTAGTATGTGTGCATGTGGCTGGCACTGTCCAACAGTCATATGTATTGACTGGGCGTTTTGGGAGCCATTGGCACACAACCTTTTCTGTTGTTTAGCTATGAGGTTGTATTGATAAAATTTAGCCTAAATGAAAAAGGGCAGCTGTAAAAAAGAATGTTCCATGCTTACTGTAGCTAAGTAACTAGCTAGCAATGTGCCATACTCTTACCTATAAAGCTGTCAATTGTTGTTCTAGCTGAGGAAAAAAACTGCCTGCATAAATAGAGTGTACCAGGAATGATGTTTTTCCTGTAGGCCGACGTGAACCTTGGTTCCCTTCTCAAAAAGCCAACTGGATTTTCCCATCGGATATTGGAATACTGCATTAATAAAAGCTTTCTGGCAAACAAATGTGTATGATATTTACTAAAATTTTACTAAAAACCCATAAAAAACTGATGACTTTGAGCGAAAGGGAACTATGAGTGATTAAACGTCAACTCCTTTCAGGGTTTTAGGACTCTTTCCTAGGTCACGCTTTATGACTTTAATACACAACAAGTTACATATTTGTAAAGGATTACAAGCGTTTTTGTAAAAATCAAACTCTATCTAGTGACTACATTAAAAAATAAAACCATTTTAAATAGTAAAATAAAGTTATTTCTAACAAAAATTAAGGATTTTGGGTGCAATGCCATTGTTCTGATGGCTCATAATTCCAAAGCCCTTGTAGTCTGAAAAATGTTTTGTAAGTCTGGTGCCCCGAATATGTTGTACAGTCTCCCAAACAGGAGCATATGGGTAATTATCACGCAGAATGGTGTCATCAGACCACTGTACGATGGTGAAGGTGTGATTTGCTGTACTCTGCCCCTTACTGGCTCATGTTGATATACTTACCCTAACCCTAACCAATCTCACTATCCATGCCTCACCCTAACTTACCCAATGTAAAAAAGGCAAAGAGTACTTGCCCATCAGAAGCAGGGTAAGGCGTGTTATCCCATCCCTCTGCATAGTTATTGGCCATGTGCTTTAGTTTGGGAGAATGCCGTTGGAAAAATGGGAGCAATGGGCGTCTTACACATGGGCTTTTGGTCCAATGGGGCATTTTTTTAAAGTATTGGGGCCATTTGAACAATGGGCAGTCCCCAGGATTTGTGGTCCATAACATCATAATTCATGTTTCTGTGTGGCATATTAAGACTCAACTGTACATGCTGCTGCAGTTCCCCACTCATTATATGCAGTCAACCTGGGGCCACAGCCATAGTATGCAGGATGAGGGCACACTCACTAAGATATATCAAGAAATATCATCTGCTCTCTTTAAGACAGAAAATATAAGGTTCGCCCAAAAAGTCCCTTGATTTGTCGTTCAGGGCTCTTTTTTGAAAAAGTCACCTAAGGGGTCTTAAAAGTTACTAAATCTACACAGTTTATGCAGCTGCCTACCTATGTCCATATGTAACCCATAAGCTCTAGTTTTCAACAATAATGTGTCTTTGTTACATTTACTTGGTAAATTGTACTACCAATACTGTTGTAGATGCCCATTTATGTGGACAGAGATATGGACAGAAAACCCTTATATCCTATTTATACTCTTTTAAACCAATGAATGAGGCCCTTTATTGCAAAATACATTGTCTGGCCAAAGTAATGGAACAAAGGCCTGATTAAAAATGGGGCTGAACTTCATCACTCTATAATCCTTAAATGCCCTATCTGCTTACAATTAGTTTCTCCTTGAATCATATTACTCATCTCATCTGTCCTCTAATGGTGGGGACAGCTCCCAGCAGGGTGGGCAGAGTAAAGCAGTCAGCACTAAGAGCGTTCGTTTAGCTCACCTGTCTGTCAAAAACTGGAAGGACTCGCCTATTCCTGTCATCTCTATTACGCCTCTGCCTTCTCAGTTTTCTCTGTTTTGATGTGTCCAGTCTCAACCTTTTAATACATGTCAAAGTGCCAGTCCTTGTCATGTCAGGCTCACATCTACTTCCTGTGCCCACAGTGTCTCTTGGTCTCAGTTGGTGTCTTAACTTCCTTGATGTTCTTCTCTGTCACCCCCGTCTCCCTCCACTGCCAGTTTGACTCAGTTAAAGTCCCCTGGAGATGATGCCAATGAGAGGTGATAGAACATAAGGTGACAGGATGGAGCAGTGTGTGTGTGTGTGTGTGTCCAGTGCTAACGTCCTAAGTAGTGGCCAGTCAGTGCGGTGTGGTGGCCTGAGCACAGCAGGAGCTGTCCACAGCATGACTTGTCTTCTTTCATACTTTCATCTGTGAGCGTCCCTCACCTCAGGGGACAGTTGGGAGAAAGATGAAAGAGACAGACTGAAAAAAGGCTGAGAGGAGGGGGCGTTTGGTAGGGGCAGGGGAGTGTTAAGTAAGTGAACTAACAGGATACCAGGGCAAACTCTGATAGATGCATTGGAGTAGATGTACTTTGTGGACTTTTTTTAACAATAGTTTTATTGATTTTTCAGTTAGTGATAACAATAATCATTACACAGGGCAGTGTTATAGCATATCAATATAAACATCATGACTACAAATCACAAATGTACTTTGTATTCCCCTCCCCACATTCAACTGTCCCATATTGTCTCGACACAATGGCCCACGTAAGTAAGTTATATGTAAAAGGTAAAAATAGAGACAGAGGAGCAGTAACAAACAAAAGTAAAAACAATACAGAGTAGTTAAACAAAAAAAAAAATCGTGTTTCTTAATTGGTGTAACGTCATATTCAAGATTCCATAGTTACCAATTTAGCATCATATCACTAAACATTTTACATACTTCCTATCAATGCTATGTCTTTTCTACCTAAGCAAGCACATCATTCAAATCATCATTTTCAACACAATGTTTATCGCTCAAAAGTAAGAAAGTGAACATTGAAGTCACACAGCAGATCCTGATGAACGAATTGTTCAAGTTGAAAATCTTTACTAATGTACATCACATAATTTGTTGAGAACAAAATGAGTTAGTCACATTTAAAATCAAAGTAAAACATTGAAAGCAGGTAGAGTAGTGGATAGTGCCATGTAGAGAGGCATTGCCTCGCTGCAGCAGCCGTGGGCTTGATTCCGCCCTGCGGCCCTCTGCTGTGTGTCCTTCCCCACCCTGTCTCTCTCCCCCTTCACACACTTGTTGAGTTGAATCAGCTTCACTCCCAACAACATCTTGGCATGTTCCTGATGAGTCAGCAGATGGTGTCCTGGTGGATCTCCTTCCAGACCTGGATCAGGGAATCCCTGAACAGTCTGTGGTGGTATTTGGCGGCGTCAGTTGCATTGATATATGACATTCGATAGCTGCTCAACTGCATTTAGGTCAGAAGATTAGACAGAAGGTCCTGTCCAGCTCTCTTCATGTGACAGCCAGTCTACTGGTATCTCTTCTATGCTCTTCTTGTGACCACACATATAGATTTGCCATCCTGGAGGAGCTGGACTACCTGTGCAGCCTGATCGGGCTGCAGGTAGAATAGAATAGAATAGACTTTAATGTTATTGCGCAGGGTACATTGAATTTATAGGTGCTCAGCCCATACTCTCTCATGCTACCGGTAGTGATAAGGACACTAGCAGAAAACAAAACTAGAGAAGAATCAGTCAGGAAGGATAAAGACAGAGCAACTGTCTGGGACCACCACATGTAAAGCCATTCCTTTTTTAAGGGTTGACCTGCTTTTGCCTCTCCATTGCACCTGTAATTCACAATCACTTGTGCTCCTAAATAGACAGATTGATATCCCTGAAGTAACCTGGTGTTCTTACTGTGAAGATCAAGTATTCCCCTAATGTTTCTGAGCAGTGTGGCCCTTATTGCCCTTGAGGTTGTAGGTTATCTTTTCCATTGAAAGAAAGCAGATCATTTCTTTTGGTCATTGACCTACTCAGGTCTCTTAGCATTTTTCCAAGAAGTGGCAATTAGACACCTCGCAGAAAGCACATATCAAGAGGACTTTTTTATACTTCTTCATATATATATGAAATATCCTGGGTACATTCCCAAAATAGACATTTGGATCAAAGGGGAATTTTAGAAATAAAATCTCATCAATAGATTTCCCGCCAAAACTCACTTATTTTATCACGGTCCCAGACCACAGTTGATGCATATATTGACGAATTAGTGCCATTAAATTCATTCAATTTAACTGGAGTAACATAAGCAGCATTAGCTAATCATTAGTCCAGACACAAGACACAAGTCTGGTATTAATAGATTGGGTTTGGGTCTCAATACAAGCATTCTGTCATTCATCAAGTGTAACCTCAATTTGAAAATCCTCCCTCCTCCCACATTTAACCTTGATTCAAAGGATTCTGTACAGCCAGTAACCAGTAGGTCATATAAGAGAAACTTGGCCTTTGCCATGGAGCAGAAAAAAAGTGGTCTCGCTAATGAACTGTTCTAACTGGTTGAAATAAAACTTCTGACGTGTAGGGGTTTAAAAAATGCTTTTTTTACTGTCATGGGCTTTTTTGGTCAGTTTTTCAAACGACAAGAGAACTCCATCATGAGGTCAAAAGATATTCTGGATTTTTGCAAGACCTTTGTTGACTCATAGTGGGAAACCTCCACTGATTCTACCAGGCACAAAGTCATCATTACCCCAGATTGGGCTAAAGTGAGAGAGCCTGACATTCACCCATATAGTTTTGCACATGATGCCAACCATCAATCATATTTGAAACAATGAGGTTAGCTGTTTATTTTCTGAGTTTCTTAATAACTGCAGAGTACATATGAGTTAAGGGGGCAGACTAAAAGACTGCATCAATCTCCAGCCAAGACGAAGGCATTTCAGATGAGAAATAAAACACAGTGGTTCTCATCTGGGCAGACCTTGTGTAGTTATGTGTTCATATGCCTGCTCATATGAATACTCTATGCCTAATTGCAAGAAATGCTGTCTAGATTGATGGATATTTAAAGGGTTATTATTATTACAACTTGGGTCTCATTATGATTACACTGTACTCATCAAAGTAATAACTGAGATCTAGGAACACTTACATTACTAAAATGACAAGGCAATAAAATATGGTATGACAGGTTTTAAACAAACCAAATGTTGGTTGTAAATTTTGGTAATAGTCCCTCATCACACAAGAAAAGCTGAACCATGATGTTGGTCTGTAATGGATGTTTACAGAATACAGTTTGGGTAATCATTTTATTGTTCTTTGACAACTGGGGTTTGTTCAAAACCTGTATGATCTCATGACGGCTCGTATTTCTTGCCACTTTTTAATTCTATATAGGAATGTCACTGAATTCTCAGATCTCAGTGAGTATAATGGTAGTATTCCCATTCAAAATGATAACAAAAATTAACAAAGACCCAGGCTGTAATTAACCAGGCAAATAATGGAAAGCATCCAAGAAAAAGACGATGACGATAATGTTATTTTGTCGGGAATAAATTAGCAGTGTGGAAATATTTTGCATTTCAAAGAAAACACAGGTCAACAGACAAAGAACATGCCATATGTAAACAATGTTGTCATTAGATAAAACATTTGGGAAACACAACATACCTGCCTGGCCAGGCATCTCACTCTACTAACATATGTCTACAGCAACATTTGCAGGTCTGTTTCAACAGTGGTAGGCTGAAAAAATGTGCCTGCAGACTGAAATTTAACTGTGGTGTTTTGTCAGGAGATGCAGTGACTTAAACTCACAGTAAGTCAGAAAAACCCATCTACCGACGCATCCCACACACCCATTAGGGACTTTCCAACTCCTTATATTGGCAGCATTTCTAACTGATGCCATCCTGCCATGTAGCATACCACCACAACAGGTACCATCGAACCATGTTATGAACTGGCGCCACCCATCCACGTATCATATGGCGTGACAGATGCCTTCCAGCCACCAGTGGCATATAATACCACTGCAAAAGAATCCATATAATATGGTATCCTGATTAAACTAGTGATGTACACCTCTAGTAATCAGCTCTTGTAATAAAAAAGAGTCTTATTTTAATATTAAACAAAGTGGACTCAGCTGTTTCTCCCTACTTTCAATGTGTGTGTTACACTCAGCAAATCATCTCCTGGCTCCACCCTGATATAGTATCTGTATCAATCTTTTCAGTAATTTTTCAGCAAAGACAGCAAATCAGCCTGTTTTCTCAATTGTTGAACTATTCCTGTGTCTCAGAACTGTGCAAGAGCACCCACTTTCCTTTTCTTATATGGAGTTATAAAGAAGCCCTATAAGCATCGCTCCCTATTGCTTACATTTCAGCTTTGTTTACAGATGAAGATTCATTTATTTATTTATTTTTTTACTTTTTATAGTCCTGACTTTATTTGCTTATACTGAAATAATGTTTGTTCATGGCAAGTTGCACTTTTGTTTAACAAGAAAAAGCCCTCCATACCCCATAAAGACACGTCACAGAGACTGTTTCATTGGATTCATGCCCACAGCCGTACAGTCCCAGTCTAGGTCAGCCAGGCTCATATATCTCCCTGTGTATTTACAACGCTTTCTGCATCACTCTCCTTGTCCCTGCCCAGGTAGCTGTTTTCCACCAAATGAACAATCTTTATAGACGTGTGGCCGCCATAACAGGCCTGATTTCCAGCACCAGTGTGGGCTGTGTAAGTCTCTGGGAATTGTCAGGCTTCCCACTCGACAAATCAGCCCTAACATATGATGTTTGGGGTGCAATTTTTATTCCTGTTTGACTGGCCAACTACCCAGAGGTAATGGGATGTTGGGGGCGGAAAAGGAAAACTGCTGGTGGGAAATGCATTCGCGCTGCTTGTGTGTGTGCGTTTGTGTGAAGTCTGATTGATCGATGCAACATCCGCTCTCCATTTATATCCCGCTTATTCGGGATTGGTTAAGTTTAGGAAAAATGAATCTGAAAAAACAGAGAAAGAGAGCATGAGAGAAGAGATATGGTGGCAGATTACAGTGAGGCAAGCTCGTACATCTAAGCTGGGGCTGGGGTGTCTGTGATGGAGGGGCTGTGAATTGTCTGTGAACGTTAAGTTATCTAAATGAAAATCAATAATGTGTGTGTGCCAGTGTCTTGCTAGTGAGGAGTGGCCGAGGACGAGGGCCAGCAGAGCGAAGAGGTGGGCAAGGAGGTGCCTGCTTGTGTTTGTGTGTGTTTGGCATGAGGAGAATAATCCAACATATTGCTTAAATCATCCAACATCAGCTATGCTGTGTACTGTGGGAACTGTTCTTTTGGATTACATCATCCATAATGAAATGTACATGGATATGCACGTGTTTGTGTGCTTGCATGCAGCACTTTGCATATATCTGTTTGCATATCTGAACAGAAACCGACTTCAATCCCTCTCACCTGTCAGCATCTGTAGAATTATTTCATCCCACTGGCAATTAGCCCAACGCTGGCTGGTGTAATGAGTGTCACCATGCCGCTCAAGCTGACTGCTTTGAGATGTAGCTAATCAGGTACAGCTCTGTGCTTTTTACTCACTGAATGAGTCTCAGGAATTCGACAGATCCTTTGGTGTAAAAGAGGTATTTATAAGCTTGCATAGCCACACTTTTGTCTGAAACACAGGAGAGGTACAGTAATAGGTAGCCTGACCCCTGAAAAGTCAAGGACCCAACTCGTGTTGTCAGACAGCTAAAATGTGATTTGAATGTTTTTAGAGAGATTCCTACACATGGTTTAGAGCTGGAAACAGGAAAAGGAAAGGTGCTCTATATTGGCTTAAAATGTAAAGAACATCTGTGAATGAGTGAGTGATAACAACTGTTAGTGAACTCAGGTCAGGTATATCAGAAAGTGCAAGACTGTGGTTCTTACCAAATAACTTAATTAATCAGCTGAATTATTCATTGTAACCCCTTTCCCACTGCACAAAACCCCACTAACACCTGCTAACGTCTGGCTGAGTGACTTTAGTGCCATGAAAAGCGATTGTTTTTTAAAGAGACATCACTGCATTTCCAGTGTGGATTGTGCCACCAAAATGAAGTATTTTAAGACAAACATTATCTTTTCCAAACCATAATCTAAACATAATGTGGTTGTTATGGCTAAACCTACATGTATACCTAATTTGATTGCCTGGGTTATACACAAATTATAAACTCATGATTATGTTTGGTATATGGATTCTGGTGCATTACTTTTCGTTGATATACCTACAGTGCATGTGAACAGCCTGACTGCATTAATCTGACCATAGTGTTGTAAATATAGTAAATACTTTGGTATCCACAGGCTAGGCACACAATCCAATCCTTTGTAAAAGGAGTTAAATATGAAATATATTCCACAGCCTCTTTAAGGGAAGTGTTCTAGTTAAAGTTCTTGTAGTGTCAATAGCACTAAAGATATAGTTTACATAAAGATATTACTCTGCAGCTTTAGATGTGCTCACCACATACACATTGCCTGTGAGGAAGACATAGTTGGTGAGAGGACACCCGTGGGGCGGGAAAGTGGGAGTAGACAGAGTAGGACAGTGTATTAGGGAGACGTTCTAATGTTAGCCCCCCCTATTCTCATTCCCCTGCTTTCCCTGTCTTAGTACTACTGCTGCTGCTGTGGAGGGAGAGAGAACAAGAGAGAGAGAGGGAGAAAGGAAATTTCTCCATTGCAGAGGCAGTCAGGCAGAGGACAGGAGAGAGGGAGAATAAATCAGCCCCAGTCTGGTCTCTGGTGACCACCCGCAGCAAGGGAATAGTGCAGAAAGACAGAGAGAGAGGAGGGAGGGGGGTAGAGAGTGTCAGCGAGGGCTCGGACTACAGAGGAATAATGTCCTTTTACTGTATGTCCCTCTCCACCTGGCCCCAGTGTGCCGTCTAAATCTACCTTCACTCATTTGATGTCACAGTCCCACCCCTTCAATGAACCCACTCATGTCCACACACACACACACACACACACACACACCTACACCTCCTGTGACGAATTAGAATTGCCCCAACTCCATCGCCCAGCAAAACAGTGTCTGATTTGGCAAATGGTCAAAGTGCCCATTATGTGGCAATAGAAAGGCCGTATGAGGGAAGATCAGGGAGGGAGAAGGACAAAGGGAAAGTAGGGGACGAGCGACAGATTAGCCCATTCAGAAGTTAGAAAGTGTACTAACTAACCAGAGGAAAAAGACTGTTATTATGAGAACCAATCATAAGGGCAATCTCATTGAGGAAAGAAACATTTTACAATTTGTTCAGGAACTATAGTAGTGATTGCCAGTGCACATCATACACTCAGTCGCATGTACACAGAAATTTCTGACTTCATTATTGCAGCATAAATAAACTTCTAGTCAAATAAAAATACACTTTAAAATAATATGTGTAATTGTACATTTATGTGAGTGTGTTTATGTTTTGCAGTGTGTTTGAATGCATATGAATATACATTGTGAACATGTATATTATTGCTGCAATGCTTTCTGAAATGCTGGAATGTAAACAGCATCAATGTATTGATGCAATCCTTTCTGTGCGGTTACAGTATAAAGTAGAAATGGATAGGAGAAAGTTGCAAAACATTATTTTTAAATTATCATTTTCATTAAAAAAGAAATGTACATGAATTATTTGTTGCAAAAATAAGATTAATCTGTACTTTAATCTTAATGTTTAAGAGATGGCCTAAGGTGTTTTTCTCATTTAATTAGACAGAGAACACATTTTTGAAGCAGTGTAAATCATGGTGGTGAGAGTATTTAAATGGCAGTGAAATTTAAATTAATGGAGATGTTCGGTGGTACTTTCCCTCACACACACACACACACACACACACACACACACACACACACACACACACACACACACACACACACAGACGCTCTGTCCTGCCAGGTTTACATTCACAGTTTTACCCAGGCCTCCTCTCTCCCTGAGCTGTGTTTCATCTTAAGTGAGTTTATTGAAGGCAAGTCAGTGTTTTTTCCCCTGAAAGAAAAGGAGGAAAGAAAGGCAAACTGAGACAGAGAGAGAGAGAATACCAGCCTATAGCCAGCCCATAGGACACATTTAGTAATCCCTCCAATGATGTCCAGGGCCCAGTGATGGTTACCAGACCTGCAAATACCCCCACAAACGCACACACACAATCCATTTTTATTGTATTTGGGTCTGCAGCGTTGTATTTCCTGCCCTCTCTTAGCGCCACACACACACTGCACTCGAAAACAAAAATCCATAGTATCGACCGGCCAGTGTCACCACAATTATTCTTTTGAAACAGCCATTGAAAACAAATTACATCTGCACTGCGTTTTCATCCGATTGCTCTGGGTGAGCAATGCTCAACGGCTGGGTCGGCCCTGCCTTCGCCGACCCTCAGACCCCTCCCTATAGGTTTGCTGTCTATAGCATAGTGTTGCTAACGACTGGTGTGTGTGTGTGTGTGTGTGTAAAATAATCGGGTTCCGGGGGGAAAAAGAACTAAGAGAAGTAGTTAAGGGTAAAAAAAATTTGAAAGTGAGAATCAAAAAAGCAAGGGGATATTCTTGATTATTTCTTGCATATTTCCTCTTTAGCAGAGTAAGAGATTATTTGATAAAATACCATCAACACGTCCAGGTAATGGTACGCTTCTTTAAATATTGTTCCATGTAAAAGTTCCGCACTCTAAACTTTACTGAGGTACAAGTACAGAAGCCATATCAGCTCACATTAAAAAGAAAATGAGGGCTGACACATAATACACAATTATCATGGCCAAAAGAATTCACAATGACGATATTATTTCCATATATCTAGAGAAAATATGACAACGATAAATTAAATTTAAAAAAATAATATGATCCAGTCATCTTTAATTTTGTTGTTTTATTGTGCATTTTGTCTGTCATTTTGGCACATAAATTCCACTCAAAATATCAGTGTAGGGAGGTGGAGTCTGTAACTATAACCAAACAAAAGTACAACAATTACACTTAGTAGTTAATGAAAAGGATGCCAGACTGCATTTAGGGAGGGTGACAAAGTGAGAGCAAAAATAAATTCTTAACATAATTGAAATAGGTCATTTTTAAATATCATAGTTATCATCAATACTGCCATACTGCACTATGGAAACACTCAAGTAAAGTACAAGTGGCTCAAAATTGTACATACGTACAGTACTTGACTATATGTTCTCTGTTACTTTCCATTGTTGGTCAATAATCAGGCTGTTCTCATGCACTGTACACAAGTTTTCCGACAAAAGGTAATGCACCAAATGCATATTTATACCATGTAATGATGAGCCAGTGATTCGTGTGTAACCCATGTATTTCGGAAGGCTACACTCATGTGACCAATGTGCTGGTGGGAGTAAAAAAGGAAGCAGTTCCCAGGAGTCCAGTAAAGAGGCAAAACACAGGACTTTCCCCGGGATACAGGTGTTCAGAACCATGTGAACTAAGGTACATTGTCACCATGTTTCTTCCTAAACCTAACCACAGTAACTTAACAGTATTTATGTAACTTTACATTAAGAACATAACTTAATTTGTGGGGTGCTAATTCAGAGGATATTATATGAACTGTTGAATGATAACCCAGTCACATTCCGAAATCGTCAAATACCTGCACTTGGGGAGTGACTTCCAGGGTCAGACACAGTGACTAAAATTGTCTTGATAAGAGGCTGGTCGCAGCACCAGGGGGAAACATGGCAGGACAACTAATGTAATTTAAGGGGGTCGATGTCCAAGTAGAGGGCTGGAAGGGTCCAACAACCACTGACTTTCACTCAGGAGGCCAGTGTTTGTTTATGATTGTAAAGCCAAACCCTGTTATTTTTTTTTTCTAAACCAAACCACGTCCATGTGTTGTTGGAGGGGAAAAAAAGTCTATTGGCTGTGTTGTACTGACGTGGTATGTTTATTTTGAGAGACTGTATGCACACTGTACGTTTCCTGTGAAAACGCAAGTGAACACACAGAACACACAGTGCATGTAACAGGCAGAAATCAACACAGCGTCCCAGAAAGTCAACAACTAATGCACGCAGGTTACCTTACATGTTATATGTCTTCGTGGAAAGTCCATACCCAAACATCAATATGTGACAACGTCAGAGTGAAAATGTGTTGTGCATGAGGATATGTTGCATAGATACACGTAGAGCTGCAATAATTAATCTGTTTGATGGAAAAATGAAATAATCAAATATTTAGGTAGTTTTTCTTTTGGACTGAGGGTCAGAGAAGACATTTGAAGATGTCACCTTGGACATTTTCCACTATTTTCTGATTAACTGACTTGAAAAAATGTTTTTTGATGTATCCATCATGAAAAGAATTATTGCAGCCCCAATACAAGTAATAATAATAGTATGGAATTTATTTTTTATTTTTATATTTAAAATTTGAACTGCTCTCTGATCAGTGAAATGATTGGCTGACTGTCTTGTAAAATAATCACATATCGGCAGCATTGTGGTCATTGATTATTCTGTGAAAGCCATACTGAGGGGCAGCATGATTGCCACACCACCATCCCACCAGTATTACATCTAACTGTGTTACTCCATCTAACAGTATTAGCCCTTGCTCTGCAGCACACAAGCTGCTTCCAATAGCCTGAGTCCAGTGGTGCCATGTGACAATGGGAGAAAACAACAACTAATATCCAGCCAGCACGGTTGGTAATTAATCCTGGCTTGGCTTCCCTCGGCCAAGGAGTACAGCAAAAGGCTAGAAGGCAGGATCCCTTTGTTAAGCTTTGACCACACAAGTCACCTCACCGGCCCTCCCGAAGCGGGGAAACGCCAACTTTGGAGTATTAAGAAAACCAATAGCCTTGTTGACATGAACACGGAGGCCTAACCCCCGCAGCCTCCTCATATGAAGCATTGATTTTTCTGTCCGGCCGCAGCACTAAACCCATTCATTCTCTGCGGCCGATCCCAACATTTGCGCGGAATGCGAGTGCCCTACACACACACACACACACACACACACACACACACACACACACAAACACAGACAACACACACAGGGGCCTGGCTAAATTCTCCTTTCATCCTCTCAGTCTTACCTTGGGGGTGGAAAGTTGAGGATTAAAGTCACCCCTCCTCCCCTTGGTTCCACCATTACTCCACCATTGAACCAACACACACACACACACACACACTGGTACATGAGTAAACATGCAGAGACAACCGCACTATGGCCCTATGTTGAGAGGCCAAAGGGGAGATGAGGTTAAACGTGTTGGGGTGAAGCTAAGGGGAGTCGCCTTCTTGATCTTTGGGGATGCAGGTCACTGATTTACACTGCGGGATTCTCTCGCAGGCAAGCAAACACAATGGTCCTACCCACCACAGGCAAAACACGTCCTAGTATCACACACAGTGGCGCAGGTTTCACGATTACCCATCGGTCACCTCTACGGTTTAGTGGGAAGTTGTTTTCTCTCATTCTTTTGTTGTCTCTCTCATTTCCTTGTTCTCTCTTTCCATCTTTATTGTCCCATTTTCTCTGTAGTGAGGATTAAGTATGTCTCTCTGTCTCTTTTAGTCTCTCCATCCCGTCTCCCTTCCTCACACTGCAGTAAAAACTGCCCAAGAACAGAAAATGTTCATGATCTTTTCCATGGCTTGATTAACTATAGCTGCACAAATGCAACTAAAAAGTGCAAGACACAGACAATAAGTTGGACGGACAGCTTTAACTGACATGATCTGAATGTGTGATGCAAGAAGAGAAATACATAAAATCAAAGAAAAGGCTGCATTAGAGCAGGGGGGGAGAAGAACTATCATTTGCTCAATTAGCATTGGCACATTAGTAAAAGCACAATATCACAACCGCACAATTGGCTCGGCTCCCTTCAGGACACGCCGTGAGACATTCAGAGACATTAGCATAGGGTGAGCTAACGAAGAAAAAAGACGAAAGGAAAGGAAATTAAAAGAGCAGCACATTTTCAAAGCGTCGGTTGTACCCGATGTCATTAAACATTTATGGAAGGCTCCCCTCAGTATGATGAGCAGTTTGGTTGTAGGGAAGATGTGTTGCAGAACAAGTGAGGGGAAAGAAAAAGTCACACTCACACTATTTTATTTGCCTTCTCAGGGCCTTTATTTCTTACAGATAACAGACACTCTTCTCTGAAGTGTTTGGTCTAATTTCCTCTCTGACTTCAATGGTAAAATAAGAATTAGGGAAAGTTCACTAATTGAGCTACTACAAGAACTGGAAACAGCTATCACCTGTAAATGACACAGTGGCCCATTTTGCAAAGAAATCCCAAGCATCCTAAAATCCCATTAAGATGTAATGAAGGTCCAAGTCTCTGCCAAGAGAAGGGAAGCTATTTTTAGAGCTGTTTCCAAAGAAAATCATCACCTAAAAAATACAGAAATATATCTGCAAGTACAAATAAGCCAATTAAATTGTCTCTGAATATTTGTACTTTACCATGTTTTTTTAAAAATTTAATTTAATTTAATTTTATTTTATTTTATTCATAAGGGCAATGCATGTTAATCAACATTACTGTAAATGTGCCAGTGTGAGCCAGCTGGCTATTTTCCAACTGCTGGTAACATGTTCTAAAACCAGTGAAGTGACAGTTTAAAAAATAGACACACAGACAGTGCGATGTGAAAATGACAAAGAAAGCAACAATATCTGGATGCACAAGACACAAATCATGCAAAGCAAAAGGAAGATGCAAAACACTGATGTGAATAGAATGAGCAAAACCCTGGACAGGTTGTCACTTTATCCAAGCTATCACAGGCTATTGTTCAGGTTCATTTTTAGTCATCACATGAGCTGTGGTAGCTGTTGCTAGGAGCACTTTAAGTTCGTCATGTCAATTGTAGAAATATGTTAATTTAGGAGTTGTTAATTCTGTTCATGCTTGTCAAGGTTTTTGTTCGGAGAGGATTCTGGCTGTGGCACAGGAAGATGGTGGCACAATTCTTTATCTGGGCTAAAATAAGGCTCTGTTTGACTCACTGAAAAACTCTTGACATAAGTGATAATTCGGAGGTGTCATTGCTAAGGTTATTATTGTGCTTCCTCTAAGTCATACATATGTTCTAGTGGGTTTACTGAGTATGGCCATATTAGACACACAATAAAAGCAGCAATTATTTCTCTTCCTTCCCTCAACTGTTAGTAAAAGTAGCCTACTCTATGCTAACACTGGATTGTTGGACTTGTTGGGGAAATGTCTCAGTTGACTGTGCAGAGGATCTGCATTTACCATCAAATTGAACCTAAAATCTATGTGGCATGTCTTTCAGCAAGAAAAGACTTAGAGTAGTTACAACAATGACGGTTATGTAGTTTGGTCAATTCCAACCCCAAAAGTGTCAAAACCAGCCTTAAAGGTACAGTGCGGAAGGGTTAGAGGGATTTAGTGGCATATAGTGGTAAGAACTGCAGATTGCAACCAGCTGAAATATCTCCTGCTTAGAATTCCTTCAGTGTTTATTGTTCAGGTTTCGACGTTGAGCCAAAATATCAGCAGAGGTCTCTTTCCCTCTGAAAAAAAAAGACCAGGTGATTAAAACCAGTGTAAATTGACACTAGCAAAGTGACAAAAATTTGCATCCACGACTTTTTTTCCATGACGAAAATGAGAAGATGACGAGCTAAAAATAGATCTTGATAATAAATACTAAGACAAAATCAATGATTAATTTTTGTTGAGGCAACAATATGAAAATGTGCTTGGTGGGCTATTGGACATTGAAAGCTGAGAAAAGTCGTGCTCACAATTATCTTCAAATGCCGCATGCAACAGGCCAGCAAAAACACTCACAGCAGAGCAGTGTCAGCCACTGGTGTGAGTTGTGAGCTACAATTCATCAGTAAATAATCAGCTGTGTGTGTCTGACTGTGGACGGTGGAAGTGTTTAATGGATTTGTCGAATTTGTTAGTTGCAGCTCTGTTTGTTAGCTGCTGAATGTCAGCAGAGCTGGCAGCCACCAGCCACCGTTCTTCACACCTGTTCTCCACAGGACTCCACTCAAAACCGGACTGTGTCGGGAAGGTTTATGGTTTGATTGTTGTTTGACAGGCAGGTAGGAGGCTCAGTTATCTGTGAGTGTAGCTGTGCTGTAAGTAAACAACCTGAACTCCGATCAGTTCTCTCTGACTGAGCTGATAGTTTAGTTTAAACCACCAACTCTATGAGACATAAGTTAAGTTTAGACCTCTAGACTAACATGTTGCAGATTGAGAAAGAAGGCTTAGGCTTTAATTACATTATTTTTCTACTTCTGAACAGTGAGATGGATGAGTCAGAGTTTACAATGAACCTGGGTACAAATCCCAGCTGTCTCAGATTAGTTATTTGTGCTGTCAAAGTTTTTGAGAGCATAAATAGAGAGATTTTGAGCTTTTTAAATGATGATCAGTAAGTGTATTCTTGTGAATCACCCCTTAAACCTGTCAGAAACTGCTGGAGAAATGACAGTTTGTAAGTGCAGAGAAATTAGTTGCAGTTGTAGAGACAAATTGCCAAATGAAATGTTTGTACAACCTGTCACCTTAATTCTAATTTCTGATACATTAATTAGCCTAACTGGATTAGTTCAAAGATAAATATATATATATATATATATATATATATATATATATATATATATATATATATATAAAAACATACTAACTAAATGTAATGACTAAAATGTCATGAATTTTCATTGACGGTCACTGCGTTGCAGAACATAACAGAGCGTTTCAGGAGATCCTTTGTCCCCCACAGCACCTGAATCCAGTCACACACGCACTTAAAAACATCACATCATGTCCAGAACTGACTGGACTGTGTAATGGACAATTTTCTTATTTTAATGTCTTTTTCACTTATTTCATTTTAACATATTTTATTTTATGTCTGTTTTGTTATGAACTGGTGGACAGCTGAATTTCCCGTCGGGGATTAATAAAGTTCTTTCTATTCTATTCTAAAACATTTTGTATTTTCGTCGACTAAAACTAGACTAAAACTTTGAAGGATAACAGGCTAATGAATTAAATGTGACCAAAAATAATAAACAATTTCGTCTCAAGCCTAAGACTAAATCTAAAATAGCTGTCAAAATTAATTCAGATTGAAAGCAGTAAAAATACTGAATAAAGCAGTTTCATGTTACAGATCAGTGTTTCCTATGCCGTTTGACACAGCGCAGACAGGCCACTAGCCCAGCACCGTGAGTGAGAGCGATGCTTTAGCCTAGCGGGCAGCTGGCTCGCGGGCTGCCTAAAACATCGCTTCAGGTTAAAGTGGGAAGAAGCAGCGGGTTTATCGAGCAGCTGAGTGAAGCTGGGTGAAGAGGAGGCTGCGGAGGAAACACCAGGATGGGTTAATGTCCGGAGCTTGAGTAGCCGGCGAGCCAGGCGGGCAGCCTGGCAGACTCTAGCCGACCCGGCTAGTGCTAACACCGGGAGCTAACGCTAACGTTCCTCCTCTTCTCCGTGAGTGAGAGCGATGTTTTAGCCTAGCGGGCAGCTGGCTCCTGGGCTGCTCCTTTAAAGCAGTGAGTGATTGTAGTTAGTTACTTCCACCCCTGCATGAGTGTGAAAATCAGCACTAACTTGTTTTCTGCTGCAGTGTGAACAGAGCCTTCAAAACTGTTGTCTTTTTAAACTTACTGTGTTTCCCGCACTGATTATTTCCCTCTGAATGTTTTAATTAACCCTCACTCTTTTTCCCTCTGTTGTCTTTTCAGAGTGGCAGGTTGACACACAGCAATCAGTCCCTCCATTCTTCTCTGTAGTTTTTCCTTTAGTGCTGAGCCAAAAGCCTTCCTGCACCAAATCAGCCCTGGATCCACATCCAACATCAGCTGATCCATGTGCACATTTACACACATACACACAACATTCATAATGAACCTGCACACGTGGTATTTGTAACACATGCTGTATAGGCACACACACACACACACAGTGTTGCATAAACATACTGCACAGACACTGACGCAGACAAATGTGCATCCACCCAATACGCCTACTATATGTGCATGCACCTACACACAACTATTCATACAGAGTACTGTATAACTCATATACAAACATACTGTAGATAAATGCGAACAATTCTGTCATTTGTTTCATAATTACTATAAGCAGTGATGGCTAATGCCATGATAATATATTGTTGGATAATTAGAATTATTACTAAAAAGGCAATAGCTACACATGATATTAACCCATCACTGAGTACTTCCAAACCCTTGTCAGATGCCATTCAGTTGAATTTTTGTTCCTTTATCAGCACTTCCTGCTGAAGGTGTACGTTCAAGCAGGTGAGAACATCGTGCTTGTTCCACCTGACTCCTCTTCTGCATCTCACTGTTCTTTCCTGTTGTCCATGTTGCACCTAGCTTTACACTTTTTTTTATCACAACAAGGCCTAGGATCTGTGTGCCGTGTTAGATTCCACTGGTGTAAACAGCAAGAACGTGACACGGATCTTGATCACAGAATCGCTTTGGGGACGCATGTGCTCGTGGAAGCAGACGCCATTTATTCATTTTATTTTCCTTCCTTCTCTTTTCAACATGCTGCGCTGGCCAGTGTAAATTGCAGATAGGGGGAGCTCGGGAAAAGGCGGTGGTTGTTGCTGCCCTGGGATATTTATCCCTGGAAAATTTTCACTGGAGATATTGTGTGATCTCTCCTTAACTCTGACAGAGAAAAAGAGAGAATGCTGAGGGAAAAATAGAAATTGTAATCACAGTATGCTTGAGGGAAATGCATCTAGCTCAAGAGAAAAAAAGAACCATTACATCCAGAGACTTTTTCTTTGTGAACAACTGAAAAGAAACTAGCATTGCACTTTAAGTAATCAGACCATGTACCACTGAGACCATAGGAACAATGTGTTAATGCAGCTTAATCTCTAACGCCGAGGGGATACACACAGCACACAGTTTGACTAGATGTTTCTTTCCCGGACTCTGTGCAGCTGGTATTACATTATGGGAACAGGGATTTGGAATTAGGCTCATTCCATGAACATGAAATGCACCATGATTTGCAACAAAGCGATACACAGTTGTGTCATCAATATAAAAAGTGCATTATGGAAAGGATCAGAGTCCACAGATTGGAAAAGCTCCTGCACACTGAGAACCAAAGAAATAAGCTTTTTTTCTCTTTAGCTATCTAAATACGTTAAGTTCAAATCAAACATACTTTTAGTCATGGCAATATTTAAGCTGCACTAATCACTGACATTGGATCAAATGACTTTGTAAAAACAAAGGGGTCACTTATGGCAGGTAACCCACAGAGTATTATCACACGGCTTTCCCCACAGCTCCATGGACTCCGTGCCTCCATTTAAAGCCTCTTTTACCTTAGTATTTTTGTATAATTTTAGTGAAAGGGCTCTGATAAACCTACTGATCGCCACCCATTTTGAACTAAAATTCAAAACACACAAAGTTAGCAACAAGCTGGTGCTAGCTTAGATGTTAAATGAGACCAAAGAGCTAAACACAGAATCAGTATTTTGTCTTTTACATTCATAGTTAGATGGGTACATGACTCCAAGTGAATGCTAATGTTGGATCACGTCTGCCTAATATGTGGATAGGTGAATGTTGGCAAAGCACTCCTTCACATGCAGTGTCTTCAGAGTGTGTCATAAAAATGAATGAATTGAATGCAGCTAATAATTTGTCAATTTTGTAAGTCACAAGCTAACTGTTTTTCAACTTATGAACTTAAAATATTAAACCTGGACAAAAATATTTTTTTTTATATCTACACTAGATTTACACACTAGTTGTAATAGTATGTTCTTCACTTTTGTTATTCTTTTATCTCAGACATGTGTTAAGGTGTTACATACCTTTTTTAGGCTTCTTGACACACCTTCTGTCCATCCGCCGGACTCCAGGACTGGATTTGCAGTGGACACTACAGAAATGACACAACAAGGGCCAACAAAAGAGCAAGAGAGACAACACTTTTTAAACAGTATTACTGTAAGAAGGAGGAGAGAAGACAGAGAGAAACATACTGATGTCACGTGTTATTTGCAGGTGTTATTTGCGTGTTCATGTTCAAATGACCCCCAAAAAAGAAAAGTTTTAACTGAGTGCTGTTTTTTTATTGTTCATATTACTGTCTTTTATATATGTTCTGGGGTTTTTTTTGAGTGAAAAATATATTTTGGAATTCTGTTTTTGAATCACTGACAGAGCCAGATAGCTGACTGAAAGAGACCAAGACAGAGAAATGCATTAAGTAGGAAGAGGAGAGAGGAAGAAAGAGAGCAATAGGCCGACTGATGATTTCATGTTATTGGAGGACATGTTCAAATGTCACAAAGTCTTCCTAAAAAAAGAAGGTTTTAATTAAAGTGTGTTTTCTATAGTCAACAGTACAACGGCAGACAGTTTTTAATCACTATGAAAATGACATTGATAATGATTTGACAAAGCAAAAAAAAGGAAAAAAATTAGCCTTTTTAAGCCACTTTTGCCATTTTCTTTCTCTGGAGATTCTGGAACTTCAGTGTAGTGAAACTTTATTTTGATGTAGAGTAATTGTCAGCCTAGGTCACTACATTTTCCAAGTATGATTCCTAACAGTGCTTGTTTCCACAAAGTAATAACTGTTTATGAGATAAAATGTATTTTCTTGTGTACACAAGATTAAAACAAATTCACCTTTCAAGAATTACAGGCCTTGTACTGTATAGTGACAAACCCATAGAGAATAGTAACATGACTCTACAGTCCCCCTGCGATTAATAGTTCTGCTTTGATTCAATGAGGGCGGCTCTGTGGCTCTGTGGTGTGGTGGTTAGCACTGTTGCCTCACAGCAAGAGGGTTCCTGGTTTGATCCCAGGTGTGGGAGGCCTCTCTGTGCTGAGTTTGCATGTTCTCCCCGTGGACTCCGGCTTCCTCCCACATGTCCAAAGACATGCGGATTGGGGATAGGTTAATTGATGGGATGTGAATGGCTGTCAGCCCTGGTGACCTGTCCAGGGTCCTCTTGCCCAGTGTCAGCTGGGATAAGCTCCAGCACTCACCCACCCACCCCCAAGTAGGTTACAGCGTAGGCTCCACGTGGAGTCCTAGGCTAGCCTAACGTGCACCTCCCCAGGATTGTAACTACGCATCGCGATGACCTTTGATTACCTTTGTTAAATGTTGCCGTTGTCCCTGGTTTTATATGAGAAGAGGAAATGATCGAGTAAAATAGGCTTGTGCTAATAACGTTAGTTAATAATTTGTGGGGATAATGTGTCTGGTTTAACACAAGTGCTTTGTCTGTGAATGCTGTGAGTTGTAGAGAAGCTGATTTGTGTACTTGTTTTTCAAATTGTCTCTATTAAGCTGTGTTTAATGTGTGTTTTGAAGAAGTAAAAGTGCTCACAACAGCATAGGCAAAGTGCATAGCCTACGTGCGTAGAGTCTACACACAACCATAAATCCCCTTTCAGCCCCACACAGCGTTTTAGTGTCTTTCAGCTCATTGTTTTGGTCCACTGTCACTGCTCTCAGTAGCCTAATCTGTTCTTCCTCTGCAATAGACAGCTTTTTTCAGCAAATCTCTGATAAACTGTGTCCTACCTGTCTGTCACTTAACAGCAGGAGTACAGAGTTAGCAGTTAGCTGGTGAATATAGAGGCGCACTAAAGAGCCATTAATTTCCCTCTGGAGTAGGTTGAGACCAAAATAGAGATTAAGGAGGAATGAATATTGGTCTTACCATCATCAGGAGGACATAGAGACAGCCCCTAATGACTAAAAATATTGTTCTGTGACTGCTGTATGTGTAATTATTTCACTTGTGCCCAGTCATATTATACAGTGATAACAGGTCAGTGTTGTGTTTACAGCTTGTTCTCAGGCCATCAGGCAAATTAAAAATGTCAACAATACTGTAAAAGTAAAAGTGAAAAATGGATATACAGTAGCTAGTATAATACCCGAAACGAAGCAATGGAGTTCCAGGACAATGTGGTGGTTTCAGACGTTGGTTTCAGTGGGCAAATTTGGCGTCACACTGTGTGTGTGTGTGTGTGTGTGTGTGTGTATTTGTGTGTGACAGAGCAGACAGTGAGCAGCCAGTCCACAGACTCGTAGACAGGGTGTAGGAGGTGACTGATGACCACCATCACATCACTATCAGCTCTTCATAAGACTCAATAAACACACACACACAGTAAACATGGAAGATGGAGCTTTCAAAAATATTCCAGCATGGCCAGAGAAGCAAATCTGACCTGTAAACCTGATTCAGAATTTAAAACCAAATATGCTGCAAACAGCGGTACAAAATAACTAATTACATCTGATCAATTTATTATGTTAGTTTGAGTCTGCCATGTCCAGTAATTTACATCTCAGTTTGTCAGTCTTTCTGTTGTTTTCGAGATGTTGTCCTTGCATGAATCAAGCTCCATTATGAGTTTTATCAGATTAGATCTGAATGATGAAAAAAAAAAAAAAAACAATCAAGGAAACAAATCATTGTGTGCACAGAGGTCATTTTCATCTTCATTTCCTCCTCCCCTCCGTGGCATTAAAGCTGCTCACTCTCGAGTGTCAGCAAACTGCTCTTTCAAACAGCCCTCTGAGTGAATTACAATTTTCTTTTCTTTCCCAGTCTTTTCTCTTATTTTTTCGCTCTCCTTTTTTTCTGATGGGCCACTGAACCCTTTCCTTGGCTGTGTATGCACCAGCAAACATGCTGATACGATCTTAAAGGTCATGTTCTTTTCACGTTGACAGAGGCCTTCCAAAACTTTGACGAGGGGGTCCCTCTAAAGGAGAGCGCTGTTACATTGCAGCAGCAGCAGCAGCAGCAGCAACTCAAGCCGAAGCCACACTGATTAATGCTCTACATCAAAAGCCCTTTTTCCTATTCAACCTGCATTTCCAGGGGTAGTCATGCTGAACCAGGATGGCCCATCAGCCCGGTGCTCTGCTTCCCAATCTTATTCATTGAGACGTAAAAGGATAAACTGATTATCACTGATGAGCAGCACTTGGGTTCCCTTCTGGAACTACTATGCCATCCAATCATGTAAAATGAGCTAAAAGCTAAGTAGGTGTCCTACTGATAAACTATTGACGCTATATCATGAACAGAAACAGTGTGTTGAGTACTCCAAATGTTTTTGATTGCAGTGAGTTAACAATTAAGTAACTTTTCAGTATGTAAGCGGAAGACACTGCTGCTCAGGTGGTACATGCAGGTAATGTGTGTGTGTGTGTGAGAAGCTTGGGGCACATCTTCCTGTGCATGTGTGTGTATGTTTGTGTCAATGTTGGACTACTCTCGCCCGACAGCTCCTCTCTTCCTTGCCTTGTTTTTAAAAGGCAACCATAATGGCCGGTAAGGACAGCCTTAAGAGCTGCTGGCAGCTTGAAGCTTGACGCAACCAAAGGTCATTGATTCCCCCCTCCTCAACGCGTGCTCTCTCTCTTTTTTTAAACAATTCATCGAGATTTTGGCATTTTGTGAACACACACAGGACAGCTCACCGACAAGCCGACCTTGACAGCGAATTGGATAAATAAACCTTCAATTTAGCCGCTCTCCTCCACTCCTTCCCCAGCGCAGCTCGCCGGCTCAGGCAGCGAGTCCCACCGGGAGCCTTCACCTATCCATATCGTTCAGCCCACGCTCGGCTCGGCTCGGCTCTCCCTCCCTCTCTCCTGGCCTGTCTAGCGGAGCTGCCCTCAGCGCTGTGACAAACACGGCCTTAAAGATAAGCTAATAGCCCCCTTGCGCTCCAGTCAAAGTCAATCCTCGCGGCACGTCGGAAATTTAATGCCAATTCCATCTCTCAACCCCGTCCATCCCATTTCCACAGCCGACACCGTACCCTCCGCCTCTGTCTCTGCCTGCCTCCATCAAACCCTTTCGCGAGACACAAACACATAGGGCAACGCAGACATGCACTGACATGCATGCAAACACACACTTCTCCATACCTATCAGATGGGCTCCACCATCCCAGGGTAGAGGCAGGGAGTGAGAGCACTACTCCATAACGGGTAATGACATGGCATTTAATGATACTGTCCAAAATGATGCGGGCCTCTGCCAACAGCTACGGCTGCTCTGCATGGAGGCCGCGCAGCCGTGGAGAGCCAGATAAGCTTGGCTGGGCCTGCTCTATGTGTGTGTGTGTGTGTGTGTGTGTGTGTGTGCTGGTGTGTTCGCGGTTCCCTAACACGGCAGAGGCAATACTGTATCTTTCACTCGTCCTGTCGCCTGATAGGGTGTGACATATGCCTCCGCCGCACACTGCCGTCATTCCTCCCATTGCCTCACCTCTCCACCCCCTATCTCCTCTTTTCTCCTTTCATTTGTTCCTCTCTCCTCTTTCCTTTTGTAATTTCTTTACACATTGTAAAAAGGAGGCTTTTCTCAAAATAATAGCAACAGTACGTGTGCTTTTCTGTGCATCACTATAGTGGATGATCATCACAGGGCTAATAACAACCAGTCTGAACAAAATAATGCATTGCCTCTGTGTGTGTTTTGCGGGGGTGGGTAGTAAAGCATTACAAGTAACGCATGTGAGTAAAAAACTCGTTCTTTTGAGGAACGAGTATTTTTTATGTTCCTTTTTTAAAACTGTACTTCTACTTTTACTCAAGTATATTTTTGAGCCAGTAATCTACTTTTTACTTCACTATATTTGCCATTTACCTTCGTTACAACTAGTCTGTTCTAGGGCTGTCAACAAAAAAAATTCGAAAAGTTCGAAATATATTCAAATATATATATTTTTTATAAGTTCGAACCTAAATTTGATAATTCGAATATCATTAATAATTAATTAAAACTAATGTTAATGTTGTATATTACCGCGAATCTCATTCGTTTTTTGTGCCAAAATCCATAAACAAGAACAGTTACTCAATGAAGTGCGTCCTGTGCCTGCTAAAAAAACAGGAGATCCTAGCTTTCAAAAATTTCATTGTTGAATCTCTGCAAGCATATTGAAGTACCATATATTGAGTGGTTTCTTATTTTATTGGATTTTATTTATTTTGTTCAAAGCGAAAAGACGTAGAAAAGACAATGAAGTTGGGATGTCAGTTAGCAAGGTCATCCACTCAAATTACAGATAGGGAAATGGAGAGAGGTTAGGAGAGGTTAGGTGAGGAAAAGAGGGGTAAAGTGAAGGAGATGGAGAGTGGAAGATTGGTACCTGCTTCATTAAAAAGAAAAGTTTTATCAACAAGTGCTGTTTTTTCATTATTTTGCACTGGTACGCACACCCTAAAAAATATTCAAATGGAAAGTAACTTCTTGTACTTCAGTAAATTATTAACTATGTATTTTTACTTTTACCTGAGTAGGTTTCTCAAATAGTAAGTTTACTTCTACTTGAGTAATTTTTTATGGCAGTAATTGTACTTTTACTTGAGTACAGATTTTCAGTACTGTACCCACCCCTGGTGTTTTTTATGTAGTGTATGGGTCAGAGAGAGAAGGAAAGGAAACATGTTACAAGGTTGAGAAAGAAATAGTGCAGGCCTGAATCATGTGAACATTCTTCTGCTTTGGTTTGATGGTCACTGGCTGTCGCTTCAGTTCACATTTCCAGCTTTCAACCCGACCAGAAAACTGCAGTAGACACCATCTAATCTGATCCACCACTTGAAGGAGATTCAAGAGACAAAGTGCATATGCTTCGACTTCAGAGTGAGTTTACACCAAGAAGCAGTATCACACAGTTTAACCCACTGCACTGACTGTCTGGAGGAGGTGACTGAGGGTGGTGAAAGCAAGAGCATACGAGAGTGGAAATGTCATTAGGGTCTACAGTGTTAATCCAGAGGTGCTGGTGTTGACAGGCCTCATGAATCACTCATCAATCCAACAAGTCCTCCAACACATATGACCACATAGGTCGTTTCTTCCCACCCTCCCATACAACCCACAGGAGCGTTTCCTAAATTAGTGCCCCTACTGGTGTGGTAAGGTTTAGGTAAAGAATTATGGTTTGGGTTAAAAACAGTACGTTTATTACGTAACTTATATACATAAGGATGTGACGTTACATACTTAAAACCTGATGATAGGCTGTGATGCTACATAAATATTTAAGTTTGGACACACCTTCTCATTCAATGCGTTTTCTTTATTTTCATGACTATTTACATTGTAGATTTTCACTGAAGGCATCAAAACTATGAATGAACACGTGGAGTTATGTACTTAACAAAAAAAGGTGAAATAACTGAAAACATGTTTTATATTCTAGTTTCTTCAAAATAGCCACCCTTTGCTCTGATTACTGCTTTGCACGCTCTTGGCATTCTCTCGATGCGGGCTGCTGGCTTAGACTTTGTCTCCACATAGTGTTTTTCGGTGGCAGGGTGCTGGGGAACTCTTTATTCCAGCGCCTCATTTAAAAGTGCTCCCAGGGGCTTTTTTGGATGACACCCTACGCAAAGGGTTTTGTTTCTATGATAATAATATATTTACATTAATGTTAGCTAGATTGCTAGCATAAAGCTATGTTAACAGAAGACTGACTACACAGCTAACATCTTTCAACTACTGTCCGTACAAAAATGCTGAAGCGCTCTGAAAAAATATGTATATTTTGGAGGCTGTATATGTTCTCCCCTTAACAACTGAAAAAAAGTTATATAGTATTATGTATAGTATAGTATTTCAATCCTCTGATATGACACAGGACAGAATGGAACCTGATCTTTTGCACACTGATGAACTTCTAAACAATTCCAGGATCATGCAGTGTTCATTTAGAGTATAGTGGCAAGCTTTTCTTTAAATAAAGCAAATCTTTAAACCACCTTTGGAGATATAATTAGCAAGACAATTGCTATACTCTCCAACTTTTAGAATTGATAAAATGATGCTGGTAAGGAGGTCTACAGTACCAGTGTAATTTTCATTTATTTTATTAATGTTCCTTTCTCATCTCTCTTTTCCATCAAATTCATTTTAATACTAACTTGAAGCACCTTTTGTGGCAGTGGTAACACAGAAATAATAGACATGCTGTCTAGCAAAAAGTATGGAAAAGTGCTGAAACAGATTTGCATCTGCATTGGCTCTACTTTGCATACCTGCATACATAGACCTGGTGCTTTTCAGAGTGAGTGCGCATAGCCTGTATGCATGTGTGTCACCCACTAGACTGTTTCTGACAGCCATAATGACACCTCAGGGTGTTGAAAGTAAAACACAACCTCCAGCTAAAGCCAGTCTGGCTGTGATAATGAGTGGCTTGCTCTAAGTGCGCTGACAGACGCAGAAGAAACCCATGTAGGCAACTCAATCAGGTAATTAGACTCAACCTACAATGCCAGGTAATAAGTGTTTAGGTAGAGCTAACAGCTACCTTTCTACACCTCAGCGGCATTCATCATCTAGTAGGTTAAGTGCAGCTTTCTTAAGAGGCAAAAGAGTGGAGAAAGCAGGCATATACTGGAGTGTGTGTTTGTATGCACAATAGGCGTACGACTGTGTGTGTCTGTCTCAAAGAATTGGCATTACTCCACATGACATTGATCAGAAGGTCCTATGTAAATACAGGCGTTAACAAGATTTGTGTTTGCTTGCCTGTGTGTATATGTATGTGTGTGTGTGTGTGTGTGTGTGTGTGTGTGTGTGTGTGTGTGTGTGTGTGTGGTGGGGGGGGTTAGATAGCGTGGCTGCAGGGTACAGTCTTAGTGTGTCTTGCTCTTGTCGGTGTAAGAACAGATGCCGGAGGCAAGCCCCTGGGCTACCCTCAGGGCTTCATATACTCTGGAGATACACACACCTGACATGCAGCCATGCACGCGCACACACACACACACACACACACACACACACACACACACACACACTCTCACGCTCACACACAGACACACAGAGTAAGAGCCCACTAACCTTTTCAAAAATCATGCATGACGTTACAAACAATTACAGAGAGACAGCCTGGCATGGAATGCCAAGATACTGCAACACTCATCTCTGTCTTACAAGGCCGCTGCTTTTCAAAGACTGTAGGGCAAAATCGTGAGGGAAAATGATGTAATATAAATTGGTGGGGTCTGGGAGTTTCCTCTTCCTCTCTCTCTTTTTCCTAAATGCACATATGAACGCAAATGTAACCATTGCCCACAATATTACAGAGATGTAGCAATTTTGTTAGTTTCTCCACAGCTTTTCTACAAAACATGGGCGAAATGATAAACTGGAAAAATGCAGGTTTGCAGCAAAAAAAAAAAAAATCAAATTAAGAAAGCCTCTTCGTAAGCATGGTAAAAGGACTGTGTTTCCCTAAAACTTAAACCATCTTAAAAGGTTTACTATGTGATCTAGTTTTGCACTTCCATTAACTAAAATGCCATTTTGCCAAGGTCTCATACCATCCATCATTCCCTCCACTTCAAAATGACGATGAAGTCAGCTCATATACATGTAAGACATGTCAGAATGACATCACTTTAGAAAAGATGATATGATATCTGTATGAAACTTAAACAAACTTAAACAGATTTCCTCCACAGAAGCCACAGAAGACATTACACAACTGTTCCCCAGGCTACTAACCATGGCTAGTAAACTGATCTTTATGTGTAAAGTGCATTAAGTGCTATTTTCAAGTTACCAAAACTGAACTATTTCTAATCCGTGTAAAACTAAGAATTTGGTTATGTAGCTTTTTGGCAGTGCTACTTACATTAGCTAACTGCTCAGGCAGGTTAGCATCTACAGGCATAGATTACCACCAACAGAACATTCCTGAGATCAGAGTTTCGTCTCACTGGATCTTACTACATATTACTGTAAAATATTACAATAAAAATTGTGTGTGTCTGTGTCTATTTCAATCTTTCAGCCATGGTGGCAGTTAGCCTACTCAGCTGTGCATAAAAAAATCTGACATATAATCTCAAACATCTCAGGCCACAACAGCATCTTAATTATATTCATTTTTAGGCTATTTGTGGGGTGGGGTGGAAAATATTGCAGTGCTAAAACCATTAGCAGTGGTTCACAAATTTGATGACCTTAAAACTGTTTATTTAGCTTTTGAGTTTAAGTTTTGAGGAGAGATTTTTGCATTTTTTTTAAGTCAGACAAGGGTCCAGTGAAAATATATTGACATGCTTTCTCCTTCCAGTAAGCTAGGCTACACCGTCTGGATGTGTGTAGGTGGAAATCACATCACACGACAAGGAATCCTCCTTTTCTGCACTACACGTAACTTCAGCAGGTGAGTTCTGAACAAAGGCCTTCAGTCATTTACATCAGTGAAGGTTGTGGCTGGGTTGTGAACTCCATAGCTTGGTCACAAAACAGCAAGCTAGCTCTGTCTATGCAATGAGCCACAAGCACTGCTGAACCTTTACTAAATGACCCCTGTGAAAACTCACTTACTTCATAAGTAATCTTGTCACGTCAACTAACCAATCAACATGCTACATCTAGCAACAAGGAATACATTTGTGAGAGAAGAGACGGGGTACAAATGTATCTGTTGTGAACGGCTTTACAATATATTATTAAGCCTTAATACCGACTCCAATTATTTTCATACCGGCCCTAAAATGATAAGTTGTGCTCCACTGCCTCATAAGGGCAAAAAAAAAAAAAAATCAGTGCATTCAAGTTCAGGGTCCGACGTTAAGGTTTTCTTCTACTTGCCCTGCCGGGCAAGTACTTCTCAAATCTACTTGCCCCATCTAAATTCTTACTTACCCTGCCTAAGAGGTTCTTTTTCTGGCTGTGTGGTGCATATTTTCCTTCATGACTTATATCTTACGCCAGCAGAGATGCTCAGCCAATGGAGGAAGCAGCACATAAAAAAGCAGCACACTGCAACTGGTCCCTCCGAGGACAGAAACAGGAGAAGAAATATACGATTACAGGCCTGGAGTTAAAATATTTTTAGGGCTTATTTTTTAAGTCTTTGAAATGTCTTTATTCTTTTGTTATCTGCTAGTTATTAAGACATTATTATTAGAAGAAGATTCTTTATTGTCCTTTCTCAGCACATTACATACATTTGACCTCTGCATTTGACCCATCCTATTGTATACACTGGGAGCAGTGGGCAGCCGCATTGCAGCGTCCGGGGACCAACTCCAGTTGTTTTGCCAGTGCCAGTGGTCAGGGTCACTGACAGGTGTATTCACCTAACATAGCCTACATATCTTTAATTATATAATTATTTATATGTCTCTATGTATATTTTTACATAAATCCCAAATATTTAATTTGCCTTTAAAAAAAATCCTCTTCCTTCATTTAATTTGACAATGTTTATTGTATTGTATCATATGTATTAATTCTCTGCAGGATCTTGTATGTTCTTTAGTGTGTGTTCAATTTATTAAAAGAAAAAACAACATTTTGGTGAACCCTGCAGCAAAGTGAACCCTCTTCCTCAGAGAGGATCTTTGTCTTCCAGAACTGGCGGCAGAGCAGAGTGATCTGTCTTTCTTCTCAGAGGATCTTTGTCCCATGAGAGCCGGCAGCATGCTCTCCGTGTCCGCATTTCAAACAACTTTAGCTGGTGATTTGTCAGTCAATAGAAGCACATTATGACCCTATGTAAAAGTTTCTGTGTGGTACCTGTGTTGTACACAAGCTAACGTTAGTGGCTAATGACTGAGAGGCTGTCCGGTATGTGTGTGTCCGAGTCGATGCTGCTTGCCCAATCGGGCATATCTGCGCAGGGTCTGCTAGCCCGCCGGCTATTTTTACTTGCCCCGGGCATTCGGGGGCAACCGTTAATTTCAGACCCTGAAGTTTAAGCAGATTTGTTTTACATATTTTTAAAATAATGCCAAAAATACACAAAAATGGTCACAAATTGTTTTGTAAAAGCCACAGCTATATTCAACCATTCTGTGCCCGTCTGCCCGAGCATTCCTCAAGAGCTTTCTCCTCTCCTCTGCTTGCCTCTTGTCCCTTTACAATAATGTTATATCAGATGGACAAATAACGGTAGCAGGATTGTATTAGAAATGCAAGCAGTCGGCCCGAGCATCACAAATCAGCCTCCTCTCTCTCTCTCTCTCACTCTTACTCACAGTGTCCCTCTCTCTCTCTTTCACTTTGCCATCACTCATGAGGTCGAGCAGATATATTACAGCCAGAATTACTGGGCGGCTGACACAAATGAGCGAGGCCTGGGAACCTGAAGTGAACTAATTACAGCCTTGGCCTCTGTTCCTAAAGCTGGGGCGACACCTTACTGCGCCCATGACTGTTGTTACAGTAAACAGCCCTCCCTGCTGCTACAGAGATACAGCAGGTACCTCCGTGTGTGTGTGTGTGTGTGTGTGTGTGTGTGTGTGTGTGTGTAGGAGGAACTGACTGAAAGACCTTCCTCACACTTTAAACTCAGAAGTTGCAAGTATATCATTTTCCACTGAGATCTATAAAGCTCATGTTATTTTGTTGTCTGTTTTTTTTTCATTTTACTATAAATATGCAGTTAATCTCACACCTCTCGCTGAGAGACTAAAATCATGTTACAACACAAATTAAAAACAATTAATAATTAATCAAACTTCACTTAAGCCTGCTAAAAAAAGAACCCCTAAGTTTAAAGTTTATTTATGCAATGAACAAAGACGTTTGAAAATGTGAAGGATTAATGCTTGTTTGAATTACAGTCTTTAATTTTCAGGCCATCTGCAGATCAATCAACAGTCACAGAATTCAGAAACATATGTCAGTCTCGCTCTTTGTCATTTTACAATTGAAAAAAAAAATAGATGAAGAGTTAGGAGGAAAAAGACTAGCAGGGGAAATGAATGAAAATGTAATGCTCCCGCTAATAGAGTGGAAGGACATGTGATAATGAGTAGCCTCACCAGCACTTGAGTTAGTAGTGAGATATTTGGGCCAGTGACAACAAGGTGGGAAACCTGAAGCTAAAGACGCAGGAGATGCAGACAGCCAGTAACCAAGTCAGCACTGAGGTTTATTCAGTGACGCTACTCATCCAGTTTTCTTTTTTTTTTTTTTTAAATTCTCATGCATAATACTCTATACTGCACCCTATACAACACATAAATAGACCACAATCATTACAACTATTGTTACTTTTTTTGAAAGTACAAATAGTTGCAAGGAATGTCAGGTGATTGAAGTCTGATCTGGTCGCACTCCCAACTTGTCAAATACTGACACTTGCTCAGTGGCCCTTTGCGTCAGACACTGAAGCGCAGAGGCACCCTTAGCAGCGGTATGAGATGCACCATGCAGTGGCGGTTTTGAAGCTCTGGGCAACTACCATAGTATAAAGCACGAGAAAGTCTTCTTAGGGCAGGCAGGAAGGAGATGGGTGGGTCAAACAAATTCAGGACTTTCACCTAGGAACCAACTGTTTGTGTCTCAATGTGAAACTAATAGTCAGTCAAGTTGTTTTAGTGACAACATAGTGTGCTTCTACGTGAAGCATCCTACGCTAGTGATGTATGTCATGTGACATTACATTATGTCAGCAAAAACTAATTTTTTTTTTTTTAAGCCAAACCAAAAGTTTTTTTTTCCTTAACTTAAACATGTGTTTTGGTTGCTTGAAACAGTGTGTAGGGAGGGGGGTATGTTACCAGGGAGGACGTGGGTATAATCTCCAATATACTCCAATGTTTTTTTGGCTGACAGGTTGTTATACTGTAAACAGCTACAAACAGAGGTGAATATACCCTGTTTCCATGCAAATACCGTCCACTACAACACTGTCCTAAACCTAAGGAAGTAAACCTGAAAAATGTGCATATGTTTAAATGTACTTTGAAAAAGACTGTATGAATTTAACGAGGAAAATAAACAAAAACAGTACATTTCCTGTTTGTTTTGAAAAGATACAATGCATGCAGAACTGACGCTGGAGGGGAGGAGGGGAATGTACCGCATAATATCATGACGCTTAGCGCCACTGGCCAACCGTCAGTACTTGAATAGCTGGGATGAGAATGGGACTCTAACTTGCCCGTAAGTGTGAGTGTGAACGGTTGCCTGTCTCTGTGTGTCAGCCCTGTAATAGTCCAGCAACCTGTGCAGGGTGTACCCTGCCTCTTACCCCTAAACTTTGCCTGAGACAGAGCCAGACAACATTTTAGCTAATCTCCATAAAAATATATCTGCATATCAGAACAGATATATGAGAAAAAAAAAGTTAATAAAACGCTAAATCACTGTCAGATGATAGCCAGTGGGTTCCAAGATTGTTCATGGCCAATGCCTTCTACCTCTTTGGCTCTCCACAGACTGTTTACCTGCAGGCAACCAAAGCCTGTTCAGACATGATTGGTCAATACTATTTGGACTATAAACAAAAACCAGAATGTTTCTGATACCAAAACTTGCACCGTTGCCCACAGATTCTGTGTACATATGCACATATCTGTTAATAGAGGTTGGGTGCTTTATGTCCCTTGTTGACTTTGTTGTGGTTTTTTCACATTTAGATCACTTTTGGAGACCTGAAAAGCCAGTATTTCAACAACTGACAAAAAAACACCTGAACTTCTGAAGAGTTAACAAAATTTTATTCTGTCCTATCCTTTAAATCATCCTGAGACCCCTCAGATTTGTACGACGACCCCCAGGCTGGGAACAACAGAGTGCACCTGAAATGTCATATATGCTCACTGTGGTTTGTTAAAAGCCTGTATGATCATCTGACTTCTTGTGTGACTTTCATTCGGTTTGATGCCAGATGTTATGAAGAACATTTTGCAGGAGTGTACTCATGTCACAAAGGCAAACCCCCTCAAACAGCATTTATATTAGATTAGACTCTAAAACCCAAAATGAACAACAGATAAACAAAATTCTTTTTAGGGTGGATAAGCTCCTCCTTAAGGCAGAATAACCAACAAACCTACTTTAAGTAAGGAAAAAGGGTCTTCCTCTAAAATAAAACTTTGCCAACACCACAGAGCAACTATACATAAATATTACAAATAAAATGGATGTTTGACTAAAACTGCTGAGTGAAATCCTACCACACCGGACTGAAAAGACTTCTCTGGTGATATCTATATCTAATAATGATAATAATGTAACCCAGATACCATATACAGATTTGTCCTCCTTCCTCTCGCGCTGCTTCCTCAGTTCCTCCCTGTCAGCGCTTGCTAGTTCAGCTGGGGTTGGTTTCTCTGCCCCTTTTCTTAATTGGCGTTAAAGATGCCCAGGGCCCCAGCAACACACACACACACACACACACACACACACACACACACACACAGTGACTCTCCGCTGCTTTACAGTGGCAGAGGAGAGTGGCTGACGTGTGGGAAAATTAGCCTTGGGTGTAGAGAAAGAAAAAAAAGCCTCTGAAGCAGTCCTTTGCGGGATAAAAACTGCAATGATGGCGAATATTCTGCTCTTAATTACTGCCTGTTTACTCTGCCCTCCCCCAGCCTTTAACCGCCCCTGCCAGCCACCACCCCGCCCCCGTTTTCTACTTTCTCACCCCTCACCTCCCTCTCTTCCTGCTACACCCCCTGTAGGCGTCTGTGACGGAACCTGCGACTCTTACAAAGGGGATTAAAAAAAAAAAAGGTATAAAAACAAAGGATAAACTTATTTCAAAAAGGAGGGGAGGGCAAGTGTGGAGGTACAGGTAGCAAAATATAGACTTTTCTTTTTGATGTAAGTCCAATAACAATACAGTGACTCAGATTTAACAGCTTATCCCCAATAATCAGCTCTGGGAGAGAGCTAAATATATATATCTCAAACACAGTTCTTTCAAATGGACATTGCCCTGAATAATTGCATTGTTTGTGATTGGTGATTTGTGCACACCACCACCACCCTTATCCCTGCTCCTACACACACACACACACACACACACACACACACAAACCTATACAAATCAATCATGTGGCTCCCTATTGGTGGTCTCCAGAGAGAGGCTCATCTTGGAAGCCACAGCAGGGTTCACAGGTTGACTATTGACCCAGTCCACGCACTCAGACTGAGCGCACAAATCCGTCTCTCTAACACACACTCAAACGAACACACACACACACACACACACACACACACACACACACACACACACACAATCCAGACCCGCCCTTTCTGCAAGAAACAGGCCACGCCTCTTTGACATCAGCAGACCATGTCATGCATTTGACACACTGGCTTTCACTGTGTAGCAACCCAGTCACCAAAATAAATGTTGGCATTGTACGTTTCTGCAAACCACAGATGAGGAACACTTGTACTATATAGTGAATATGTTGAAATTTATGTGTACTAACTTATATGTGGTGATATTAAGGCACAAAAAAACTTTGTTACACTTAGAAAAACATTATGTTTTGCTAAAAAAACACCCAGTTTTGTTGTTTGTTGGTACCAAACAGTGGTCTTCAGCTTGGCAACCATCTCACCTACTGTAGGTGTCTCGCCACCCACCATCCATTTCACCTCCTGCTGTCAAAGTAATTTGTTGATATGAGATGTATGAAACACACAATGTTTTCTTCTCGTAACTGGGTCGTGTGTTGAGTAGCGGTCACCAGTTGGGGACTGGCAATGTGGTTTAAATCCCACATACATATTGTGTGGCTAGGGCATGCTAGAGCGTCAAGAGGACTTACTGTATTCGTTTTTTTTCCAGAGTCAAATTTTGTTTTTTTGTGTTCAAAATCACAGCCTCTAACCAAGATTTCACCACTTCTGGTGCAGTCAGACCAAAATCCAACAGACAAAATGTACTTGCGTGGTGTGGCCAAAAGCAGGAGTGGAAAGGAAATAGTGTGACTACAGTCCACAATTTGTTTATTATACAGCAGTTTTTGAAAAAAATAAAAATATTTTATTGGCCCCGTCATTGTCCTTGCACTCACTGCAGCCAAATAAAATATTTTCTTCTACTGCTTGTATTTTGAAACAACAAGTATTTCCTGACCTAGAACTGAGCATCGGAGAGCCCTCTGTGACATCAACAGACCACATCTCCAAGTCACTCCCTGGTGAGAACCATATACCATGCTCTGCAGTCTGCACTCCTGACCAAAAACTGACCATGTGCACAGGTCAAGCCTCTTTCACACCAGCTTACACTTACTTGTACTGACTAGTGATTAAGATCACCCCTTGGGGACTGAGGGATGAGGGTTCAAAGGTGACAAAATATGTAAAGATTTACTGATTTGTAATTGTTACAACCCCACCCACTCACATGAAATGAGCTACCT
Organism: Epinephelus cyanopodus; assembly: GCA_026686955.1. NCBI lineage: Eukaryota > Metazoa > Chordata > Actinopteri > Perciformes > Serranidae > Epinephelus > Epinephelus cyanopodus. The sequence continues at coordinate 9,407,063 of CM048914.1, forward strand.
TGGGTAAAACAGCTAAATAGGGAAGACCATGCCTTCTGTAATAAAATGACCAAGCCAAATTGACTGTGGGACACACCCCTCTGCCAGGAACAGACCCGGACCTCCATATTAACAACTCAGCCACATCAAAATGGAGCAAAACGTTTATTAGAACGGTGGTCTGATAAACATCCTTTTGTGTTACTGTTTTTAAATTAACAGGTTTATGTGCATGTTGCTGCTGACTGACATAGCCAATAAATGAGAGAAATCATTTAAAGACTTTTGCCAGAAATTGTAGCAAAACTGTGCAGACTGTTTTCAGATTGAATGAGGCCCACGCTATTCTCCTTTCCCATTGTCCATCAACCAGAGCTATACCCAGCTCTGCAGCAGACAAGTATGCCTCTCTGTCTGCTGTAGGTTTTTTTGATGTGTTTGACGTCTCAGACAGGCTGGAAAACAGGTTAGCAAACACATATAGCCAGTAATGTGCTAGTTACTGAAAAATAGTAAGTAGTTACTGTTACTAGTTACTTCATTATAAAGTAACTCAGTTGGTAACTCAGTTACTTAAACCAAAAAAGTAATGTGTTACTGAGAAAAGTAACTTTTTAATTACCTCCCTCCACACACAACAAAACTCAAGACTCTGGTCTTGGCTCGCCATCACGGTATGACCTTGACGTATGCATGCTAGTGTCATCTACGCTCTGAGTACGTCCTGGCTGTAGATGACTGAGTGGGGATGCTAGAGGGCGCTAAGTGCTTTTCTTTTTTGCAGTGTAGTTTTTCTAAGCCACAAAGAAGACAATGTTTATTGATGTTTTGGGAAACTCAGCCCTGCAGCCTAAATCATTTCCTAACTGTATCGGCTCGTAGCTACATCGCCTAAGCGACAGCGGATTGAGTTTAACCAAGGGACTGTTAGACTACAACTTGACAACCGTCTTCTACAGTGGAGTCACTCGCTGTCAGGCAGATAAATGTTTTACACGATACTGAACTGGCTCTGGACCAGAAAAACTGGTTCCAGAGTGGCACCAGTTCTTTGCTGGACTAGAGGAAAGAACCAATGCATCACGGGGAAGGAGGCAGTGTTATTGATCCACTCAGTTGCTGCAATGAATGCTGGAGGCGATGGTGGACGAAAGCGTAACGCTGCCGCAAACAGACCCTGGTAAGTTTCTTTTAGAACATTTTTGCCTTGCACATAGTTGTTTAGTTTTACCACTTTCTTCAGATAACAGCTGTGTCCCAATTTAGGCCCGCGTCCCTTGGAGGATGCGGCGCTAAATTGGGACACAGCTATTGTTTGTGATGTCTGCTCGGGTTAATGTTAACTGATCAACAGGTTAATGTTAGCAAGTTACTTAGCCATGGGCTCACCCATCATTCAGTTGGCTAAACGTTGTATAATGTGTAGTGGACGAGTCACTGTTTAAAGCGCTGTTTTTCATGTGGTCTAGAGTTATCTGCCGTCGAACAAGACGATGCTAACTACGAGCTAACGTCGCTACTCCACTGCAGCTTGCCAACACCATCCAGCAGCTCAGGTCAAAGCAACACAGCAAGGACCTGAATGATGCCCTGCTGCAGAAGCTGGAGACTGACACCAGTGTGTTTCTTCATGGGAAGTTTTAGTTTTGCACATTCAATGCATACTTGTCACTTTTATCATTAGCTTGTTTTTTGTATTTAAATAAAAAAAATTCTAACGAGACATGTCTGCTTCTGTATGTTTTCACTTAATGTACAATTTGACTGTGTAATAAGTTCAAGTAAAGCTAGTAAAAACAAGTCAAGACCTCAACAGGTTACCCATTTATGAAGATGCTTTTCATAGATGCCTTAAGTCACTGTGTTTATAAAGAAATGAAAACATGACAGACATAATCATTTCTATGAATTTACTGAACTGAAGGATGAAACAATATTGGTGACATGAAGTAGTCCAGCAAACACAGGTAAAAGTCAGGTAAGCAGCAACAAAACAGCAAAAGCAATGGAGAGTAGCAGCCAAAACATGTGCAGCATACACAACCACAACTGAATATAACAAACATTTGAATGGCAGGTTTTTAGCAGGCACCTCCACCATCCTTTCAATCTCCCAAAAGCCATTTCCACAACCAACCGCGCACTGCTTAAGTGCACTGTTTGGATGCTGATGAGGCCTTGTAGCGCCAGGAGTAACAGCTGCACAAGTACAAGGTCTGCCATTGTTGTTGTTGTTGTTGCTCAACGTAACTGACGTATACAGTGACGCAATGACGTGGCACCCTAACCACCTTGAGCCGTGGAAAAGCAAATTGGTTCTCAGCTGGTTCGCAAGTTGAACCAAGTTGAACCAGCACCAGCACTGGCCCTCAACCAGTGCTGGAACTGCTTTGGTCGAAAGGGGGTGATTGTCATAAGGTGTGAGGGTATCAGACGTCAGTTGTTTCAAAGTATTCTAGTGTGTGGTAGGTATTAATCACTCACACTTGCAGCATAGATGATTTTAGATACATGAAAATGCAAAACACTTTACTTAGCACCAACAATGAAAGTTATGATTAAGTGTGCATTAGTATCCATCAATATATACACTTTACACATACAATGATAACTTATGATACTGCATTGACTGTTGTAACACACTATCAATCCTAACTACAGTTGATTGTAGGGCTGCCACGATTAGTCGACTAATCGATGACTAATCGACTATTAAAATAATCAATGACTATTTTAGTAGTTGACTAATCTGTTTGAGTCATTTTTCATAGAAAAGTACTTTAATAGTACCCCAAAATACTCTCACTGCAGCTTCTTACATTCAGATATTGGCAGCTTTACACACTCTCCCATGATGGTGAACCGAAACAGAGTATGAAACGAGTATTAGATGACATAATTTTGGGGTTTGGGCGAGACAGACTGACATTTTTCAACATTTTAACACATTTTTTGATTAAATGATTAGTCGACTAATCGAAGAAATAATCGACAGATTAGTCGACAATGAAAATAATCATTAGTGGCAGCCCTAGTTGATTGCTGAGGTGTGTATAGGTGAGTATATGTATTCATAATGTAATATGAGCTCCATCAGTCAACCTCTAGTTTATAACTAGCCAGGAGCATCCATAAGACACTTATAAATCATAAGTCACATCTATATCATTTTATGACTGCTGATATAGTGTATTAGGAAGCATTATGTGTGTTTATGAGTGTAGTCCTAAAGCATTATGAATGCAGTATAATTCACTATGAATGCCCTCATAATGCATTATAGATGTGGTCTTCAGATAAAGTGTTACCTAATATTTTAATAAAATCAAACTTTTTCTACTTTTTTTAACAAACACAACGTTTGTTGATTTTATAAACATATTATGCTTTATACAGTTATTCCATTCATATTAAAAAAAAAAACAGATGCAACATATGCATGTAATAACTTGTTTTTTCAGGAGATTAAACCAATGTGGTCATTTAGAGTGTTTTTTCTCCTAAAGCTCTGTTTCTCCTGAGTTTTGGATGGTGGGTGGGGGTGGGGTTAGAAATATTTCCCTGTCCCCCAGTGTGCGCAATGCTGTATTAAAGCCATATTTCGCATCACACTTGGCAGATATATGGGGTGTCTTAAACAATATGAACTATGTGTTAAGAAATAAATTGCTTACACCACTAGAATTCTTACAGGAACACTTCAATCCAGACCCCCAAGACCATCCAGATCATTATTTCTTGCACATTTTCCCCAGTGCAAGCAGACATGGGTACTGATTGTAATAAAACACACTGTGTGGAGGTGGGGGGGTTGTGGGAAGGCTACCATGACAGTGACAGCACTGTATGCCATTCATCTTCTTCATTTACACTCCAGGATTTCAGTGCTCTCAGCAGTGGCTGTATTCAACGTGCTGGTTTCAAGTCAACTTTGTTTTATTTTATAGGTGGTTAATTTTTCATATTTTTTGCTTTCCATCTGTCCTTCTGTGTGTGAATGTGTATGTGTAAGAGAGAGAGAGGGACTATGTGAGTACGTCCTCTCATGAGTTCAGTCACAAGTTGCTGAGATGGGAAGCACAGAGGCCCATTTTGGGATTTTTTTGTGTGTGTGTGTGTGTGTGTGTGTGTGTGTGTGTGTGTGTGTGTGTGTGTGTGTGTGTATGTGTGTGTGTGTTTGTCTGTAAGGCGATGCTTGCTGGAAGAGAGCAGCTTGCTTTTTCAGTGTTAACATGCCTGACGCATAAATCTACTCAACGAGCTATGGATAGTAGCAGAACCTGGAAGACACACACCCACTGTACACAGTTACACTTAATACATCCTCTCTCTCTGCCCTACTTGCTTAGGCTCCTCTGTAGCTTTACACTGTACAACAAGACAGCTAGCATTCATTTAAACATAAAAATAGCTACATTATCTATAAAAATCGAGTTTGTTGTAGGAAAATTGTGAATTTTTAAGTTTATTATACCCTGTGCTACATAACATGGGCTGCTCACTGTGGATGACAGAATTTGTGTTTGATTCCAGCTCTTGAGCCTATTTGAAAGTGTCTAATTTTACCACAGCAGTCAGTGGGGAAATTAGACAAGAGAAAGTCACTGAAAGTGCACCATCTGCATTTTTACATTTAACAGCCCAAGGATGATGATTTATATAGTGTATGAGAGGTGTAGTGTAGGTACTACACATAAACGTCACCCTAAAGTGAGCCACATGCTGACCTGTACACATTGCAGAGGTATTCTAAATTTACTCTGAGATGTTTTGTAGAAGCTGAAATCAGCTCCGTGGGAAAGGAAAGCAAGACAGAGGATGACGCATAACCTGAGAATAGGTTCTCAGCAGGATATGAAATACAATGTTAAGCCTGGTAGCCTTTTTTTTTTTCCCTACTGCTATTAAAGTTCTTTGCAAATTCTTTTCTTTTCTCCTATTAGCACTCCAAATGCTATACAACTATCTCAATATGCAACACTCTCTAACTGATGTGCAAAACCACAAATTTTAGGTTAGCATTTGGTCTTATTCCGGTATTGATAGTCTACTCATTACCAAAGCAAGCTAGTCTCAGGGTGCTTTTATACCTGTAGTTTGGACCAAGGAAAAATGTATATTGTTGTGTTTTGTACTGGTCCACTTTGTGTTCACACAGGCTCTTTACAAGAGCTGCAAGCATCAACTCACATGGACTTGTATCTTGACTGGACAGTTTTAGTGATTGCTTTACAGCGTCATCAGTGCTACAGTATATGGCCCCACATGGGGAAAATCATATTCTGGTGACTGAGTTATTGTTTATGTATCTTTGATGCCACAAAGAGCCTACACAGAAATAACTGATTGCAAGTATTAATTGCATAGACAGGTGTGGTGGCAAGCAAGTAGAACTTGGTTGATTGCAAAGATAAGATGCATTCTATACAATAAAATCACAGGAGTAGAGTTGGATGTAACTTTTCTTTTCTTTTACTCATTTTACTAAATGTAAATGTAAGATTACAGTCTCAAAGAAAGCATGTGAAATAGACACAAACTCTTAATTACCAGCCCATTTCATTAGCAAATCATCAAATGAAGCATCAGTTTGTAATGCCTCCAGCAACAACACAATAGAAAGAGCTGTAAAGTCCTTATATAGAGGTGGATGGGTCCGCCTGTGAAGTCACTGTTTGTGTCTAGTGTTAATGTTGTGTCAAACCATTATGTTTTTTTTTGTATATAAATCTAGCCACATGCTTTTGTTGCACAAGGAAAAAATGTAAAAACAATGTGTTTTGCCTGTCTTGTAACCAGTGTTGGGTAAGGGTTACTTTAAAAGTAAGCAAAGTACGTTACTGCCTTACTTTCTAAAAAAGCAACCAGTTACTTTACTGCGTTACTCCCTGAGTAAAGTAACTTAATTACTTTAAAAGTACTTCCAACGTTACTCCCTGAGAAAAGTAACTCAAGCACTTTTAAAGTACTTTTGAGTATTCTACATTTCCTATTGGGCAATGGACCACAGGGCGCTAAGCCTACATTTTTTTGTTTCCAAATTTAAAGTTATGGACCTACATTTTTTTGTTTCCAAATTTAAAGTTATGGACCACTTGCCCTTCACTGAGATCCAATTCTCCATCACAGCCGTCACTTTGACCAGTAGAAACACACAACGATCTGCTGCTGTAGACAACTGTATGACAACAACACCCCAGCATTTTTAATATTTCCTCTAGGGATGTTAGCACACAGAGTAAAAGGGGGAAATGATGGTGTGAAACAGCAGAGGCACTTTGTCAACCCGCTGAGTTAACGTTACTGTCATTAGCATCAAGCTAGCAAACAATGGTACATCCTCACGGTCGGACATAAAGTAATAACATTAACAAATAGCGGCGGGGCTTTTACTCACCACAACTGCAGAGGCTCCCAGCTTCATTTGAAACAAACTACATTATAGACAGTCCGTTATTTATTAATCCCTCTGTGTGTTTATATATTTACTTTTTATCCGCTCCGTTGTCTTCATAAAGTTAACATATCGCATCATCATTTCAAACGCAACACTTGTTTCAAATTAAAAGCCCCTTATAACCTCAGCTAGAGAATCCCTCCATTTTCTAAATAGACTTTTATTCTGAAACATTTGTCAGAACTTCCTGTGGAAGATACAATAGCTTGATAGTTTACATATGGCGCTTCAAATGTAGCTCCTGCTCACCTGCTGACGCTTTTAGGTGACTACAACAACATGTCGGCTGGCACATGAACACACACAGTTCTGGCAGTGACTCAAATAATAGTCAAAGTAATAAAAATAGGACAAGAATAACCTGATGACATCACACACGCCGTGAAAGACGACCGGGGATAATTGGTGAGTACCAGCGTGTAGTGTGTACAAGGCATAATGCAAGTCGTGAGTCTGAAATATGTCTGTCAGCGAGTCCTGCTCCACCTATTTAGACTCCACTGTAGACAACAGCAGCATTTCTCCGACCACATAGCGAGTCACAAGCTCTGTGGCTTCTTTCAGACTGATAGGTTTAACGTTATCTCCGTTATTAGAACCAAAAATAACGGAATAACCGTTATTGTAAAAGACTATACATCTAATGAGAAGAAACAACACATTACGAGGTGTTGGGCATGAAATGTGTTTAAATTATATGCTGGCAACATGAAAACAATGGCAAAGAAAACAATATAACTAGGCTACACATTAAAGTTTACAAACCATTATATTAACCCAAACCACAGTCTTTTTCAAATTTTAACTGTTTTTTGACTCTCTAAGTCTAACCAAGTGTTAATGCTTTCCCTACACCTAACCAAACTGCAACTATTACACAAAAAAACTGCAATCAAAATAGACTTTGCATTAGCATTTTTTTCGTGTTGCTAGCATGTCATTTTAATTCATTTCATGCCCACTACCAGACAATGAGTTGTTATGAGGTCCTGTCCATTTGACGTATTTCTGTGAGACTGTTGAAATTACGTGTAACAGGACACAAGCTCAATACACCATTGTTTTAAATCCTATGCACTCTCTGATGAAGGCTGCGATCATGTGACCAATGCACTGACAGGAATAAATAAGAAAGCAAACAAAGAAGAAACCAAATGTCCGTGTCACGAGGCAGGTTAGAGTTGTGGATGGCTGAAACAGCACAAGACTTTCTCCAGGAGAAACCAAGTGAACCTTGAGTCATTTCAAGGTACGTTGGTTTCTTTCTGAACCTAACCTGATTAGCTTTACTTTTTCCCGTTTTCCCAAATCTAACCAAAGTAACCCAACTTGCTGAAACCTAATCTACTTAACTTTAAGTTAAGTAACTTTGCGTTGGGTACATAACATAATTTGTGAGGCACTAATTCATTAGATATCATACAAACCATTGTATAAGGATATGTTGCGAATAAGGCATGATATTATTGCATAAATGTATACATGAATGATCAACAGATGGTTTAACTACTAGTTTTGCTTTTGAAATCATGCTAAAATCAGATATATACTACAACACAAAGGCCCTACACCAGAGCCCCTTTCCAGGTCGTCTGGACATCCTTGTATTGTCTGACTGACAGCTTTCACATCGGGGTTAACAAACCAATCAGAACACAATATTGAGTTCATTTGAATTTCACCAAACATCTCAGAGGTTAAAGTACCCCTAGAAAATATATTTTGAGAGTAATAGTGTTCTCATGAGACACAATCTACGCTCACTCTGTGTGTTGTAAGTTGTTAGTTTAATTGGTTAATACATAAAATGCTGGACATAAAAAATAAGAGCTCTGTCTTCTAGAAAGTATGATGAAATACAACTACTCTGAAACAGAAAATACATTTTTAAGTGAAACATTTTCTATTAACATAATGAGGACTTGATGCTAAATAACTTACCCGGCAAGTTGCAAGTATGTTGATACTGAATGTATTCGCAAAATGTTCACTGACAATATATTTCACTTGTTTTCCACCATTCATTTAATTTATTTTATCAGTCTTTATTAACATTTAACCCAAAACACCATCTTTACCTGACCTTAACCAAAGTGCTTTTGTTGCTTAAACCCAACCACAGACAGGGGTCTGGAACACAAATCTGAGACTCGGGTGTCCCGAGTTCCTGTAGCGGGTAGCTGGAGAGGTGCTAACTCATCTACTAGGCACTGCTGGGGTGCCCTTGAGCAAGGCACTGAACCTTCAAGTGCTCGGGCGCCGGCGCAAGGTTGCCACCTCATTCTGACATCTCTCCATTTAATGCATGTGTAGGAGTGAAAAAAATTAATTTAATTTTTGCCCTCAGGGACTAATGAAGTGTATCTTCTTCTTCTTCTTCCTCTTCTTCTTCTTCATAATTTCTAGGACAAAAGGATACAAAATTAAAGCATATATGAAAAACCTAGAAAACATTCTGTGAAAATAGCTGTAAAAAGGCCTGTTGTTTAACAGCTGACTGTCAGGAGGTGGAAGTTAAAGTCACCCACTGCATATAAATGAAACAAAATACAAGTATCAACTTCAGTCTAAAAGAGCAGCCTGTGTAAGACAAGCACACAGTAGTAACTAAGCTAAAGCATAGGCTACATATTATGTCTGACATTTCAATGTCCTTATAAAATATGTAAGACAACATAAGAGGAAACAATGAATATGGACAGTGGTTATATCTAAATCAATTATCTGCACCAACTACATTTCTCAGTGTGAAATGATGATGGCACATTCTTTACAAATCAGGGGGTTGATTGAGTTCAGTTCACGATACAATTCTTGCCTTAACCACAAAACCTCTGACAAAACATTTTTCTCTTTGGCTGTCCTCCTAAATCTCTAAACATGTCAAACCTCATCCTAAAATTTGTTTAAGTGATCTATTTATCTCATATGCCAGGATTCCACTTTTTGTGCAAAGATGATGAGGCTCATAAAAGATGATAAAGGGACACTGGTGGAAGGCGGCTCCTCTGGACTATAGCTTCCCATTCTTCACTGCCAAATTTAAACAAGCTTTAGATCACCAGCTGTATTCATCTGCGCTGAAGAAAACTGGTAACAACCCCGCGCCACTCGTCAGATCTCAATCCCCCTAGAGATACAGCACTCGCCTGTCTAATATCTATGACTCCAGCCGCCCACTCTCACTCCCCAAAAAGCATTGACTGATGTCGAACACCATCCAACACCCCCAGCGCATGTCCCAAAGATTTTTCCACCCTGCCACTGAGCCCAAATCCCCAAGCAGCGCTGTTATGCTCGCTGTCAAACACCAACAAGGGCTCTTGTTTTCGGCTGTTTGTTTCAATCTTTGCTGGCAATGCCGGAGTGATGCTTTGTAATGGCTAACCAGGGTTTGTCATTGTTTGGATGATGAATAAGAAAGAAGTTGCCGGGGGCTACAGGTGGTTTGACCATGACCCATAAGGGAAAATGCAGGAAATGACTCTTGAGGAAAGCTCTTTTTTTTAGGTTCTATCTTTTTTTAAATTTTTTATAATTTTTTTAATTTGAATGCTTTATGGTCATGGTAAATCTCAAAGATATAATTGACTGTTTCAGGTCCATTGAAGTTTAAATGTCTGCGAAAAAGGAATGAATCTATCAGTGAAACCTGCCTAAACTGATAAATGAAATGGTCTCTAAGGAAAAGAAAAAAACTGTAAAAACTGTAAACGGTTAACTGTTTGGAGGTCGGTAAAATGTTTTCCCTTTTTTCCCCCCATGTTTTCCCGCCATCATCTGGGTAAAAATCATCTGCTAAATTATGAGAAAATAAGGAATAGATTGAGAACAAAAAATCATAGTTATACAGTAGTAATATTGTCAGTTTGAGTATTACATGATGAGATTCACTGTAAAAAATTAAGATTTTGATGAATTAATGCAGCTTACTTTCCCGCAGCACAGGCGAATTTTCATCTTTTCTTATCATTTCATAGGCACAATCAAGAACACTTTAGAACACTGGACACAGATTGTGTTGGGCTTTTTACCAGGGCTTTTTACCATTACAAATTATAAAGTGTCACAACTGATGTCAAGCTGTCTTAAGCACACTGGGCTCTCTCTCACCTGACGCTGAGGCTGTTTGGGGTCAGGACCCCAGGCTCTCTCTATGAAACTGCACCATGTCATAATGTGCATCCTATAAAATTGTTATTTTTACAAATAATAAAAATGTTTATTCCTAACATTATGGTTGTTGACAGGTAGGGACAGGGCTTGTCTGGACTGCAAGGCCTGCCCATGTTGGGGGGGCTGAGGGGGTATACATTACAGGCTAGGGAATAAAGATGCAAACCTGTTGTTTCAAAGACCAGGCTGAATTTTGTGAACCTTAATGTCAAGGCTACGGTTACAGCTGTCAAATATTAACTTCACTATTAGAGAAGTAACTTTTTAAAAATACAACAGAAATTATGGCTGAGACACTTCTCTTGTTAAATGCTACCATAGAGCACTTTGAGTCCTGTTCCAGAAGAATACATTCATCAAAATCACATTTACATTTGTATTGATGCAAATTAGTAAAAAAACAAAACAAAACAAAACAAAACAACAGACATTCAACCTTGCTTAAAGTTGGAGCACGTTATTTGTCCCAACAGAGATGGTAACTTTAGCTCAAGACCTTGCGTGTTAAAGGGACACATTACTGATTTTACACATAAAGATCAGTTTACTAGTCATGGGGTGAACTACTCAGCCTGTAAAAATGGCTGTATAATGTCTTCTGTGGCTTTGGAGCAGCTTTATCAAGTCTGAGAAAATAACAGTAATGACATCATCAGGGTTATATCAGCTTGGGGCTTGGAAAATACAAGTTTGTAATAGAGAGCCTGTGTTGGGCTTTGAGTTTAAAAAGACGCATTTATTATGTAGGGAGGGGCTATTACAGAGATGCTATCAAGTTTCATTACGAGAGGTTTAATATCTACTGTTCCTGGACCCTGACCAATCTTAGCGACTGAATGTCTGGATATGTCAGTCTACTCCACATTGATTCTGACCACTCTGTTTTTATGCGTCCATGCTGGCGATAGCTCTGGCTGGAGGAAATGTGTTTTCGAGTTGTCTGTCCATCCACCCTATTGTCATGAATGGGCTATATATATATATATATATATATATATATACACGGATGAATTGATAAGATTTTGGTGGTCAGTGGTCAGAGGTTTTGTGTGACCTTCTCAAGATGAGGGATATTCTTCAAATGTGGCACAGTAGTATAGTGGTTAGCACTGTCGCCTCACAGCAGTATTTTCTCTGGTTCGCACCTGCGGGGAGGGGGAGCCCTTCTTTGCTGAGTTTACATGTTCTGGACGATGTTTTCTCGGGGTACTCTGGCTTCCTCCCACAGTCCAAAGACATGCAGGCTCGGTTAATTGGTGACTCTAAATTGGCCATAGGTGGGAATGTGAGCGTGAATGGTTGTCTGTCTCTATATGTCAGCTCTACAATAGTCTGGCGACCTGTCCAGGGTGTACATTATATGACATTATATAAATACAAGGTCAAAGGTCAACTTCACTGTGATATAATGTTCTGCAAAAACACTTTTCTGGACATTTTTGAACATCACATCTCAGGAACATAAGAGGAGACATTTGGTCAGATACTGAATTGGTGACACTAATCTTGGGTGTCCACCTTTAAACTGCTGATTGTGTAGATCTTCTGTGCTGCCGGGGGGAAGATGTGAGTGACACATCCATGTTTTCAGAGACATGGATGTAAGCTGTAACTGCAACTTGACTGGTGCACAGAGGCATAACCGCTAGGCGGAAGGTCTAGTTAATCAGTTTTTAATGCAATCATAAATCAATAAGCAGTTAAAGTTATTAAGTTATTCTTAGAATATGGTTAACAGCAAAAGGCATTTCACACTTTCGGAATGACACCCTTAATGAGAGACTGCATTGAGTTACAGAAGCTAATGGAACAGCGAACAGTGAAGTCAGGGTTTTGGGTCTCCATAGCACTGATGTTTGTGGAAAACCTGACATTCTGGAGACACAAGTGTTTCATCTAACACCCACAGTAATGTGAAACTTGGAGGTGTAGGTAACAGGCAAGACAGACTTTTTGGCCACATTACAACAATGACTATTCCAAGTCCCCCCACCTTTTCCACCCCCCAAAATCCCCCTACATTTTCATAATTTTCTCCTTCTCAATCACATAAACTGTCCTCTTTTCATCCCCTCCTCCATCCCCCTTCTATGACATTAGAAGAAAACAAAGGGGAGAGGAAAGAAAGGGGGGAAGAGGAGGGGGGAGGCAGTAGACAGACGCGACAGAGGCCTCGGTGACATGCTCTCTCCAGACCCGCGGCTCTATTTCTTTCAAACCCTGCCAAACTTTTGAAGAGGCACCCTTTCTCTCAGCTTATAAATCGCCTCCCTATTCGCTCCATCAAAAAGAGCGCGCACACACTCATACACACACATACACACAGTATGCACACACCTCTCCAGGCTGCAGAAATCTTGGCAGATCCCCTCTGACAGACAGGCAGGAAGATCAGAGCGAGGTGAATGATGGAGAGGGAGGCAGAGGGAAGAGGGATGGAGGGGTGAGGGATAACAATCAAATGAATGACAGAATACAGGTGTTTGGGTTTGCTAGACAACCTCACGGCTGCCTCCACTCCCTCCAGCAGCCGATGGTATCAGACTACTCCAACGTTATTGGCCGCCAGTCTCAAGAAGCCAGACAGCAAGCTTCAGCTGCGGTGGAGCAATGATAAACTGAAGAGCAGGAGGAGGAGGAGGAGGAAAGAGGGGGCCAGGGGGAGAAAGAGGTGTTTGACAAAGAGTGAGAGAGCGAGTGCTCCTCTTCAGAAACATCCCTCCCTCTGTTGCTAACATTTGGCTGAACTTTCAGATGGGATCCTCCCTCATGACTTCTCCTCTGTAAGGTCAGACAGAGAGAGAGAGAAGACTGGAACAAGAAAGTACAGTAAGGGAGGTGGCCAAGAGAGGTAACATTCACACAAGAAATGAGAGAAAGGACATGGGTGAGGCCAGTATGGTATTACCAACTGAAAGGGATGGTTGGCGTGGTGGGAGATAGGGAAATTTGGGTCAGGAGAAGATTTGGCAGGTTTTGTGATTCTTCTGTCAAAGTGAGCTAAAGATACAGGTACAAATTGGAGACCATATTTCTGGGTTCGTTTTTGCCAAAAAGGTTTACTTGGATCATAAATGCAACATTGCAAAAGCTCTTAGGAATTCATACTGACTTACATTATTTGGCAACAAGAGCGAGCAACGCTTGCTCGATCTGAGTGAAAGAACAGCCCTGCGATGAGTGACTCAGTGCCTGTATTGCTGAAAGTGGGATAAATTTAGGTGTTATATTAAAACTTTTAAAGAGATGAAAAAGAGACGAGATGCAATGCAGTCTAAACTATTCTGGTGCTCTGGTTTCAGCAAGCTTTGGGCTTAATAGTTTTGCTGGACCCAGCAATATTGCTCAGGGGAGTTCACATGGGAGTGACTCTTACATAATTTTTGGCATATAAGGTAAACTTAAGCTTACAACCTACATGCTGAAAATAGACAAAGATTTGGATTGTGTTTTAAAGGGTAAGCCTGCTTTGTTCTTTTGGTGAACTGTTGTAAAAATCTACATTGAATAAAACAACTTATGAACGCACCTCGGAAAAGTCCAGACTCCATCAAGGACTCTCAGGCCCAACATTGATCCATTTTCTGACACGGTCATTCGGCATACTTTAGCCACATCTTTTTACCCAATACTTAACTAATGTACCTATCTGTTCCACCTCACACAAGCTTTCTGAGATATCATAATGTGTAAAATGCTTCTCTTTTTTATCAGTAAAAGTTGGACTACACAGTTGAAATACATCTGTTACTGATTTTTGGGCCATTTTCTTTTGCAGAGAATTAGCCATTTTGATCTAAGCATTCGCATTCCCACATGCAAATGTTCCACCAAAACAAGTTCCCTCCTTAAGTATTTTGCAAGAGCACTGTCGCTGCATCCTGGGCTTTAGTGCCGTTCAAGACAATCGTGATTGGTTTAAAAAAATACAAACAACCCAGAGCGGTTTTTCCCCCCAATGTGTGATTCCAGACCTTAATCACTGTAATGCTGACATAGGGACTATGCCTACAGCGATACCTGAAAGACAGCAAATTTTTGGATAGAGAGCCAGACTATGGTGGCAGGCCTGTCCATTTGCCCGCCTGCAAATGTGGCCATTCAGAATCAGTATAAACACATTTTTTCCTTTAGACATGTTCAACTACCTAATTTGTGTGAAGGATAATAAGGCCTTTGCAACATTTCTCCTCACTTGATTGAACAGAAGTTACTAGTTGATGGTGACATGAGTGATGGTACAGTGTATGTGAATTACAGACTAGAGCAGAAAAGTCAGGGAAGTCTTTGTTGTTTCTTTCCTGCTGCTATAGCATATGAAGTCATCACCTTGTACTGTATGCCATTATGTAGATAAGGAGGAAACTGTTTAACTGCACACAGATAGGCGGACAAAACCATCCTGCATAACAAGAACATGAGCATTTAGCTTGAAGAAATCAATTTGGATAAAACATTGACCCCAGTAAAGATTAGAGACATAAACAGGAGGGAAGCAGGATACACATAATCCCCTTTTCATTCCATTTTTCTTTGCTTCTGTATTTCCTTTCTTTCTACTGAATGCTAATTCTTTCTGCAGCACGCCAAAGCTCACAATGGATAATCTGTATGGTAATAGAACTGCTTGAGCCCAACTTAACACATAAATGTGTCAGAAACTCAGTCGGAATACAAAAAAAAAAGAGAGAGAGGGGAACATGAAAATGAATCCCCTGGTCTCAAAAACCCTGCCATGATATTCAGAGGTATTAATTTCTAATTCCACATTTTCCATGTTCAGATGTTCAGGAAAGAGGACTAATAGCTGAAATTATATTTGGTAATAATTCATGCGGAGTGGACTCCCTTTGAGCACTGGAGGGACCCGACTCTAATTCATCAGAAGGAATCAGATAACAGCTCTGTGATATCTGTGTTTTAAAACATCTGCCGCTTGCTCAACGTTTCATCAGGGAACATGTTTAAAAAAAATATGACCAGAAAATCAATCAGACCACTGTAAACAGATAGGCGTCAACACATTCCATGGTACTGACGGTAGCATCATGTTCATTTCTCATCTGTCTATGCAGGCAGTTGTTTGTAGATCATGTGATGTATTAATTCTAAAATGTTTCATATATGACTCCCATGTCCCATAAAGCAAGACAAACAGATCAGTGTCCTGTTTCCACAATGTCAGATCTTATCTTCAAGGAACAATTGACCCAAAATCAAAATACATATTTTTCCTCTTATCTGTAGTGCTGTTTATCAATCAATTTGTCAATTACACACAAGTTGAAAATACACACATGCACAAACAGGACCTATACATGTACTAAGTGGAGAGATGTCAGAGTGAGGGGGCTGCCCATGGACAGATGCCCTGAGCGGTTGGGGGGTTTTGGTGCCTTGATTGGCAGTGCACAGCCAAGTGCCTGGCAAGTATCAGTCCACACTCCATATTTGGTCCAGACAAGGACCAGACGGCCCTCCGGTTCCCTACCTAAGTTCCTATGGACTGAGCTACTGCCGTCCCAAAAAGGTTTCAATGAGCTTTTTACATTAGTTACAAACTTACTTATTATAAGCCAAATCATGATGCTTTTCTCTAAACCTAACCACCTACTTTTCTTGCGTAAGGAACCTTACCTTCCTTACCTAAGGAACCAAACGTTAAAAGGAAATAATTTACCTACATTCTAAGTTTATTTTGAAAGGACATAGTTCATGTAACAAACTGACACACCATCCCTGAGCAAGCAAAATTGATGCTGCAGAATACTTTAAGCGTCATAGTTTGACCAAGCTTATTTAAAGAACTTGGAGTGAGACTGTATTGACCACTCAGAGAAAAGCCTGCATCTACTGCAAGCTCACCTAGCATCACTGAGCTACCTAACGCCCAGCCGAGGAGGACAGTATTTGTTTACCTCTCGCGCCGTCACCAGCAAGAGCCTCTCATCCATGAGTGGTTGCATGCTTCCTTTTGCGTGGTGATGGCAGGTGCAGTTTGGTAGAGAGAAAATAGTTGCTACATGACCACACAACAACCTCACAACAAGGTCTGTGGATTATCTTAAGTAACCAGGTCATACTTTCTGGAAAGAGACATTGCTGTTGAGTTTTTGAGATCTATGTTTTTGGTACTTTCAGCACCTCAAGCCAAGTTCCATCAACTTCCATTATATCGGAGCGCAGGCAGACATCTCTACTGCCGATATCTTCAACACTCAACAACTCCCAACAAAACCGTCTAGACTGATAAATAAGCTCTTCAGGTAAGAGGAGAACTATATGGTTTTGATTTTGGGATGAACTGTCCCTTTAAGGACATTTTCAGTATTGAGAAATGAAACCGCTTGTTGGAAAAACAGTAATATCACTTTTAGGAGGTAAATTTGAACGTGGAACTTGTTATCACATCTCTAAAAATTCTTTACCACACACACTCTGATAGACATCAGTTGACATTTGTTACAGTAACAAGACACATGGAATTCCAGTGAGAACTGGCACCTAGTTGCAGTAACACCACCACCATGATAATGATTACATTAAGTCAATTCTTTCTTCACACAAGTAATATTAGCTTAAAAAATACAACACAAAAGAAATCCCTGCCCTTTTTTGCCTGCTGCACATGTGAAGAGCACAGGAACTGCCTTATCGTAAAAATGGAATTACCTTCTCACCCATTTTTAAGCAAAACTATCCGATCTCTGATCCAAAAATCATCATTAATCAATCTAATAGCTGGCCTCTGAGCTAAAAGACAGGTTTGCTCCTTGGGGTTGTTGAACATTTTCCACCCTTTACTGTGATTTGTGCATGTTTATGGCACAAAAAAACCTTCCGGTACGGCTCTTAACATAAGATGTAAGTCAGTGTTGTTTGTTTTCTACTCCAAAGTGCATGTGCATCTTACAACCTGTCAGGTGGCAGTACAATACTAATGGCAAGTGTGTAATTTTATATAGCAGCATTACAGCCTAATGTAATGAGCATGGTGAAGCTGGACAGTACCAGAGAAAAGAGTAATGAAAGCCAGGTGAAGTGTATGAGAGCAAGCCCCTCAGTGTGACTGCAGCACAGAGAAACCTGACAATATGTATTGTTATTGTTACAGCAAAGTCCGTTGGGGCAGTAATAAAGTCAGGACAATTATATAGCTACAGGGGGAAATGCAACACAATTTCATGCTGCATCTACAGCTTAGGCACTTTATGGGAACATAATATCAATGGGACTGTCATCAAAGATTTAAATAACAGGAAATTCAAGAAAACGTGTTGAGGCGAGTAGATTACAGTGTTTCACCATTATCTCTGGGTCACTAATCCGAGGGATGACTGGGTTCCAGTTGTGTGAACAAACAGTGGCGAATACTACACAGAACTGTATTCTTCCAAAAAGAGAAACAGAACCAAATAATACCCTGAATTGGCAGAAATTAATTATGCACTTTGATCATTATGGGCAATAGGAATTAAAGGAAAATAATGAGGGAGGATTTAATATAGGGATCTTGTTTTAATTGTAGTCTACATTTAGAAGTGCTGCGTGTGTAAAGATCCTCTCCAAGCTTTGAGGTTTGTATAGCCTCTAATATTAAGAGAGAGAGAGATAAAGAAAGGGGGGCAGAAATAAGAGGTAACAAAGAGTGGGAAGAGCCCCCCTCCTCCTCCTCCACCACCTACAAAGCCTGCTTTGTTAATTAGCCCGTGCCACATCAGCGTTTTCAAATGAAACCTTTTGGATATGCCTCATCACAGGGAGATCTTGTCTATTTGTAAAGGAGGACACAGGAAAACGGAAGTGCAGAAACTGGTGTCCTCGCTTGGGTTATGTTCTCACATGTGTGCATCTCAAACTTTACTAGGTATATTTGTGTGTGCATTCCTATATGAGAGTTACAGATTTATGTATGGCATCTTATTTGGTGTGTGTGTTCGTGTGTGTACTCGCAGAGAGGCACTGAATAGGCCCACGCCTCTCTGTTTGTGTATACAGGCGGTAGATGTGTCTCACTTCTTAAGCGGCCCGCTAATCACACAAATTATTGCTTCCAATTAGCGCTGTGGTAGTAATTAATTCCCCCACTATCACATCGTTTAGCATGCTTTCACACCATGGCACCTGTTTTCCCCCAATCCTGCCACCCCTGTTTGTTTATTCCATAGACATTATTTGCATTCAGAGGTGTAATGAACAGTTTAAGTCACATGCCAGCGGTGTAGGGATGTTCTGAAGGCACCAAGGGTCATAGACAATGGGACTACAAAGCAGTGCTGGGGAAGACTCCCACAGAGAGCGCTCCTTACACTAACAGTGACTGCACCCTCCCTTCTTCCTCCACCTCTCTAATATGGATTAATAAAGTGATAACGCTCTTTGTTAATTAATATGAGCGTGCAGTACTAATTACTTTGCTGTACGACAAGCAAGCTGTTGAACCCGTAAAAGGAATGGTGTCAGATCGGGCTGGCGATGCTACAACGCTGGGGCTGTGTTCTGACTAGTAATGGAGTACAGAGGGCAGACAGAGGGAGAGAGAGGAGAGGGAGCGAGCGAGGTTTGTGAATAATCACAATGCAATCAAGTAGCTGTGATATTCATAAGAGCTGTTGAATATGCAGAAGAAGATAGGCTTTGCCAGTCAACAGTCAGTGGCAGGCCCACACACACGCACTGCGGAGCTGGGGAGCAGAGCAAAGGCGAGCACATAATAGATCTGTGGATGCTTTACAGCTGGCCAGGAAGGAATCACCGATTCTCAGCAGCTTCATTTGCTAAATGTGACATTTCCTGCAGTTTTGGTTCTGTGAGGAGGCCAAAGCTCAGTCCAAAACTTCAGCTGAAGTGAAAGCTAAACTCTCATGCAAACCACCTGGAATAGACTCCTGTGTTGGCTGATGGAGGATTTATATTTGACTGCACTGATGACACATTGTTACTTGTTCTAATGAAAACAATGTGACAACAGTATTAACCTCTTGAAAATAAAATTTATCAACCAATATATGATTCATTAGATATGTTTTGATATCATTTATAGAGGGTACTGTAAATATGTCAGAGATGTTGACCAGATGTGCTTTTGTTAAAATATGTATTTCTATAACACAGAAAAGTCATTAATAGTTACTACTGTAATGTCTGCAGAATAAGTACAAGTTGGAGGCAGGGCCATGCCTACAACTGAGGACGTTACGTCACCTGAATCTTTTTAGCATTAATAATTTTATTTTTTTGTAAATTAGGGTGTTTTCCTTGAATTTACAATTTAAAACACATACATATTAAATGTAAATTACACAGCCATATATAGTAATAAATAAGCATATTTGCTAGAATTTAACCATAGCAATGTGGAGAAGGTGTAGATGCAGCATTTACATGTATAATAAGACTGACTGAAAGTATAACTGGGCTGCTATCTGATTTTAGGAACTATAAAAATCCAACAATAAAAAAAAAAAAAAAAAAAAAAAAGAAAGAAATCTTGTTTTGGGTTCCTGGTCTTTTCTCCAGAATGGTGGTGGTTGCGTTTGGAGGACCAGTGATTTCTGTATGTCTAACATCTTGGTTACAGCCCTGGTTGGAAGAAAGATTGTCTATAAAATACATCAGCTTATTCATGCGTAAAACAAACATTAAATAGGATCCAATAAGTACATCAGACTGTATGACCATGTACTATAGCTGTAAGATTGTTCCTTCAAGCTTACCTGCATTTTACTGTTTTATGTCATCTTCCTCTTTTTTGCCCAATATATTTCAAATCAATCAAAACACAAAATAGACTGTCTTCTTAATTGAAAACGAGGAGACTCCTTCAGGGGTGAGGTTTGATTCTCTTCTTTGGAAGTCATGATGTAGCCTTTCGTGGTAAATGTCAGTGCATGTGAGCAGGAACATGTAACTTTCTCTTGTATTACACGAACGGAGAGGCTCGATCCTCAGTGAGATTGTTGCTTTCATAACACCAAGATCTGTTTCCTTGCACACTCCTCCCCCTACTGGTCTGAATCCATAATCTGTGGAGCTAACCATATGTTGTGTACTCATTAACATATTGATATCTGTTATCTATAATTCATGGAAACATGTTTTGAAATTGATAGTCAAAGATGCTGTATTTTGATTCTGCCAGAGTGCGCAGGAGGCAGATATTTCAGCTGTTTAGTTGCATGAACAGTATGAGAAGCATTACCTTTTTTTAATACTTGTACATTTAAATGCTTATTCACTCTCAACATGGGTTTGTGCTGCTGTCTGGTATTGTGTTTAACCAATATTCATTTGGAAAGGATCATCTAAAATCGGAAGCCCTTTTTAGGTTCTTTCATCGAAGATTATTTTACAAGGAGTGAAGGATAAAAGGATAAGAAGACATTACCTTCATGGATATTTCTGAGAATTCTACAAAGGAAGTATTACTAGGAAATAAAATAGAAACTTAGAAAGATACTCCCACTGAAATGCACATCACAACACAACGCCTTTGTCCCCCGCACTACATCACTGTGTATCTGTTCCCGTGCTGTTCGAACGAGTCCTTCTGGAAGCGAGGGACAAGTTTCTATAAGGTTGAGAGAGGATACAAGAGTGTGTCCTTGCTTCTCCAAATTAAAATCTCTTTGAAGTCAGTAAGCAAAAAAAATGCTCCCATTGGAGTCAAAAGGAAATACAGACAGCAAAGCATTTGTGTGGAAAAGCTTACAAAGTCTTCATATCTTTTTATGTAAAAAAAAAAAAAAAATTACTGCCAGTTGAGAAGTAAATTCATGTTTTTGTTGGGGTAACAATAGAAGCACTGAAAAAAATTAGTCTTGATTTTTCCATTCCATCAGTGTTGCACATATATCTAACTGTAGTGGGTCGGACAAGCCGTAAGAAACAAGTTGCATCTCCCCTCTACAGGCGGCTGCAGAGAGGAGCAGCAGGAGGAGGAGGAGGAGGAGGAGGAGGAAGAGCTACTGTACCGTATGTAGGAGCAGAGCCGGTTTGATGAAAATTAACGGCACTAGAAGACGGTGATTTTTTGACAATGGCTATTAAGAATTAATCAGGCGAGTGCTCAATAATTTATCGTGCTTCCCAAAGTCCCCTATTAATTTTTGATCCTCTCCGTCCCCGTCCATTATTTGCATGAAATCAAACGAAATTTCTAAATAATGTGTTGCTTGAGTGACAGCAGAGCCTTTATTGCAGGCAAAACATCTTGATGTAAAGCAGCTAGGGTCGAGGCCTGTTGTTATGCGTGTGTGAACTGTTGCGCTCTAGAGCTACTGAATTAATATCAGGATGCTTGACAGAACTGTTTAACCTCCTAAAATATCATGTTCAGGACTCAATTATTGAAATGTGGAGTCTCTGGGTCATACATTTCTTCAAAAAGTGAATATTTTGTAAGTAGGGTGCCATACTGTCACTTGTTTGGAGGGAAATCCAAATCCTGCAATTCTTATCATGCATTTATATGCTTGTTTTTTTCAGCTAATTATAAGTAAATTTTTGTATATGTTTACCTGTCTGTGTAGTATGTTCATGAACACACTGAGACACAGCTGTGTGTGATAATATAGAGGTTTGCTGTACTGACTGTTAAAGGATATATTGACAAACACATCTCAATTTGTTGCTTTTAATAAGATCCGATGCTCCGTCTGGAAAATGGTGCATGCTCATTGTAATTATTCTATAACCACCACTGGATTCCTTTGATTTATGTAGTGAATGCGTTTTTAATAAAAGTGCAGGAGGAGAGGGGAGAAAGGAGAGCAACAAAAAAAGAGACAAGAGGAGGGATGATCTGAGAGAGCAGGAGAGATGGGAGGAGAAAAGACGAGATGTTGACTCTCAGTAGTCAAAGATAAATCCCATTTTTCTTTTTTCCACAAAACACTGTAATGAAAAAGAAAAAAAGAAAAAGAAACACCTCACTGTCCAACAGTGGAAGTAGGCTAAGCCATCACGGCTGTCTTTTATCAGAGACAAAACTAATACCCTTGATTCAAAGTAACAGCAGAGTGGTCATTAGGGTATTATATGTAGCCTAAAGCAATGGTGTCAGCCTCCCTATGCTAATGGGCCCATGCCCTGGAAAAATTAGCATGGAGCTCTCTGGGGCACAGAGGAGATCACCTTGCTCTCTCGCTCTCCACTGTTGTTCTCGTTAAATATAAAGAGCGGTGCTCATCGCCATTTTTAAACCTGTGACACCTGCGTTTACAAAGTGATCGCAAGTGACACAAAGCACAACAACTTATGGAGTAAGTTTAGTTGATTCACTGAGAAAAATGCATTGGCAAAAAAATAAAATAAAAACGAAAAAGAAAATAAGATAGAAGTTATGCTGCAGTAACTGAGTACATTTACTCAAGCTACTTCACTTGATTATATACAAAACATGATAAGCTTTGTGATACAATGCATTATAAATAAATGACCCAACAGCACATACTATTTCCTATTTATACTTACACTTTTGTTTATAGTATTTGGAGTTTTTATTGTATTTGTAATGACTATTTTGTATATAGTATCTGTTCGTAATGTGTATATTGTTCTAGAAACATTTAAGTCACTAATCTATGCATTGCATACTTGCAAGTATGCAATTGCATACTTACATTAGCTGGACCAGCTAATATATAATATGATACCTCTAGTACGTTTTTCTGATAATTCGTCTTGAACTTTTTCCTTGTCTTATTCACTTACTTGTATTTTATTGTGTGGTATTGTTTTACTCTAGTAAGAGATTATAATGCGTCTTTCACTACTGTCACAATTTGTAAAGTGTTGTTAGCTGTAAAAGATAAACCATAATTTAAAACATCACAAGATGGATTTCAGAAAAAGAAAATCAATGGTATTCTTTTCCACACAAACCAGGTAACAGTAAGAAGCAACAGCAAATACCACTTTAACTATTTGTTTAATTTGACAGTTGTTCCAAGCAGATACAATTACTGCAGCTCCTTTAATATGACACATAAGTTGCAACAGTAGAGGCCACACCAGCCTAACCCTGAATCTATTTTTACTGCAATACAATTTACATAACATTACTCATAAGGTAGACCAGGGCTGCAGTGCAGCAGCGGTGCAGCAAACATCGAAAAGAGTAGGACTTCTTTAATACTTCAATTTACACTTACACATTTCATTAGTTAGACAAAAGGAAATTAAAGGAACAGCTAGACCTGTCTATTCACACTATGCATCTATTGTTTTATTACACGAATTGAGCATGTCCAGTCATCTGTATTTATCTAGTGCACTGCAAATTATTTAAATGTACTTGTATTATAGTAAAACAAAAACAGCTCATCTTTGACTCAACATGCAAGATTACAAATAATGGAAATTTTGCCTATCAATCCTAAATTATTGAGCCCAAATTTCGACTGTTATGACTGTAAAATAAACACTGTGTGGCACAATTCAGAGGCGCTTTAAAACTGTCTCTGCATGCGCTGTGTGTTTTCATGGTGCCAGCAGCATGGAGGACGTCTGTGTTGTTGTGTTCCTGTCTGAGATATTGCATGTCCTTGGTCTGTAGATTCTGTGTAGAAGAATGCAGTTTAGTGCCTGTGCGTGGTAAAAGTGTGTATTTGTGAATGTGTGTGTGTGTGTGTGTGTGTGTGTGTGCGTGCAGCAAGCCATGTGAATATGAGTTGCAGAGTGAATATAGATCAGTCTCCCAGAGGCTAAGTGAGATGGCTGCTGTAATATCCCCCAATTACACACAGATCAGCCCCTGAACAACCACCCACTCCTGTCACTGGTCATCATGTGTGTAAGAGAGTGTGTGTGCCTGTGTGTGTGTGTCAGAGAGAGGAGTTTGGGGATAGAAGGTGTAAATGTATGCACTCTCAGTTATCATGCTTAAAACAAACCATGGAAGCCTAAATGAAAGGTGGCAGCACTGAATAGCTCTCCATAGTAATCAATCCATTACACGAAAAAGGTGTGTATGTTTGTGTTTACGTGTGGATCTGAGGCAGCGTCTGCAGCTGAGTGTGTGTGTGTGTGTGTGTGTGTGTGTGTGTGTGTGTGTGTGTGTGTGTGCATCTGCATGTTCTGTAAGAGTGTGCATGTTTCTGTGTGGATCAACAGAATTACTGTATATGTACTGTTCACATCACATGTACACGTTGACCAGCGGGGAGGTTCCACTGAAGAATTTGGTAAATGAAGTGGAGAATCACAATCACAGTGATATGTTTCGGATTTCAACTCAGATCTGTGAGGCACAGCAGATTTTTTCATGCTACACCACAACACTGTAAAATTGGCCATCTGCGATCCTCCCTTATTGTGTCCTTTTTTTTTTCTCCACAAAATAAATTTTAACACTTTTAATTTGATTTGCCCAGTGTTTTGTATAAACTTATTTGCTGCTTGCAACATGTTCACTGGCAACACTTTGTACAGTTTACAAGTGTGGCTGGACAGTAAAACAGATAATGAACCATTCACTGACCTAAATTTCAATGCACTCTTATTACAGTTTTAATGAAAGAATTTTCTAAATCCAACATAATAACAATGAAGAACTAAGCCAGAACAGGTAAACTAAGTTATAGTGTATTTGAAAAAACATGTAAGATTACATTGTTATTACAATAAATATAATATATATTGATAGATAGATTTTAGATTATATTTTCAAGCCCCTACTGAAGACACAGGAAGGAGGTTTTGGGGCCAACTATTGGTAATACAAAGTTTGCATACATGTGTGAGTGACATTTTGTAGCGTAACATTATCACTTTATTGACGCAGCCTAGTCATCAGAGGAAAATGCTGTCATTGCACGTTCCTGAAAGCCATGGAAATGTAACATTTGTACATTTCCTAGGTATCATATCAACATGTCTCAAGTGAGGTAGTTCAGATTACATGTATGGGATCTGACTCTGTAATCGGGAGGTAAAGAGGATGGTGGATGCCGTGACACATAGGCCGAGTCCACATGGACATGGGTATTTTGTAAATGGGGTTTTTCCCTCTTTAATAATAAAAGAAAATCTCGTCCATACACACTGAGACCCTGAAGCTGGGCAAAGAAAAGAAAGAAGCTATTACCAGAAGGCTACCTGGAGCAGTGACCTCCATGGTGTATTCTGACACCTTTGTTCCTCAATATACTGGAAGAGTAACTGTACATTTGTATGTAAACATGTAAAAAGTCCTTTTGGCAAGGTTCAAATCATCCTGTCTGCCACTGCATGAAATGTCGCCTCATCTCTGAAGCCTGATAAAGGAACTAATAATGCACACACTGAAGCCAAAAACTTCTCTAAAAGTCTTCACCCTGGACAGAGTTCTACAAAATGTTCATTTTTTGTGATCTAAAACAAAGTTTGAGTGTGGACGAAAGGCCCAAAATGTGGACAAGGCTCTAGGTGAGATGGCTGCCAAGCTGCAGACCACTATCTGAGACCAACAGACATCATAATCAGTATCTTTTTTGGCAAGAAGTGAACAGCATTTCCAGCTGCAATTGCAGCACCAAAACCATGTATTTTAGGCCACAATATGATATTTTTCTAACCGTATCCAAATGGTTTTGTCCCTAAACATAACCACGTTAATCACAGCACTGCTGAAATGTTAAGCTTTAAGTTATCTGCAAATAACAATGTACAAATGTAACTTATCCATGGTCTCTGGCAATTGGGTTGGTAGATGATGCTAATAATTCCAATGTGTGTGTGAGTGTGTGAGTGTGCGCTCTCCTCCTGATCCGACCTGTAGTCACATTACCTTATTTCTGCTGAACTCACAAAGAGCTCTTTGAGATGCTGTGGTGTTTGTAGCGGAAACTGGACATTCTCTCTCTCCCCCTATCTCTCACACACAAACACACACACGAACACACACAAGAGCAGAAGCTGCAGATCAGTCTGGGGACTAGCCACTGCCGGCAGTGTCTAATTGCTCTCAGAGGAGACAGAGATGCTCGGAAGAAAACTGGTGCAGATCCACCTCCTCTTTTTTTTCATCTCATGTATTCAGCGCCCTTTGTTTTCCCTTTCCTCTTTCTCCCCCCATGTTTCAGTTCCTCCCATTCTGCCCATCAGTTTCTGAGCGGCGACTCCATCATTCATTCTGATTGCAGAGTTAAGGAGAAAGAGTTGGAGATGGAGAGAGTTACAGAAAGAGAGCGAGAGAGAGAGAAGAGGGCCTTTATTAAACCTGCTGCTAATTGAGATAGCACGAAAATAATGGGGAGTGACACTTTAATGAAGACATGCTACGTGTTACCACTTCTTCCTTCCTTCCCCTCCGCCACAGAGAGGAGGAGGAGGAGGTACAATGAAGAGAATAAAGAAGTGGGGAGGGATGAGGAGAGCATGAAGAAAGATTGAAGGAGGGTAAGAGCTTCAACTGTTTTATTGCAAAACGAGAAAAAAAAAAAAGAGTAAAGACAGAATTGATACCGGCTCGCATCTCATGCTGTAATATGTTTTCAGTGGCACGTCAAAAGTAAGAGTTAAAGGGAGTTATGGGCAGGGATATTGTTCTATCACGTTAAAACACAATTATGTTTCATCAGGGTGATTGCATTGCACACTTGCAATAGACTGCTCCTTGTACTTTGCTTCAGTGCAACATTTCTGTGTATTTGCTCTCCCCCACGCAAAAAAAAGAACAAAAAGAAAAACTGTCGAGCAAAGTGAAGCCAAAACAGGGAGCGCTATTACAGAAGATATTCCCGGGTGATATTTCCTCTATTCGGTTACTGCTCTCAAAATCTGACACGAGATGACAATCATTGGATTTGGTCAGGAGGGTGATTTGAAGAAAACAGCGCTTCATAATATGTCAATGCAACAGACATCAGGAGAACAATAACAGCAGCTTTTTGGGAAGACATTACAGCTAATAACAAATCACACACATTCAAGATTTGTTATGGTGCATCATAGTGAGAATTCGGATGAGATTATGGTGCATTCACACCATTATGTTTTTAATGCAGTTAGGTGCGGATGTGCTGCAATTTAAGAAATACCATTCAAATGTTTCTCTTGAGATATATCACACCAAGGTTTGACAAAAGTGGAAATTTTATACAGAGTTGGGAGGGTTACTTTTAAAATGTTTTCTACTACAGATTACTGATTACATGCCTAAAAATGTAATTTGTAAAGTATTCCATTAGATTACTTGGATTAAGTAATGTATAATTATTACTCTGGATTACTTTTAGAATACATCAATATTGTACTGCTGGGCTCATTTACATCACCAGTTGCATTCCTAGTAGTGACAAAACAGCATAAAAAAAATGCCTGAGCTTCAGATGGATAGTGTTCATGGTAAATACACAACAATAATTTCACTAACAAAGACCACGCCAATGGAGTTACAGATTACAATTAGTTTATTATGTATAATGAATGATGAAGATGAGGGTCAAGAGATGTGGGATAAAGGGATGAGGGTCCATGGGATGGAGCGTCCAAGGGATGGAGGGATAGGGAGATGTAAAGACAGATAAAGACAGAGAAAGTAGGTGGGGGGAATGATGGGAGAAATTAGGGTTGCGGACGAGTGGAGAGTAGGATCGATTGGGGTTCGTGCTGGCTTAAGGGAGGATAGTGCAACGGAACCAGGGAAGTGGAGATTGAGTGGGGGAGTCATCTCTTCGCTCGCTCTACTAAGGATAGAGCCCCCAAGAGAAACTTCATGAGGAAAGGTGTGTATGGACGTTTCTGATGTCATTAAGATCACTGTATGTGAGGTATGCCTGAGAAGACCAGCAGCCAAGGATTATAATTATATGGTCCGGGATTCCCTGCCTGGAAGCAGTGGAGGCGGCCCCGATGTGAAAGGAATGTAGTGTGTATAGCTCGTGGGATATTCCCGGTGGTAGAACCAGAAGCGGGTGGCAACTTGGCCTGTCTCAAAGACAGGGTCATAAAGAGAAGCTTTACTGGCTAGTCTTGACAGGAAATATCTGCTGCTGGGGTTTCGAAAATTGTTTCGAAATGGATGGAAGTTTAGGGTAGAAGCAGTGAACTCTGAACAGCGCAGAAAGCCAAAAAATGCCAGTAGAAAAATTGATTCCAAGACTTTATCCGTGGATGGAGACAGATAACCTGAACGGGGGGTTTGGATGCAAGGGATGAGAAGGTCTGAAGTGAGGGGAAAACTTTAGGCACGGGATGTGGTTCAGCCTTGCAGAGGCCCTTGATTAACATGCCAATGTCTGACTGGTTCAGGGCTGGACACTGTGCACCGTAGGACATTTTTACAAAGAAGTTCATTCCACTGATATGGACTTGTTTAGTGGAAGATTAAATTTTGATAATGGTATGTGCGAATGTGATAAAGTTTGAAAGGGTCAGGACGTCAAGTGAAGGGAATGCGAGGCC
This sequence comes from Epinephelus cyanopodus, assembly GCA_026686955.1. NCBI lineage: Eukaryota > Metazoa > Chordata > Actinopteri > Perciformes > Serranidae > Epinephelus > Epinephelus cyanopodus. The sequence goes on from CM048914.1 coordinate 9,436,062, forward strand.
GAAGGAGATGTGGAATGTTCTGAAGCATTTCCATCCAGTCAGATACGAAGAGAGTTTTTGGGGAGATGTTCCCTCCACGGGTCAGTTGAAGATGGTGGCTGAAAACTGTGGGAGAAACGAGAAAGTAAGTCAGCAATTACATTTTTTTGACCTGGAATGTGGATGGCTCGGATAATGAATTGGTGCTGGGCTGAAATGAGGTTGAGCCTCCACATGAACTGCATAATGTCTGGACGATGGGAACGTCTTTTGGTAATGATGTCTACAATGGCGCTGTTGTCAGAGTAGACGGCAATGGTCTTCTCAGACCATTCATGCCCCCCAAAAATGGCTGCAGTGACGACTCGATACATTTCGTAGGTGGTGGAGGAAGAAGTAAGGGATGAGAATTTGGGCGCCCATTTGGCCACCTGCTGCCATAGTAGCCACCAAAGCTCATGGAAGGGGCTGTGTCTATAAAGAGTTGGATGTCTTGTGACCTGGTGATGTAGTCATCGTTAAAGAAAGAGTGTGAGGAACTGGAATTGAGGAACTGGTGCACAGTTTAAGTTCCATTTTACATGCTCTGTCAAGCGAAACTTGGGAGAGATGGAACAGATGTAGCGATGGAAAGGAGTTGAGACAAGAAGGAATGACCTTGGGGAATTTAATGGATGGCATAGTTGAGGTGGCCTAGCTGCGAAAGGAGTTGGCGCTTGGTGCACGTGTGGGCCAGAAGTCAATTGGAAATGAACAGTAAAATCCGTTGGATTTTTATGGTAGGTAGTGATGCTTGGAGAGTGACAGAGTCAAGGGTGATGCCAAGGAGTTCCAGGGAGGTGCTGGGACCTTCTTTTTTGGCTGGGGAGAGAGGGACTCTGAGTTCATGGAATGCAGAAGTCAAAGAGTTGAGGCCATGTGCTGGGGGTGATGAAGGTGGCGTGACAATGAGGAAGTCATCCAGGAGATGGATGACGTATGGGAGTTTATGGTTGTTTATTAAGATCCAGCAGAGTGGTTCAGATAAGGAGTCAAAGATTTTTGGGCTGCTCTTTCATCCGAAAGTCAGACGTACTGCAAAGTCGTATGCGCCCTTCCAGAAGACGTCAAAAAGATGCTCGTAGTTGGGGTGGATAGGGAGGACTTTAAAGGCACTGGTAATGTCAGCTTTGGACAACCAGGCTCCTTGGTCTGTAAGGTGTATGAGGGAGATGGCATGCTTCTTTAACTTCTTTGTCTAATAATTTATCACAGTAGCCAGAACTATAACGACAATATTATTACTTTCATGAATGTTGTTGTAAGCTACTGTCATTACCGAGAATGTCATACAGATTATTGTATTGTGTCATACAGATTACTGTTAATTTGTTATGTTGATCTGTTCTGTACGACATCTATTGCACGTCTGTCCGTCCTGGAAGAGGGATCCCTCCTCAGTTGCTCTTCCTGAGGTTTCTACCATTTTTTTTTCCCGGTAAAGGTTTTTTTTTTGGGGGAGTTTTTCCTTATCCGCTGTGAGGGTCTAAAGGACAGAGGGATGTCGTATGCTGTAAAGCCCTGTGAGGCAAATTGTATTTGTGATATTGGGCTTTATAAATAAAATTGATTGATTGATCGATTGATCCACAGTGTCAGGTTCAGAGATAGTTGATTGTAAATTGTGGCATGTGTATGATGATTCTGGCATTACCTGCAAACCTGGATGGAAGCCATGTGTGAAACCTTGGGTGGCTAAGCTCACAAACTGGCAGTCGGGGTGATCTTTTAAGGCGGTGGTGAGAGCATTGATGTTAATGGGGCTGTGTGGGGGTGTTCTAGCGTGGGCTCAGCCACAGACGGAGCAGGTGTGCAAAAACTGACAGCTCGAAACACTGCACCCAAACTCATTAAAGTTATTACAGATCATCCTTCCATTCTGGTACAGGATTGGTCTTCCTCTTTTATCCATGTCTTTGGGGAGGGGGCCAAGGGTGGTAGGCTGGATGTTGACGGGTTTAGGGGGGATGGGTGGTGGGAGGGCTGCGGAGGGTAGGCTACTGGGGATGGCGGGACTTTGTTTATTTAGGGCTGAGGTACAGGGTAGAGAAGCTGTGAGGATGCATGCTGAGGCTGGGTGGAATGGTACAGCACACAGGTTGCAAGGCAAGGAGGGCAAAGAGCGAAAACCTGACAATACAGTTCGGAATCTAGTGTTCCCCAGTATGTGCCTTGATTGAATTGTTGGAGGCGACCAGCAGCTTGTAATGCAAAAAGGATGTGGTAGGTGTAGAATCCATTGCCACCGAACCGCAAGGCCAGATCAAGAATCCGAGACAAGAAGTCTTCCAGCTCTGACCTGCAGTCGGCTAAATCATAGCAAATGACGCCTCGGTATAGTGAGAATGAAAAAGCAAATTTGACCGGTATGAGCTCTTTGGAACGGGTAGGAAGTGACTGTTTGAGCTCAATAGGGCTGATCGCAGTTTGCAGTTCTCTGGGGAAATGAGGGTTGCATGTAGATGGAGTAAATAGTTTAGCAAGATCAGTGTAATTACCGGAAAGAATCTGTTGATGAACAGATTGAAAAGTTTGGCTTTCCTGGAGTGGTGGAAAGGGATATTTTGTTCGGTGGGGGGTTGTTTTAAGCAAGCGACTCTCCATTTGGATATGTTTGTCATGGCAAATGCTGAGGTTGCAACTTCTGTCATTCGAATGATTGGACCGCGAGCATGAAGGCGAAAGGCATCTGGACAGGACAACGTCCCTCGGATACAGGATCTTCCCCTTGGGCTGCTGGAAGGCGAGGGACCAATGATGTTAGAGTTGTCGGAGGATGAATGCTGAGGGGGCCAGGGATTGTGAATTTTCTTAGCTCAACCGGTGTTGCTGGCAGTGCTAAATGCAAGAAGACAGAGAGGATTTGGGAACTTCAGGAATGTGCAGATCTTCCTCAAATAGACTGCTGTCTGAGGGATTTAGAGTGAGTTCCTGGCCCACGGTTTATGGTAAGGGATTTGCTCTTTGTTGTACTCATTGACACGGATCATGTGAGAATGGAGTCAAAGGGAAGGGAAACAGATACTGTGTGCTTAAATACTTTTGGTGTAGAAATGGATGAGACTGAGGCATGGTCTTTGTTCCCAAACTTAGTTATAAAACTTAACTTAATATAATATAAACATATAAACAGTGGCTATGCTCTGTTAGCCACTGTTTATGATATTAAAATATGCTAAATGACATCGTTGTGAGTAAACTCAGGATGTTTCCACTTCAGGACACTTGGATTGTCACGGATGAGCAGTATGGAGGAATATTACAAAGTTTTGTGTAGTTTTATGGACCTTTTCGTGTCCGTCACAATTGACACCCATTGTAAGGATTTTCGCCGCAGGAGACTGGCTCACCGGGGATCTCCAGGTGCACTTTGAGGAAGAAAAAACTACACCGGATTACTCATCAGCATGAGGGTGAATCCATAATGACTGAATTTTGTTTTAGGGTGAACTATTCCTTTAACCCTATGGGCCCTAGGCCTTTTGGGGGTACTTTTACTGCCTTTACTTTTAAGCTCAAATCACAGTCATTATAAAGGCTACATACACATGCTATATCTTGTTTTGTTTTGTTTTTCAGGACAACCTGAGCTAACCAGATTTGCCATCATTCCATGTCCTTCTATGTGCCTGTACTTTATCTTAATTTTTATATCAATGAAAAAAAAAACAAATCTGTGTGACTAAATTTGTACATTTTTATATGTACCCCACAGTAGCAAGTTGTAAATTGACATATTCTGCCATATATGAAGAGGGGAGACTCTCTGGAATGTGGTTTGTGCCAGGCGGACATGATTGCCAGTATTTTTTCATAATTGCAAGAAATTCCATTGACTCATTCACAAGTCAAAAATGTGTTTTATCTGAAAGAAACATGGAGTGAGAAGGTGTTTCCACTTCTGTTACATCATGTAAACAAACCTCATAGGCCACCGGTCAGCTGTGCGCTGGAAATGGGTGAGTACTCACTATTTTTCTGTGTTTTTACCTTTAAACAATACAACACACATTTTATATTGTGATATTTACTGAACAATTATGATTTAGCCAGCAGCATGTAGGTAGTGTGAAGTAGGTTTTGTGAAGACAATTCCACATTTCATTCATTCATTTTCCGTAACCGCTTATCCTGTTGGGGGTCATGGGGGGGCTGGATCCTATCCCAGCTGACACTGGGTGAGGGACGAGGTTCACCCTGGACAGGTCGCCAGACTACTGCAGGGCTGACAGATTGAGACAGGCAACCATTCACACTCACATTCACACCTATGGACAGTTTAGAGTCACCAATTAACCTGCATGTCTTTGGACTGTGGGAGGAAGCCGGAGTACCCCGAGAAAACCCTCGTTGACATGGGGAGAACATGCAAACTCCACACAGACACGCTCCCCCACCCTGGGTTCTAACCAGGAACCCTTTTGCTGTGAGGCAATAATGCTAACCACTGCCCACCGTGCCGCCTTATTCCACATTTCAACTTAACAAAGCAGGCGTTTTTTGTTCATTGCAACAAGAAACCATAGAAACAAGGGGTCAAACAAAAGTCCAGCTCAAAACAGCAGCACTGAGTAGTAGTCATTCTAATAGAAAACAATGCAATAAAAGTGACATTCTGTTAGGACACAGTGTCAGAGCAAATACAATGAAAACAAATAAAAGAATCCCTTTAAGTAATGTATTTTTAAGGCTGTGACTGAACAGCACCAATTTAAACTGTAAAGGAACACAGTTACTCATGTTATGTATTTTACTTGTTTTCCATTTCTCCCCAAACCTGTATATTACGCAGAGTAACCATCTAGTAATACTTTATAGTAAGATTATGGGCATCTGTGTGCACCTGTGCGTGTATCCAAGCACCACGTTACTCTAAAGTTTCAAATGCCACAGAGAGATGGAAGCAGTGTCCTGCAGAGATTGAAAAGTATGTCTGGAGGATGACTGCCTACGCTCACCCCAATCTACAAGCCACCAACCCCAACACACACACACACACACACACACACACACACACACACATGCATAGGCCATGCCTCCCTCCTGCACTGTAGATGAATATGAAATCAGAAAACAGGTATAAATATTTATGAAATGCATTATTCTTTGGCGTTTTTTTTTTTTTGCTAAAGCAGAGGTGAGCATGATTTGGCCCTGTCTCTCTCTGTTTTGCACCCTGTTCGCAAAAGCCGAGCAATATAGAGTCACAGGCAAACCACAGCTGTTAACCACACACACACACACACACACACACACTAACACACAGACCAGCAGCAAAGGAACACATAACCAAGAGATTAACTGAAACACTGTATCTGTATGGGTATAAAGGTGCATCTGTTACGTTCGCCTGTAAAGGTGCTTCCTGGGAGACCTGCCAGTTTAAACAGTTTCAACCACTCAGCCACACACACACACATAGATAAATACACATAACTACATATAGCTATCCAGGGTGTACACATACACATACTGATGATATGAAAAGGATTCAATGAGTTTCTATGGCACAAAGAGTTTAGACATTTTCCTCTGATATATGACGGTGCTAGTATAAAAATATAAAATGTAATCATATAAGGTCTTTGTTAGAAAGGGCCTAACTGGGTCAGGCACATCACATATTAACAGAATTACCGATTTGTTTTACATTTTAAAATTATAATGTTTTGCAAGGTCAGTAAAGTAGATCAGTAGCTATTTTTTTAACCAATAAAAGCATTCAACTGTGGCATGCAGGGTGACTTTTATTGTGAAGCAGTCACAGAAAATGTATTTTTTTTACAGAGGTCAGTGCTAACACAAGTATTCATCAAAAAGCTGTCTACACAAATCACAAGAAATAAGGTCATTTTTTGTCAGTGATCCTTTGATTGCACTGTAAACATATACATCAAGGAGTGTTTGCTGCTGTTACCACCATAACCATGAATGTAACCCAAGTGGTAACCTCTGAGGCTCAAAAATGAAGCCAACGTGGAAGTGCAAAAAACTACAGTTCTTAAAATGACCACTAGAGGCTGGCTTCAAAGGTCAGTCAATCCCCACAGACTCCCATGTTAAAATGCCTAACTGTACCAGGCTGTAAACATGTTTACTTGTGCTGTAAAAAGAACAGTTTTGGTCTATGTTGCTAATTTTGCCCCTCATGACAACTGTAACTGGGGATGACTTTTTTTAAGTTTACATCTTATTAAGGATTAAAGTCATGCATATTTAAGGGCTGAGCTGTTTGAGTAATAGGCCATCTGCAAGGCATCGCCACAGTCAACTAGACCATCCCTCACTCATCTACAGCTGCACCTTTCTGTCCAGATCAGCTCGGCTCCAAAAAACTAAAATGACAATGGCTGAAATGCCGAACTTCATGCTTTAAATCAGAAGTCCACAAACCGCTGGGTAACGCTGCAACAGCTTCATCCATTATAATGTACAGTCTGTGGTGTAACCAGAATTCTTAAAGGGACAGTTCAACCCAAAATCAAAAATACATAGACTGGAGACAGACTGGACATACCACTTGTCAATCAGGTAAAAGGGGCGGTATGTTTTCTGAGACGTTTGCTCTCACACAAATTGTGCTTGGCCCAGCATAAAACACGATCCGGATTGATTAAATTATTTTGGGAAATACCTACCTTTTCTATTTTAGAAAACAATATTTTAGAGCAGTGGTAATAGTCTGGAAACATAAATATTTTTCCATACTTTATTTTTCATTTTCTATACTTTTTAATACCTGGAAATTTATCAATTTTATTTCCATACTTTCCATACTTGCGTAGGAACCCTGATTAATAGATAATTAATGTGATGGAGAGGAAAAGAGAGAAATATATTTTCAGTCACTCATGGTTTGATATTAAGGCAAAGTCATGTCATGTTGCGCAATTTCTTTATCACTGTGGATCTGCATCTGAACGTGTTTGCTTGAACTACATTCACTGCTTGCTAAGGCTAGGGTAACAAGTAACTAAAGACTAACTGACAAGCAACCACGTACTGTAATGTCTTATTCATTTGTCTGGATTCTCCCTTTGATTATGGATCAATCTCAATGTGTCTGATCTCTCAACACCCATCTTCAAAAGCCTGCTCAGTGCACTACTACATGCTGCCAGACAGTGGGATGGCGTTCTCACTCCCCTTGGTTGTGACAATAACATTTATAATCGCGCTTCTAAAAAGCTTTTCACCATGTCGAGCATCCAGCAGTTTCAGGCTGATGAAGACTGTCAGGTGTTTAACAATGCTACAAATGTCAGTGAAATCCACATACACACTAATAGAAATCATCCCAGAGCCGTGTGGGTAAAATCGCCTCTGTAAACCGCAGAGAAAATAAAGTTATTATGTCCCTCTTCCTCCCAGCCTCTATGTCTCTCTCTTCTAATTCCTATGTCCTCCAGTGTGATGGTAAAAAATGAGGCTCCTTACGCAGCGAGCTGCAGCTTTTTTGATTGAAGTGAGTGATTTTCCCCGGCCACACACCTGCGTAAAACAGATGATAATGCTGTTGGAGTCATTTACTGTGACTTTACTAAGATGAATATGAGCAGCGCTTTCTCATCATGCAAATGTGGCTGTGCAGAAAAACCTCTCTCTCCCTCCCTCTTCTCTGGGGAGAACTATTTTTGCAGCATTACAAAGAAAGATTACCCGTAACCGAGTGATTCAACTCTTTATCGGTGAATGTAAACTCGCCCTTTACTATTGCCATGACTGTTATTATTATTTGTTTTGGGTATAACACTATATTTAATATGATATTGAGCATTGCAAGGCCTAACTGTGGGCTGCGGTGCCACCGTGCAGCCATGGTTAGATTGATAGGAACACATAATCATTATTGGACAGTCTCCACTGTCACATAGCCTCTAGCTTAAATGTCTCTTTCTTTCCCTCTGTCTCTCCCTTCTGCCAGTCTTTTCTCTCTCTCCCTCTCTCCCTCTAATAGCCCTTCATTTCCTCTGCCCATTGCCCCTGCAGGCCACATGTAATACTCTGAGTGACCCGACTGGCTGGGAATACACCAAATTTGGCACACACAGATACAGACACACAGATACCCAGACACACACACACACACACACACACACACACCAATACAGAGAATAAGGCGGTCAGCCACATAGGTCTTCTCCTGCCAGTAAATGTCACCTGTCAACCAAGACTGGTGGAGACAGAGGAAGGAATGAGGGGTCGGTAAACAATAGCCAACACAACTGTCATGCAGCAAAACACACACTGTGCTTCTGATACACAAGATGAAAATACAGCCAACAATGGCTGTGCTTTGACTGTTTCATGGAGGGATAAACATCAGTACAGATTTGGCAGTCATGGACTACCTAATATATTCTCATTAATCATCATAACATAACCGACTATTGGCAGAAATTAAAAGCAACTTGCAGCTGGACATATGACTGACGCTTTCACCTTCCGTCTCACGCTCTCATGTTGCCCAAACAATTTTTAAGCCTGGGGGGGGGGGATCAAATTATTTTTTGTACAAAGAAAGGAATGACTAAATGACTAATTGTATTACATTTGCTGAATTTAAAAGAAAGGAAAAATGATCAAGAATTTGTCACAGACAGCATTTCACAGAGTTTATAAAGTTTCCCCACCTCAACAAACACAGTGAGTCTGGCATTTTCTCCCCTGCTTTGAAAGAAGCCTATGCCTCAGCTGAGGCTTGAACTCACAGCGTCTGAGACTGAGGTCCATCTTCTATGTCACTGAGCTAATTGGCAAGTGAAAGTTTATGTGTGGCTTCACAGATTGACTAAGTCAAGCATCAGGGTGCCAGACAGTAGCCATCCATGCCATGGAAAAGCAAATTTCAAAGTGAAAGTTCAAAAGCTGCAGCACATTTGGTTGATTTGTTATGAATTTTCAAAGTTTTGAAATTCAGAGGCTTGCTGTAGCACCACCATCAGGACTATTGTCTTGTGTTTCCAGTTGAGGACATCTGGCATGGGACTGGACCTTTATGAAAAGTCTGGATAGATTTCTCACATGGAAATGTTGCACAAGCTGAGGCTTGAACTCACAATCTTCAACACCAAGAACCATCCTCTATCTCACTGAGCTAACTGGCAAACAGAGGTGTCACAAGTAGCTTCACAAATTGACTAAGCCAGTCACCTGTGTGCAAGACAGCAGCTGTGTGTGTAAAGGAAGATTTCAAACAGCTGTCAAAAATTCAGTTATTAAGACAAAAATCTGAAAATACACAAATTGCATCTAGACAGCATGGAGATGTTGGTGATTTGTTTTAACAATGATTTATTGGCTCCATAAGTGAAAAACTGATGATTAAAAATGCCAATTTTGCATTGACTCCAATTGTTCACATGAGAGCGAAATTCAAAATGCTGTAAAAAGAAATTCAGTTTTTGAAATTCTGATATTTTCCAGACATCATCTACCATGACTCCAAAATTTTGTCTTTTTTTTTTAAATGAACATTGAAAATGTATTTAGCAAGAATTTGCAAGTATATGTTTACAATACTGTTTGTGGTCAAACATTTTGATGCACTATAGGCTCAATTTTCGATACATCAAAAATCTGTGCGGATCGTTTGTGTAGGACAGTCTGAAGATGCTCTGTAGCAAGTTTGGTGTCAATTCAGCAAACCTTCTGGGAGGAGATAGGTTTAATAAGTTTTACAGTTTTTGTTTTTGAGTGATGGATTTCATAATTTGCAATAGGTAAATGTACAAAAGTTTCTTCAGTATTGGGGCTACAGTTTGATAAAAGCTGAAATCAGTAGCACATATGTTTTTTTATGATTTTTAAAATTTTGGACTTTCGAGGCTTGCTGTAGCGCCACCATCAGGACTATTGGCCTGTTTTTGCAGCTGTGGCAATCTGGCATGGGACTGGACCTTCGTGCAAAAGATTGGTGATTTTTCGTGCATGGGAAGTAGGATTTCCTCGGAAGAAGAAGAAGCAGAACATGCAGCGTAACAATAGGGTCCTGGCAGCTTGGGCAGCCCGGTCCCTAATAAAAACAAACACTAAATTCTGCATTTGGATGTTAGATTAATACATTGACAGAATCTTATTTCATATTTCATTAGCAATGCCTAGTTTGGCAGTTTGACCGCAGTTCGCCAGCAGCGATTGACATGATTGACAGCTGCATGAGAGACTACGCGGCTGTGATTGGTTGTTTCTTTTGCGCCGCGATCTGATTCTACCAAATGACATAAGAGGCAGTGTGAAGGGACATGATTTTTTTTTCCCCAAAGGCTATCTGTCTTGTGTACTTCTTTCTGAATACAGAGACAGTTTCAGCAAATATAACAAACAGTTATTTACGTAAAAGTTACCAACTGTAGCTTTAACTGTTTAGCACATGCGCCATAAGCAGGACAACTACTGCATGGCTATCTGATTTCTTCTCTGGGGTACTGATCCAATATCATCACACAAGTTCTGATATCAGCACACACTTTAGGCAAGGTGCGATTGCAATGCAACAAGACAAACCACACCAGGGATATGGCTATTCCATCACCACTGCTATCTTGTTTCATCATTGTCATAAGCACATTTCTCATCTGCCATTTGAAAACATATTACCCTTGCATGCTATCGTAGATTTGATAGCAAGAAGCTCGACTTCCCTGTTTTGATATTTATAAATAGTTGCATCGGGGGATTGGACATTGTTCTCTCTCTCGTACAAGCATCTCTTTGTGTGTGTGTGTGTGTCTGTGTGTGTGTATGTGTGCATGGTGAGGGATGGAACAGTGTGTGTCATAAGTAACTGACCTGGGACTCCCCCATGTTTAATCTGAGAGCAAAACAGAACTCATCTGCAGACTGAATATTGAGTATGTGAGCATTCCTCTCTCTGTCTCTCTCTCTCTCTCACACGCACATGCAAGCGCGCGCACACACACACACACACACACACACACACACACACACACACACACTTATATGCCTATGCCAGTGTCAGGAGAATGAAAGTAATGTTTGCCTCTGGAAAAGCCTTTACAAAATGAACAAGAGGCTGGGTCTTCTAATAAATTACCCCGTGGGATATGAGCTTTGTGTTTCCCAGCCAGTCCTCCTCCACCTCTAAAACTACTTAATGCTCTCAGCTTTGACTCATACATTGTTCCCACAGTTTAAACTCTTGCTTTTGCCTTTAGATATGCTGTAGGTGTACATTCACTCACTGTATTAGTCTCATTGCTGGGTCGAAGGCAGCCTCTGCACTAGACAGACTTCTGCAATGAATGTGAGCAATATTTGTGACACTGACTCTTTCCATGAGATACTGTAGAGGAGGTGATTTAAGGTAAAGAATATCAACCCTTATTGATTTTCCTTTATCTAGACCAATCACAAATTAACTACAGTTGATTACACAAAAGTGCTGCAATTCACGGTCAAGTTGACATGTACATGAGACAGCAAACATTTGAAATGTGCCTTTCATGAAGTTTACACTCACAGTTTGAAATCCACCTCTGCCCCACTGAGGCACCATCATTACATGTGAAATCAGCAACAGATCTTTTTGTGCATTTTGTAATGAAGGGAGAGTTCAGGCACTCTGCTTTATCTGCCCATATAGAGTAAAAAGAAAAGATAAATGTACAGTATTGTCATTCAATACAACAAATAAAAAGAGCTCTCGCTCAAAGTATTTGCAGCGTCAGGTGCCATCATTCTCGGAACTAAGTCAGATTTCATTTTCTATTTATTATGGATTATTGACTGCTTTTTGCGGACATAAAAAAGAAAAAAAGAAAAGCCAAATTCTTGCCAAGCACTGTAGAGACTGCACTCCAGAGTTTGGCGACACATTCTCACTCCTGCCTCATCATTTATCAGCATTTAGTCATGGACTTTGCACATCCAGATATGATGTGCACGGCACCCTGGGTGCTTTGATTGTTGACGTTTTGGGACACCGTGTCAACTCCTGCCTGTTTCATGCATTTTCTTTTTTGAAATCACTTTTATCTTTACAGGAAATGCACAGTTTGCATAAAGTCTCTTTCAAAATAAATGTACTACGTCAGTACAACACCATGATTTTTTTTTTCCTTTCCCTAAAGTACAATCGCACATGGTTATGTTTAGCCAACACACACATGTGGTTGGGTTTGAGACAGAACAGGGTTTGGCCTTACAATCTTACAGAAAGCAAACACCGGCCTCCCAGGTAAAAGTCAGTAGTTCTTGGACCCGTCCACCACCACTCCCACCCACCGTACTGGGACTTCCGCCACCTTAACTTGCCTAACTTGTGTTGTCGCCTTAACTCGTGTTGTTGGTCAACACCTGATGAGCTTTTGATGACCCCTTACCATGGTCACTGCTGCTAGACTATACTGGCATGGAAGGCATCTTAAATATGTAAAGATGTCATCATTGTAGCATGAATGTCTACCAAAATATATAAAAATAGTTAATATGCTTCAAGAGGTTCCAAAAGATGAAGCAGTGTGATTGCACTCATAATTGGGCTATATTACACCAGACTATATTGGTATATATCACACCAGACAAGGACCCCAGGTGCAGGTTGTGCAAAGATGCTCTAGAGACAGCTCAGCACATAATAGGAGGGTGTAAGATACGGGCAGGAACAGCGTACATGGAACACCATAAGCAAGTGGCTGGCATAGTGTACAGGAACACCTGCACTGTGTATGGGCTGGAAGTCCCAAGGTCACAGTGGAAGACACTTCCTAAAGTGGTTGAGAATAACCGAGCTAAGATCCTCTGGGATTTCCAGATCCAGACTGACAAACTAGTGATGGCTAACAAACTGGGCATTGTGTTGATTGTCAAACAACAGAAGTATTCAGTGGTGATAGACGTCGCAATCCTGAGCGACAGCAACATCAGGAAGAACAAACACAAGAAGCTCAAAAAATATCAAGCCTGAAAGAGGAAATAGAAAAGATTTGGGGAGTGGCTTCAGCAGATTTCAGGTACAACATCTCAGGTCTCTGTCCAAAAGAGTAGAGTCCAAGGAGCAGCTAAGATACTGCGCAGGACCCTCAAACTCCCAGACCAGGACCCAAGCTTTAGGAAGACACACCAACCCCACCTATAGGGAGGAGTGAGAGGGGGATATATACATATATATATATATATATATATATATATATATATATATATATATATATATATATATATATATATATATATATATATGTATATATATTAGGGCTGACCTTCGAATCCATATTTGGACATTCGAAGCTTCGGAGGTCAGATCAAATATAATTCGAAGCATTCGATGGCGGGCTGGGGGGGGGTCTGCGCGGACTGACGTCCACAAGCCCTGTGCGCACGGACTCCACTCCGCACACCAGTGTCACTCAAAAGACTGCTCGACATGTATTTTCACATCGCCACGACAGAAATGTGCAAGAATTGGCGGTAATGTAGTGTTTCACGGACATTTTTATTGGAAACTACAACGTGGAAGTGCGCTCAACGCTCCGCTTATAGTGCGCCCGAGTCTGTGAGCACCTTAGATTAAAACTCTAGACACACACTGCAACACAATCAAACAGATGCGCAACTCAGAGGATCAGAAGTTTCTCTGACACCAGACTCAGAGCGGCTCTGAGTGTGCTAGTGACTCGTTGACGGTGTTAGTGGCCTCCTCCAAAAAAATGGAAAAAAAGCGTCAAAGCTTCGATTTTTTTTTTTCCACAATTGAATCCCGTGCCATCGAACAAAGCTTCGAAGCTTCGAATTTTTTGGGTCAGCCCTATATATATTAGGGCATTAACGACTTTGATTTTTTTCACGTCGACTTATCTGTCAATAAAGTCGAAGTCGAGTCAACACATCATTTGCTGACGTCATCACATTGACACAGCAGAGGAAAGTGAAGTATCTCCACACATGTGACGTGTGTCTGTGAACATACTCGGGCGGAATGTATGCGGACTGGACTCTGCAGACGTCCGCAAGCTCCATGCACGTAAAGCTCAAGGCCCAATCATACTAGGGCATACTATAAGCGGAGCGGACTCCGCCAGGAATGTCCGCAGTCATTCGGGCTTCCATAGTCGAGTGCACTTCCTTGTTAGTTGCCTGTAAAAATGTCCGTGAAAAATCCCCTGATGTGAAATATACATGGCGAGCAGTCACTGGTGCGCGGAGCAAGTCCACGGCCTCTGCCTCTCGCAGCCATGTTCACTGCAGACTGATTAACCCCCAAATTCCACCAAATGCATGTGGGTTGCGTCTGCCCTCTGGAATGGCAGCGGAGCAGATACGTTTCAAATGTAGTCAATGTGTGTGTTTCCACTGGCTGCGGCTGTGCTACGTTCTGGTTCCGTTACAGTTGCGGCGCTCCGGAGCTCTCCGCAACAGATACGCATGACTTCTATTTTTGCCAGACGCCGGAGCACAATGCAGCAATTCAGCACAGAGCAGATCGCGCGGGGCAGGAAGTCGTGCAGAGAAACACAATAAAACATCCGGTTAATTTTCACCTCGAAAACGTCATAATGGGCAGAGGCAGGCCTGAAGTTAACAGGTCAGAGGTTTCCAGACGTCATTTCACCCTGTTGACACCATGGATGAGGAGATATTCATCATGGAGATGCACCGAGATGTCTTCCTACTACTCCTCTGGTTTTGTGGTTCTGTTTATAGAAACTACATCTTGTTATATCGCGCAATTATGCGTGAATTTGCAAGATCTCGTGGGTCCTCGTGACTCCCGCTGTCTGCCGGAGCTGCACCACTCCACACAGCAAACACAGCCGATGGGTGTTGACAGACGGCGGAGCACGCAGCGGATAACCAGCGCTGCCATTCTGCAACGGACACACATCCAGTGGAATTCCGGCGTAACAACTTGAAACTAATACAAAACATGTACATTAAATTACACTTTGTGTCCCTAATAACATGACAGTCAACTGTACTGATAAGACAACTGATTTTAGGCTTGGCTCATAATAACATTAGTTAATAAATCACCTTATCATATTTGACATCAAATAAAACATTCACACACATAAAAAATTCATACTTAAAAAAAGCAGCTGTCATGAAAACTATTCTGCATCCCAGTCGTGTATATATATATATATATATATATATATATATACATTAATCGCGATTTTTTTTCTCAATTCTAAAAATCAATCCTCTCCCCAGAATCTATATTTTTATATTTATTTTAGGCCATTTATTTTTTAAAATAGTTTATTTTAAAAAGCGCTCCTCCTGCTCTGACACAGCCATCTCTGTGCCTGAAGTCCACACTCTTGGCTGAGTAACAGCGCCCACTGATTGGTTACACAGCACAAGTAACAGCCAATCAACACTGAAGCTTCTGCAGACTTGGAGAAAAAAAAAAGATGTAGGCTAATCGTCATTAAGTGAACATGACCTGGAGCTCCTTTAGTCAATGAAAAGAAGACAGAAGTAAATTCAAAATATAGCTGGCATGAGTGCCAGAAATGTGGAAAAATAATTAGCGCATGGTCCGCTAGCATAATGCTAACATATAATGGAAATCTTCATAGACGCGCTAACAGAAATTAGCATCGGCGCCGCCACGGCACTAAAATGACAAACAATAAAGTGCAAGTGAGCAACTCTACATAAGCAAATAAACTCAGAGCAATACATTTGTACTTACAGACATACTGTATGTTTCCTGCGCTCTGTTAAACTTTAACCCTGTTGTGCACTACTGCAAGTCTTCTTCTAACACTATTCAACACTGAGTACGACTTAAACTCAACTCGTGCGCCACCTAGTGGTGTGGTGGAGCCGCTGCATCAAGAAAGGCGGCACATTCATTTTTTAATAATAAAAATAAAAAAAAATAATAATAAAAATAATAAAATTGAGTATTCAGACATAGATATTTACAAAAATTATGTTATGACCTATTTAAACCCAGGACATTAAATGAAATAGTGATAAGCTAAATATATACAAAATCACCATTTGTAGGGTACTTTCTATTGGGAAGTAGCTGTCCCCAACCCTGACCTCTAAAGTTCAATTCATCTAAATAACACTTAAAACATTTTCCTTTTTTTTTTTTTCAAATGTGTAATTTAAAACATCTTTGTGATTAAGTTTAAACACAAGATTTAGATGTATCCAGGGCTGTACCCAAATGGATTAACTTTTAAATTAATAAATTATCCTGTACCCAAATGGATTAACTTTTAAATTAATAAATTATCCTAAAAAAATAGTGTTCTCTGTTTTCATGTCACTACCGAAACACAAGAGTTTTAATGCTCTGGTTGAGTCTGGATTTTAGCCACACCCCTGAATTTCTGAGAAGGGGGGTAGTACTGCACCCCCATCCCACATGTCTGCATGGTAAGTCGCTGACTCCCACCATTTTTTTAAATAAATGTCTTCCAAAGTCTGAAAATCAGTGTGTAACTTTTAAAACTGTCACTACCAAACACATGTTCTCTTCAATTATGTAAAAATTTGGGGGGTTATGCAAAATATTTGTTTGTATGTTTTTCTGTGTGAACAACTCTTCAAACATGTGCTTGTTAGCCATGTGACTGCTAGCATTCTTTAGTTATCCTGAAAAATAGCTAGGAATGTCACTACTGAAACAGTCACTACCGAAACCTATGGTAAAGTTTCGGTAGTGACATGATCACTGCGGTACTGACAAAATAGAATGGTCAGTAGTTAAACACCATGACTTTGTGGTCCAAAGTCTTGCTATTCTCTGCTCTGCTCTACTCTGCTTTACTCTATTCTACTCTGCTCTACTCTGCTCTGTTCTACTCTGCTTTACTCTATTATCCTCTACTCTGCTCTGTTCTGCTCTATTCTACTATACTCTGCTCTGCTATACTCTACTTTGCTCTACTCTGCTCTACTCTGCTCTGTTCTACTCTGCTTTACTCTATTATCCTCTACTCTGCTCTGTTCTGCTCTATTCTACTATACTCTGCTCTGCTATACTCTACTTTGCTCTACTCTGCTCTACTCTGCTCTGTTCTACTCTGCTTTACTCTATTATCCTCTACTCTGCTCTGTTCTGCTCTATTCTACTATACTCTGCTCTGCTATACTCTACTTTGCTCTACTCTGCTCTACTCTGCTCTGTTCTACTCTGCTATACTCTACTTTGCTATACTCTGCTCTACTCTACTCTACTCTACTCTACTTTGCTCTGTTCTACTCTGCTCTACTCTGCTTTACTCTTCTCTACTCTATTCTACTCTGCTTTACTCTTTCATCCTCTACTCTGCTCTGTTCTGCTCTATTCTACTATACTCTGCTCTGCTATACTCTACTTTGCTCTACTCTACTCTGCTCTACTCTGCTCTGTTCTACTCTGCTCTACTCTACTATGCTCTGCTCTGCTCTGCTATACTCTGCTTTACTCTTCTCTACTCTACTCTACTCTACTCTGCTCTATTCTATTCTGCTCTACTTACTCTACTCTGCTCTATTCTATAATCTGATCTACTATACTCTACTATGCTCTGCTCTATAATCTGCTCAACTCTATTCTGCTCTGCTTTGCTCTATTCTACTATAATCTGCTCTACTCTACTATGCTCTGCTCTGCTCTGCTATACTCTGCTTTACTCTTCTCTACTCTACTCTACTCTACTTTACTCTGCTCTATTCTATTCTGCTCTACTTACTCTACTCTACTCTGCTCTATTCTATAATCTGATCTACTATACTCTACTATGCTCTGCTCTATAATCTGCTCAACTCTATTCTGCTCTGCTTTGCTCTATTCTACTATACTCTGCTCTACTCTACTATGCTCTGCTCTGCTCTGCTATACTCTGCTTTACTCTTCTCTACTCTACTCTACTCTACTTTACTCTGGTCTACTCTATAATCTACTCTACTCTTCTCCACTCTGTACTCTATTCTGCTCTGCTCTGCTCTGTTCTTCTCTACTCTGCTCTACTCTGCTCTACTCTGCTCTGCTCTACTCTACTATACTCTGCTCTACTCTACTTTGCTCTATACTATTCTGCTCTGTTAAATAGAATTGCAATACTTGTAAAATCGCAATTATTCAGAATCGCAATATGCATCAGGATCCAAGAATCATGATAGAATCGAATTGGGACAAAAGCATATCATCACATACACACATGTACCTGTTATGGTTCCACAGAGAACAAAACGCTGTCATGTGAATTCTAACTTCACAACAACACTAACAAAAAGACTAGCTTAAACATGTATCCCATGCGAAGATAAAATGGCGGATGCCAGCACATACATACAGGAAACACGTGGTTTAGCTAGTTCACTCTTAAAACTCATTTTACAGGTAAAATGCCCAACAGAAAACTACTCAAATCATCTTCTCTGATGATATTATGCATTAATAGGCTGCTCTGTGCACTTAAATCAACATAAGGAGTTCAAATTCTCAGTGGCCCGAAGTAGCGCGATACATCTACAGTCAGCAGAGGGCGCAGTTACCCAAACAAATGCAGTACACCCACTACCAAGAGGACTAATGACACAAAAGAGCAAGTGAAGGATTTGTGTAAAATTACAAGATAATGTATTGGAACACATACCCAAAAAAAAGAAATTACAAAAATTATTTCTGCTCATTTTTTTCTGCTACACATAGACGTCACTGACAACAGGACCAAAAGGATTTTGACCTTTACAATATTTTACATAAAATAAATCTGTAGGTTAGGAAATTGATCTATCTATTGATGTGTGACTTACACCTGAGAATACATAAGAAGTAAATGGCAACCCCAACTAGTCTCATTTACTCTGGCTGAGGTTCCCTACTCAGGTGTGATGACATTATAAGCAGTGACTAAGGCGGTTTGAAAATGAGATATTAAAAAAGGAAGAAATTGAAAATGATGTCCGACATAGGGACTAATCACCATGATGTCCCTGTGAAAGATAGTTAGACAGTTTCACTAAGAACAGAAATCTACTTATGCAAGCTCCAAAGTCTTCTCAGATGGGGGTCCAGCCTAATGTGAGTCTGCTTAAGGCTGTGTGACATGCTCGAGAACCCCCGTGTCTGAGCATCTGCACGTGTTTCATCTGCTTACAGTTAAGTGACAGACATATGTCACCTGGAACAGTGTGCGTGAGGAGAAAAGAAAGAACTGAGCTGATGGGGACAGATAAGGGACTTGGTACAAGGAAGGAAAGTTGAAAAAAATGACTTTTCATCTCTCCCTTGCTCTTTATCTCTCCGTCTCTCACTCCCCCACCTCCAGTCTGTCGTTCTCCCTCTGATCATTAGGAGGTTTTAATTAAAGACTAGAGGATTATTCTAGTGGCCTGCAGTCTTTCACCTTCTCTCATCATCATTCCCACTCCTTCACTCCCATTTCCCCCCTCGCTCTGTGGCTCTTCAGGTTATGGGTGTGTGTATCTGAGCGTGTGTCTGTGTGCGTGTGTGTCAGGGAGCAGCATTTGTTGAAGAGTGGTGATCAAAGCCTTCCACCTACAGTGCCAGTGATCTCTTTCTTTCTTTCTCTCTTTCTCTCTCTCTGTCTGACTGCAGCAGATGTCTTAAGTCTCCTACATGTCGGGGAGTTGTGTGAATTAGTATCAATATTAAACACACAGTGGATGCAGTGGAGGGTTTGTTAAAATGTTCATTTCTCAACTCAAACTTACTAAAGAGACTTTGTTCAGATATACTCACAGTGCCAACAGTGTTTCTTCATATTTCATATTTTCTACTGAATGTATTTTCAATTTTTGAATTCCCTGCATGCCTGATTATCATATTTTCATGCTTTTACATAAAATATTGTGTCATAGATTCTACTGCGGGGGCCAGCAGTTATTTCAACACTGTTTATTGGGTCCAAAGCAGTTTTACAGGTGCAGACGCAGGCATACCATTAGAATTACTTGCCTTTGTCATTTATTCATTTATATTTATTCACAAATAAAAAGTTTAACTTTTTTATTAGTTTGGAAATTAAATATTGGCAAAGTAATCTTTTAACACTGTTGCTTCACAGGTCTAGGGTTCCAGTGGCTGGACAGCTGGAGCATTTTTGGGTGGATTTATATCTTGAAAGGAGTGTCTCACATGCTTACTTGTTGTTTGACAATCTGTGTTATCTATGCGGGCATGTGCTGGGAAAGCTGAAGCCCCCTGTAACCCTAAACCAGACAAAGTTCATGTTCTAAATTCCACAAGTCATCCAAGGTAAACAACAAAATACTGCCAGTCAAGCTCTTTTCTTAAAAGATAGACTTCCGTTTTCACACGAAATCTAATGTTTACATACAGTCTATTCCACATTAAATGCACTATGTCAGCACACCATGGATTGATTTTTTTTTTCTTCAGCAATAAATGCACATGGTTAGGTTCATGCAACAAAAACAGGTGGTTAGGTTTGGCTACAAAATCATTGCTGGGTTTAGGCAACAAAAGAAAGTGGTTAAGTTAAGGGAAAAAAAAGAACAGGGTTTGGCTTAAGTTGTTGTTTGCTGGACACATCCACCACCCCTCCACTCTGACATCAGAAGCCTTCGGCCTTGTCCCGCCGCATTTCCCCTACCGCCGGGCGCCACTCCGCCAGGATTCCGCCGACGTCCTCGCTCCCCTCCTCCTCTGTTAAATGGTATCTCCCAGGCGCACTACGTCATACAACACTGTGATGTTTGGTATTGCTGTATTCAGGAAGCTCTCGACTTTTCAAAAATAACATTGTTTTTCTCTTATTCTTTATGTATTTCACGCAAGAGCAGCCTAAACACACATAGTCGCGATGAGTGTTGACAAGCCACGTCATGCCGTTTTTCGAGGGGAAAAGTTAAAGTATTACTCACAATCTTATGCAGAACCGTGAATGGACACATAGCTGGTTTATAAAAGGTGAGATCTCACTCTTAACACTATTTTTGGCTGAGATATACCGTCTAGAAAGTAGGATCACAACTTTCACGTTTCATATGGCTTTATTTGGTGATATTTTATGGTGTTTCTGTCATAAACAACATCAGCTATCATAATCACACCTGATTTCAATAAGGTACAATGTTTGAAGCAGGCTGAGTGTTGTTTGATCACTGACAGTGCTGTTTTGAAGCCGACTTGTCATTTGGAGCTCTGCCTGGATCTTTTCATCGAAAAAAAACCCCACTGTAGAATGGTCATACTTTGTTCTTTCTTCTTCAGAAATGTTAATTGATAGTGTGCCTACAGCCCCACGGTGTCATTGACCTGCTCAGATGAAGCCACAGACAGTTATTTATCCTGAAAATCATTTTTTATTTTATTTTAGGCAAAATCTTCAATTTTGTACTGACTTCAGAGGCCCATTACTCTGTCTCTGTATCACCTAGAGTATTTCTGACACTTTCACAAGAAACTTGAAGCACTGGATTTCGATGACTTCCAAGTGAGACCGTGTACACTGCTTGTAACAAAGCACCTCAACTGAGCAGCTAAACAAGAGTTTGAAACAGCTGTTCTGTATTTTGAAACAGTCAATAACATTCAGTAAATAGTGAAGCTGCCTGTTTCATTACTTTATATTCATGTAACAAATGTGCCATGGTGCTACTATGATACTGTTCGACAGGGTTGTTACACAAGAAAATCCAAGAGCAGGGCAGAAATCTGAGAGCAGAAATTCCACAAGCGCACAGAAGCAGCTTGAGCGCGAGGAAAAGAGCTGAAGCTGAAGCAGGAAATCTGTGCAAGCAACATGGTATCTGAGTGCGAGGACACAGTTTGAGCAGAAACAGAGTAGATCTAAGCGCAAGCAGAGGCTATTTGAGTGTGAGGGCAGGCTTTTGAGGGACAGTATTACAAAATCTGAACGTGAAATCAATAAATAATGCTATATGTAGCACTCTCCTGAAGAAAGATGGGAAAAAAGCTCCATAATTTTAACATCACATTTCGCCACCCTTTTGCATTCCTGTGTGCACCGCAATACACAGAAAGCTAACATAGCGTCAACAGTCTTCACTAAATAACACAATACCACAGCATGTAACAAAAATTTATCATTGGTGTAGTTTTCACTGCATTATTGGTTGATGGCCAAATCGAAGTTGAGGCCTGGACAACTTTGATTTGTGTCTAGCATCTGTTTGTAGCCACGATGTTGCTGTGTTGCGTAAAGAACACAGCATAAGACACATGAGATTACTGGTTAGAATCCAACAGATACTGTTTAAATTAAAGGTATCATCTGTGTAGTATGATTCTAAGGGTGTTTTATTATTCATCTGATAAGAGCATTAGACTTAAGCAGCACACACACGGCTCATAGCTGAGTCCAGGCACTCCACAATGGAGAATTTCTTATTAAAGTTTGAAAGTTTAAAGGTTTTATTACAAGAAGTTTGATGTTCTTACCATGGAGTACAATATTTCTCTTGTAGCACTGCTCAACACCAACGCTGTTCCAGCGAGTCATTGTTCTCTCGAGGCTGACTAGCTAATCAATTGACCTGTTGATCATGTTCTAAATGTGATGTCTGCAGAGAGGCAGTCGTTTATATTCTGTAGATTCTGAGTGTCCAATATCTTCATGTCAAGAAAATTATACTACGGTAAAATATCAGGGGAGAGGGTTTGTACTTTTCAGAGAGCAATAGGCGTATTATGTGAGTATTTCTACACATGGATTAATGGATCATGTCGCTGCACTCAAACTTGCTGAACACAGTGAGTGCAGGAATTAGCAGCTGTACAGGAGGGTTTGTGTAATTGTGTTGAAGGTGTATGGAAACTGTATACAGGGACTGTCAGGTGTGACTGATCCCAGCAGCACACACCCTGCAGGGAGTGGACACATACTCCTGCTAAACACACCTGAGATTATCACTGTATGTTTCAGTGTAGTGACTGACATTGCAACACACTACCTCAGACTTTACCGCACTTGTAAGGACTTTGCATCCTAACATCATCATCATCATCATTTTATTACCCAAAAAGCAATCTTTATCCTAAATCAAAGCTGTTAACATCACCGTCTTTTATAAGTGGTAACGGTGATAATGTCCTCACTTGGAGGACAAGAACATGAACACACAACACACACTTTAATCCTTCATCGTGTCACATCAACTGTCCTAAAAAGAAAGTAGTTTATTTTTGTCAAAATCCCAAAGCCCTCAAGCACTCCATCCATCTTGAACTTCCGCCCTCCATCAATTACATCGTCCACAGCGTCAGAGGACGAGTACAGCAGACACCTAATCACACACCTTTAAAGTATTGGCCTGTCTGCACGCTTTGTCCCCGTAAAAAAAGAGGACAGAAAAAAAAGAACAATAGGACAAAGAGAAATGAGGAAGTGTGAGTTGGGTGGTGGTGGGTGGGGGGTGAGGGTGCTGTCAGATGTTCCCTTGGGTGTTTGTTTGGTGCAGCAGTCATCACATAGTGTCCAAAGGTGATCTGAAGCTTCTTATCATGTCTAGTGAATGAAAGGATTTTTAGTCATTATTGTTTTACATCAGTCCAAGCTGATACATATTTACCTTAAAATGTCAGTAATTACTTTGGTAGCCACCCATCCATCACTTCCTGGTTCTATGTGTGTGTGACTTTGTGTGTCTGTGAGAAGAGACAGCGACAGACAAGTGTGTTTTTTTTGTGAGCTTCAGTATGCACGCATGAGTTTCATGTCTCTACACACCGTTGCACCACGCACTCACACACTTCCATGGCCAGGAGGTGTTTGTTTCTCTTTTAAATGGGCAACGCGCCATATGTGTGGTCATTAGTCTAAAGACCGTCCTTCAGCCGCACCAGAGGACAACGTGTCAATGAGTAGATTAACTAGCCACCGGTGTTCCCCGGCTTTACTAAAGGACCTTGAATTATAGCAACTTTCACTTTGTTTCACTCCCATCAATTTTATGGAAAATATCACACAAATCACAAATGCCATGACGGATGTGTGGCTTAAGGGAAAAATACCCAAGCATTTGTTTTGAACATGTGACTGAGAAAAAAACTGACGGCGTTGTGGTGACGTGTTGTTGCCAGGAAGAGAGGAAATAATTGGAAATGGCGTTTGTGGAACACAAGATCAATTTGTATGTTTGCCTTAACTTGTGTTGTGGTTCAGCGCAGAGCAAGGCGCTGCTCTTTGCTCCACTCAAGGTTTTTAACCCCTATTAGACTGAGGCCCGGCTGACACTGTGTCCTACTGTAGCTACAGTAAATTGCCAATTTGGAACCTTATATCTGCCCCAGTCCTCTCTGTGTCCATTACAGGAGATTCATTGTTTGGCTGCTGCGTCTCTGTCACACACACATACATTACAAACAGGCACACATATCCACTTTCACAAATACATACACACACAAAAAAATGTACAAAATCATACTCGCATATTTGCAAAAACCATAAAGACACAAACAGATACACACACATTACACGTGAACATAAGATTTCACACTTGCACATGTGTGTATATTCATACAATTTGACTTGCACAAATTTACAATGTGGGTGATTTAGACAGATGTACACAGAGATATAAATCACACACCTCTCTGTTGGCTAAAGAGCTTTATTCAGCCGTAGGATGCTGATACTTTCTGTAGAAAATGAACTTGTGGTGTGATGGAAAAACAATTAAAAGCAAGCTGCTATCAATGTGTAAGCATGTTTAAATCAGAAAATACATTGTCAAAATCAAAATGGACATATTATGCATATATGGACCTGAATCATAAGTTACATTGTGCTTACCCAGAGTCCAAAACCCTTCTGCCGTAACACAAAGAACAGGTATTCTTCCTCTAGCAAATAAGGTTAGCAGATTTAGAAATATTTAAGAGGAAAATAGAGCGTATGACTTGGGAGGAATGGAAAGTGCACCCCACTTTATTCACTTTAACACAGGCCCATCTAAAAGGCCCATTTTACACAGAACACAATTCTTGGATGACTAAAGGTTCAGCGTGTAAGATATAGGTGGATATATTGGCAGAAATGGAATATTATATCATAAGTATGTTTTCTATAGTGTATAATTACCTGAAAATAAGAACTATTGTGTTTCCATAACCTTAGAATGGGCCATTTACATCTACAAAGGGAGCAGGCCCTCATCTACGGAGACTACCATGTTGGACCACCATGTTTCTATAGTATGCCAGAACAGACAAGCCAAACATTGGCTTCTGATAGGGCTATTCCATTTCCCCTCCTCAATGTGAGATTAAAAAAAATAAATAAATAAAACCTTTGCTGTTGTTTTCACTTACTATGACATATGTTCAGCCATTCACAACAAGCTACATTACACATCTACATCATATAGCGCAACGACAACGACAGATCAGCTTATTATTTATGCCTCATAGTAGTCATAGTAAATGAGAACACATTCTTATAAACAGTTTCACAAGGTGCATTGTTGCTGGCATCGTTGTAAGTAGTTCATGTAGTTCAGTGATTAAAACCGGTAACAGCCATTGGTTTGCCAAAGTCTTTTAGTACAGGGGAATTTTAGCTACTGGGAGTGTCTGGTCAGTTAGTTTGTCCACCACATTAGTCCAGAGTGAAATATCTCAACAACGAACAGATGGTTTTTGTGTAGACATTCCTGGTCTCAAGAGGATGTTTCCATCTGACTTTGGTGATCCCCTGACTTTCTTTTCTAGCATCACCATGAGGTTGATGTTTTTGGTGTAAATTATCTATCTATTGGATGGATTGCAATGAAATTTAGATTCAGGCAATCATGGCCTTCAGATAGGTGCCATAACATTGTTTCGACCTCTCATTGTTCCGACCTCTCATTAGTCCGAACGTCCCGTTGTTCCGATATGTGATTATACTGGACTATGCTGTATTTGTGTACCATAGAGGATCAGCAAACACAACAAAAGTAGGCTACTGGTCGAGATACAAGTGCCATAGACAGGAGAGAGTGAAACACCATAACCTCCTGTTATTAACTCTGGGGTTGGGGTTGAGTGGGAGCTCTCCGCGGTGCTGAACGGCTCCCAGTGGGCGATTTCTGCCTTGATGGTGCGCCGCTACCGGTTCTGGGTCAGCTGGGAAAGGCTTGAGGCGGAGCAGGCTCACAGCTTATGTGTTTGTCTCTTTCTTTTTCATTTTAACCCACATCTTAACCATGATCTTTTCCTGACCCTAACCAAGTGGTTTTTGTGCCTAAACCTAACCAGACCTTAACCACAGGGCATTATGATGATTTCGGAACACTGGGTTTAATATGGTCGGACCAATGGGATGTCGGACCAAAGGGCAGACCCCCTTCAGATGATGCATCTGACTACTGAATCAAACTACTGCTGTGGAATTTTGTACAGACATTTACATACATACTGATCTTCTGGCTTTTCCTCTAGTGCCATTCCCAGATCAAAACTATAATTTGTCCAGTACTTTGGTTTATGAGTGAATGCCTGCAAAACATATGACATTATCTTTAGCCTCAGTTAAACTCTGTGTTTAATGCGCATCAGCTCAAATAGCATGATAAAATGCTAATGGTGAACATGGTTAAAATTACACCTGATTAACATTAGCATGTTAGCCTTGTCATTATGAGCATTCTAGTATGCTGGCATTTGAATTTTGCTCAAAGCCTTCCCCGTTCACCAACACAATGTTACAGTATTGCCATGATGTACATGGTTAATATCAGAATGGTCCTCAAATGCAGAGCTCATGTGTGATATATAGTGAAACTGACTATATATA
The DNA here is from genome assembly GCA_026686955.1 of Epinephelus cyanopodus. Taxonomy (NCBI): domain Eukaryota; kingdom Metazoa; phylum Chordata; class Actinopteri; order Perciformes; family Serranidae; genus Epinephelus; species Epinephelus cyanopodus. The sequence continues at coordinate 9,462,776 of CM048914.1, forward strand.
TATATATATATATATTTTTTTTTTACGTAGATGCTATTTATTATGGACAACCCTGTCTAAAAGGTCTGCAAGCCCTATTTAGATGGTCTAAAACACAAAGCGCAGGCGTGCAGCGCATGGGCATGTCCCAGTCACTTGCTAGTTAGACAGCGCATTTTCAGACTGTGCACTCAATCAGTGTCACCTCTCATTCCCTTTAAATGAGGCGCGATTGGAGCACACGTTGGAGAGCTATGGCGGACCTACCAACTGGAAAGAGCATTTTACAGTGAGGAGACGATAAATGTATCTTTGTATCCACTGTCCCGTCACATCTGATGTCAGATCAGAGGGGATTGGCACCGTTTGGCACCGTTTGGCACGTTTGGCACATGTAATGAAAACCCAACCTGATTTGATTAACACAGCTGAGCTCACATCCCTCTCAGCCAGCCACAAACAGCCACAGCATCAGATAGGGGTATATATATTCAGCATCTGTCATCTTAGAAAAGTTAAAAGAAAAGAAACAGAGTGAGACTGCGAGAGAGAAAGAGAGAGAAAGAGAGAGAGCGTGTGCGCACAAGAGAAACGCTGCCAACAAATGAATGTAAATTATTCAATTTATTTTATTTTAACTCGGGAGGTAAGAGAGCCCAGCTCCCTCTCCAGCATCCTGACCCTGATTTTGTGATTTACATCCCAAAATGATCACAATTCAATTGGGAAAGACAAGTTTGTTTTACAGGCTATGCATCATCAGCCTGTGGAGGTCTGCTCGCAGTTCCGTATATTTGGACACTGCAAGCAAACCTCCCAGATTATGATGATCATTTTTACTGCAATTAGATCATTCTGATGACTGGCCATTAAGACGCGTTTCTGATAAATATTTTAATGTGCACAATAATAACCTTACGTACTGTTATCTTTTGCATATGTATGGCTGCTCCGTGTCTGAGCAGAGTGCACGTGCGTTGTGCACCCGCCTGGGGACGCATATTACTAACTTGTTTAACAGTGAAATATTGCGCCATTGACTTTAGACCAGGTTTTTGTTGGTCACCGGCACATTTGCTTTTTACGTTATCTAGCAACAACTAGCAACACTCTGACCACTCCTCATTTTTAGACCAACACACCCAGAGAAGCGCAAGTTCATTTGCTAGTTAGATGACGAGGGTGCAGGGCATGAAATGACAACTGCGCCATCTAAATAGCAATGACACTTACCACATGGACTATGCGCCCTCCGCCGTCCACTTTAGACCATCTAAATAGGGCCCTAAAAGTGTCATCTCTTTCAAGAAATATAATAAAAACAAAACCCAAGCATAAAAAGTAAGGAAATTTGTGTTTGGTAGGTTGTTTCTTTGTTGTAACAATGCTTCTTGGCAATACATTTTATAGCGTTGAAAAGTCTATTTATTTCCCTTTTAAGTGGTGCCACATTTGTAAGGAACATGCATTTGTGGGATGAGCAGCAGAGCTGAGTATGTGGGTTGCCCCCATGAAAAATTTGCCAAATCTTCTCTGCCAATGCCAAACAGATTTTTTTTTTTTTTGGTGTTGACTATTGATGATTGAAGTTTGAAGAAACAAGACAGGTCACTGGCGTGAACAGTACGCCCAAGCTGATCCCACAAGTGTTCAATAGTATGGAGGTCTGGACTGCTGGCAGGCCATTCCATCCTCTCCACTCCCAAATTCTGGAGGTAGTCTCTGATAAATCCCACTCTGTTGGGGCAAACGTTGTCATCTTGGAGAATAGAGTCCGTCCCACACTGTGGAGATATGGGATTGCCACTGGTTGCAGAGTTTCATCTTGATATCCCTCTGCATTGAGATTGCATCCAGTGATGACAAGCCTCATTTTTCTGATGACGAGCCTCATTTTTCTGATTGCTGAAAGCACCTGGGGGTACCAGAATCTCAAAACGAGTCAGTAGCAACAGCAAAAAAAACCCAAAACTGTTTGGTATTGGCAGAGAAGATTTGACAAATTTTTTATGGGCGCAACCCACATACTCAGCTCTGCTGCTCATTCCACAAATGCATGTTCCTTACAAATATGTCTCCATTTAAAAGGGAAATAAACAGGCTTTCCAACGGTATAAGATTTATTGCCAAGAAGCATTGTTGTCTTTGGGTTTTATCTCCAAATTTGCAAAAGAAGACAAGTTGGACTATTTAATGAGTCTGATTTCTATTGTTAAGTACAGTTTCAAATATGAAAGTCTGAAAATATGATGATGCACATTATGCATTTGGTATTCTTTATTTTTGGACTTTTTGTTGAATTACCAAAATATTTACATCCCAAGTCATCACATATTGCTGCTTTGCCAGTGGACTAAAGTCTACAAAATATGTGCTTGGTATCCTCCTGCATCTGCTGTTGACATTCTGGGATGTCGCAACCAATGCTGGGACCTCAACAAAAACATGTGGTTAGGTTTACAAAAAATATCATGGTTTGGCACTACAGTCATGAGGGAAGCAAACACCAGGCTCCTGGGTGAAAGTCCCGGGTTTGTTGGACCCATCCTCCCCCTTCACACGCCCTCCTGTGGCACATCACTCTACTGTGACAGGTGCTGTTTGGTTGCGTTACAAACTGAGACTGCCCAGTGGCGCATCATACCACCATGAAAGGTGGCTTTTGGCATCAGTGTCTGACACCAAAATCACTGACAAAGCAGTGGTATTTGATGAATTTGAATGTATTGTATATGACTTTGTGGTGGTAAGTGAGCCCATGCAGCTTCTGCAAATTTGTACACATGACAAAATTATAAAAACGTCATCAGCAGAAGTGGCAGTGTCATCTATATCAATTCGTATGCCCTCTTACACACAGACATGTTCCACAAAAATCATTCAGTGGTCACCCTTACAAATATAAAAACAGCACTTTTTTGAGAGGACTCATGTATACACACATGCTCTTACATATACACCCAATAACTGAAAACACACACTTGTACCGCGACTCACACATGCGCTCTGTCACACACACATACGCACACACGCACACACTCCAGCACACACACACACGGAGGATGTGGTATCCAGTAGACACAGGGCCTTAACTGGGCCCTGCTAGCCCTGGGCCTGTCACTGTGTATGGACCGACCCATTTATCATGTAATCTGGTGGGGAGAATGGACGGGGCACTATCAGCAATCTGCTATTGATCCACGCCTGGGGCCCCAGCTATTGTTCATCTGTAGCCCTCGACTGGCACCCAGCATTAATGAAAGAAACTAAACAATGCATAGCAATCAGACACCCCCCAAATCACCCCATCTTCCCTCTCTCTGTCTTAAGAGAAAGAGGACAGGAGCTGGTGGGGGGTTAAAGACGGAAAACAGCAGAAAGAGAAGAAAGAAAAGTTTGGTGTTTTTTTTCAGTTTGGAAGAAAACTTTTGTTATTATGTTTCTCTTTGAGAAGGTGTGAGCAGGGGGAGAAAAACACATTTATCATGTCAGAGATGGCGCATATCATCCCTGACCCTGAGCACCAGACGACTCAGTTGATATCAAAGACGCCTATTGAATAATGCTCAACGCCATCCTCTGCCTAGGAAATAGAGATGTATGGTAAATCGGTACGGCTGAGAGTTTCCATGACCATGGTGACTGGATTTTGTACTTTTTTTCTCTGAATATTGGAAAAATACTGATGAAGTTGAGGTGTTTTGGTCTTGGTCATTTGACATTCTCCTTATGTGCTTTGAATCTAGGCTTGGCAGGGGTCAGGGAATGTATTTCATTGAGCATGCATGGGGTTTTGTCACCCAGACAGCTGGCTGGGGCTTGTTCATTTATTAAGAATTATGGTACTCAAGTTCAGTAAATAATTGAGCCAATTTGACAATCAACCCAAATGCAGGAGAGTTTCTGTTTCTATTCTTGAGTCAGATCAGCTTGATGGATGGGACTAAAACAACAAAGAAACTCCACTCTAAACAATAAAATAGGGCACCTGTCAGTCCAAAACAACCAACGTGATCATGGGTGCAGGAGGCTGGGTGGTGAGGGTTTTCAGCTTTCCTAATTTACAAGAAGTGGAAAACATATTCTGTAAATAGTTATTTAACCATAACTAATGGGCTATCTGGACATTTGTTTTCTGTTTTTAATGAAAAAAAAAGATTTCAAATGATGCCTCCAATCTGACACAAAGTTGTGATAACTTCAGGTCAAAGTGCAGGGTCAAGGTCGGCTGAACATGGACTGCTTTCGAGCTGCTCTTTAGATCCATAACATTCCCTATACAGGAGGGGCTTCCACTGCGTGGCATAGCCATCGAATAGAGGTTTATGGCAATTTATGTTAGAGCAGATGACGAGCGGACGGATGATTTATATTCTTTGAATTGAAGGCTGATTGAATCACCAATGTATGTACAGTCCATCTGAGTAGTCTTCCTGTGTAAGCACGAGCACATATATAGTCCTGTGCACACATTTATAAATGCAGCATCCCCCTGCAAAAATGTATACCTATCGCATGCATATGATCATTTAAAAATGACTAGGGATACACCAATTTATTGATCACGCATCATCTTGTTGTATGCCATCACCTTATCAGCAAATAAGATGACATTCATTGATGGCAGTGGCCGATATTTATTTTTTTATATCACATTACTTTTGCACAAACTAAGAAGCAGGGTGCCAGACTAATAGCATCCCATTGGCCTGGGAAATATAAAAAATAGCTGGGACATATAAATATATTTATATATATATATATATATATATATATATATATATATATAAACTCACTATTGATGCATCAGGGGACGCACCCTATTGTTCCCCGATTATGCGATATTTTAAACAACAAATCCATGTTTACATTGGTAGGCTGAAAACTAGTTCACAATAGCTGTTAGTAGGCGCTGGCTCCAACCAAATGCTGGAAAAGGTTGCATTTAGTGCTTTCTTTGGTAAAAAATGAATGTTGGGTAAAGGTAAATTATAACATTCTCATAATTTGTTCAAATGTAATCCTGTAAAATGCGGTTGTAAGAAAGAGAATTTGGTTGATGTTTTTACAGCAATATAATATAGATATTAGAGAAGTAATTACGATATTTTATATATCGCAAAAAAGGCTTTTGAAGCAGTTATTTTAACAAAAAACTTTTCATGTGAAAAAAGGTTGTTGTTTCACGAATGTGTATGGCTGAATTTCTGCTCATTCACAGATAGTGTAATGAAGGGATTAATTACTTTAAAACAGTTTTTTCTTTTTCTTTTAATAATGAAGTTGTTTTTGTTTCCTGGGCATGAAATAACAGCTAAACCAAAATAAACAACGAAATCAATTTTTTTAAAAATCTGTATCGTTTATTATCTAAATTGTTATTTTAAACAACAGTATGGTAGTATTTTTGTGCATCAGTGGACCCTCAGAAATGACTTGTGACTTTCACCTGGGAGACCTCTGTTAGTTACACTCTCTATGAAACCAAATGTCAATTGAGTTATTTTAACATAGTGTGCAAATATATACATAAACTATGATGTTTTTTCCTAACCAAACCTCTGTTGCCCTGTTTAAACCTCAAGTTTATTTTGAAGAGACTGTATAATCTAACCAGCAAAAACTATACATTTCCTGTGAAAATGGAAATTTATTTTTAAAAGACACAATGGATGTAAGAAGCACAAATTGTCATGCCATCCCTGAGCATCCAAAAGAAGACATACCTAGTGTCATGGCTTGACGTGTTGGGCCACTGATCAAATATCTGTATATGGCGAACTGAAAGTGAGAATGTGTTGGTTTTGCAGGTATTCGGTCATAAACTAAAGTACTGGAAATTTTGACCTAATGATGGCACTAGATGAAAAATTAAGGAATCACCAAAGTCCTTATATATCATCCTGAAGTGAACATCAATGTCAAATTTCATGATCAGCTTCCCAGTAATACCATCCAAACAGAGATACTCAAAACCACACATGGGCATGGTGGCACAGGAAAGGTTAGGAGATCACCAAAGTCAGAGAGAGAAAATTGGTTGATCAACAGACCAAGAGAGTGACAATGCCATCCCTAGATCAATGACACACCACAGAAAGTATTTACTTTTTCAATATTTACAATTTCATTATCCATCCAACCATTGTCACTGCAAAAGAGCATCATACTAAATACATTTCAAGAGAACTGTAATTACTCGCACAATTGAGATGGGTCAGGTTTTTGAGAATTCTAACTGTCTCTTCTGACAACATTGTTGTAGAAGAGTTTGCACCTTGAATTAGCAAAAGCTCCTCAAATGCCTTGAAAGTTTATGGGTTTTTTTGCTGTTCTTTTTTTAACAAAAGAACATTTGTGTGCTCTGTGACAGGAAGCAAAGTAAGATCTTCCTTTTCCTTTTTAGGCACTACAGAGGTTCAGAATAAGGGATTTGCAATTTACAAGAATATCATCAAAAGTGGAAAAATATATTCTACCCAAACTGACAGACTTGTCATTTTGACTCAAAATCAGGTTAATTCATATGAACTTTGTACAAAGTGTAAATCTTGCAAAAAAGAGAGAGAAAAAGAAGAAAAAAGAAAAATGTGGGATAAAGCAGATAAAGATCGACTATCTAAATTATATTGTTGATGAATTTGAATGACACACTTAAATTAGCAGTAGGGGGGTAACAGTTGGAGTTTTAGGGATTGAATGTCCAGAAATCCAGTATGACGATATCCTCGGACAGTATTTTGAATTCAACATAATGTTACAAATAGTCCTTTAAAACATTCTATTTTCGATTTTATTCCATTGTCTTGTGTGCAGAGGACAAAGCAAAACCCAAAATACTAACAAATCCATTTTTGCATCTTCACATTTAAGATACCCCATCAAAGAACACCTGTGTATGTCTATCTTTATCCCCACAGACTGACATACACACACACACACACACACACACACAGCATGTAGACAGGTTTGTTTTTCCAAATGAATAAAAAGATGTTGCACCTGCAAGATATAAAAGTGGACCTGATTTGGACCAATCAGGGTCCAGTGTGTAGGAATCTGGGCCATTTTCCAGAGCTCTTGTTTCCAGGCAGACGAGATGCTGCTTTCTCCATGGAGGCTCCATTGTCATGTTGCAGTAGGAAGTATGCCAGCCACTAAAGCACAGGACCCACAGGACTCGGGAACTCATCTGTCGCTCCTGTCATGAAATTGCAACATACACGCTGCACCAAAATATACTCAAATACACACAAAAATAAACTTACATACACTCACACAGAGACCAGCACATGTCCACACACACACACACACACACACACATATAAATTCCATTTATAAAAACAGTCCTGCAGACAGTGAAGAATCTCACTTCACACATACTGTGTGTGTCTGTGTATGTACTGAGGATTTGTGAAGGAAATATTAAAACTTGAGAAAGCGAATCAATTTGACAAAAAGATAAAAAGATAGTATGTGTTTTTAAAGGCCCTTAACATGTATATCTTAACAGGGTTCTTAATACAAATTTAAAATATATTTGGTTTCTTCACATTAAAGATTTGTTGGGCGGGGGGGGCTTCTTTGTGCTCTTGTCACTGGTTTGTAGTGGGTGCACAGCTGGAAAAAATGGTGATGCCGTGTACCTCTGTGCATTAATCAGGATTATGTACATATATATTAAAATCTGATGACAGCTGGTGGGTCTCACATCCTTTCTCAGTCAAATCTGATGCCCACACAGTCCTGATGAGGCAGATTAGCTGAGTTTTCCATAAACTTTAATGAACATTTGGCAGCACAGGAGACATATATTTCCTTCAGGTGTTGATAGAGACCAAAACAGAGCTAAAAAGATGGTGAATACTGAACTGACATTTGTGAGGTGGACAAAAATATCCAAAAACTTATGCCAATGTTGCTTGAGGAGTGCTGTATGTTTTAATAGTTAATTTCTAAGTTTAAAGCATTTTGGCAAAACACAAATGCTATTGTTTTAGGTTTTTTTAAAATATCACTCTCTGTTTTCATAGCTCGCTTTGACAATGAATGCTTTGTCATTCGACAGCTTAGTCTGTCTCATTGGTTGTACACAATTCTCTCTCTCTCTCTCTCTCTCTCTCTCTCTCTCTCTCTCTCTCTCTCTCTCATAAAGCAGTGTGATTGCCCATAGCATCACCATCTGCCAGCCAGCACAAGGTGAAACACTAAGCACTCTAGTGGGATGAATGAGTGATAGGAGCGTGAGTACTGCGACTGTGTGAGTATGTGTGCATTCCCACGTTATCCACACACACACACGCACCTATCCTCATCGTTAACCCTGGTGTAAACAGCTCAGTCTTATCATTGTTGCTGTGACAGTCTCCTGGCAGGCAGACAGAGAGACAGACAATAAGTTAGCCAGCCAGTCAGACAGAAAGTTAGTCAGTGGGTAAAGCCTGAATCACACTACAAGATTTAAAAGCACAATTTATCCACTCCACAGTGACAGAATTTTAAGAAGTGATGCACTGATCTGTGCAAATGAGGGCCGGTTTCCATGGACAGTCATTACTGCATCTTGTAGTGCACACAGGTTCAGCATTAAACTTTCCTTGGTCCTGAATGACTATTAGACAAGTCAGTTATTTCAAAGTTGTTTTGGTTTTTCAGCTTCAAATTCTGTAATTCCCAGCTTAGAGGTGACTGCTAAAGAGAAAAATACTTAGCTTTTAGTTTTCTTGGTGACTCGCCATGCATCCCAGTGGGGTGTGGTAGAGGGTATGGTGATAGTAGTCTAGTGGTATACTGCAATCTAGCTGCCATGAGGCATCTCATGACTGATCCACTGGTTGAATTTTTAAAAAGCCAACCCAGAAATGCCAAAAAGTGACTCCTCATGAACACCTACATCAAAATGTCCAACTTTACAACAGAAATAAACTTCACTTCTGGTCATGTCTGGCTCCAAAGATCCAGGATGGCGTCGGCCAAACAGCCAAACTCCAGGCTTCAAAATGGGATTCCAAAAATACCAATGATGACATCACAGTGGCTGTGTCCAGTATTTTCATACAGCCTATGTAATGTAATGGTTCCAACCAGTTTTTTCCTAGTGTCTTCATCAAAGACACCAAGGCCCAATCCCAATCTTCTTTTTACATTTCTAGCCAAAATATCACCCAGAGCTCTGCATTCACTATTACAATAGTTATTTGTAACTGCCCTTTAGAAGCACGTGTTGTCTGGTCTGATGCCTTTATAGACAGGACAATAGGTTCATTCGAGATGAGCCAGGCCTGCGCAGTTTCAATCACCGGCGATCAGCGCACAATGCATGCTGGTTAGTTTTGTGTCCGACTTCATCCCGATTCTCTCTGACGTATTACAAAAGTGGACGCCGATAAAGCCACTAGAGCGAGGCGGACGCAGTTTTTAGAGCCAGACGCTGCAGTTGCTCTCCACTGACTGCACTGCCTGGTTTTCACCTGATCTAACAGCTGATTGGTTTAGATGTTGACTCAACAATATGACGTTTTAGATAAACTACTCATTTTTGTTTTTGTTGAATTTTAGAGATTAAGATTGTATTTGTCTGATCTGAAGGTTTATTCTGTAACAGAAAACATGTTGTGTGACTGATGGTGAAGTTTAGTTGTCAGAGACTGAATACATTCATCATAAACTATATAGAGTCTACTGTACTATATTAATATTGGACTTTTTAATTATTGAAGTATTTAGCAACACAGAGACTTGTGGTCAGTGGGATGTGAGGGTTCTTCAAATAACATCAGATGTGAAGCCCTGACTGTGTCTGACTGATCTTTAATGAAAGCTGTTGTCTTGTATCTTTTTTCCTCTGAAAGTATTAACCTTAGAGTCAAGCACAGTTTATTCAGCTTGTGTAGTTGAGGAGACAGGTCAAACTGATATGATGCTGATTTACAGGAGAATTCATGGCAAATGGAGGATAAACCATGAACTACAGATCACCTGTAAAGCCTTTTAATAAATTAATCTATCATAATTAAAACAACTGGAGACTGAAAACAACATGGGTCTGATCACTTTTTTAATGAATTGACATCATTCCAGACAGGATATTAGTGTGTCTATGACACTAACTACCCAAATGTTTATAGAACAATTATGTAATGTAGCTTATGTCGGCTGTCAGTGGGAAACTCCCAACAGACTAGTCATCCTTCATATGGCCATAAGGTAAAAGGTAAAATTAATTTCAAAAAATCACCATGAATCACCATTAAAAATATCAAAAGTGTAGACCAAAAGGTGCACAGATAACAAGATTATTTAAAATGATTTAAAATCGCCTCTGGCTTTAACACAAAAGTGGTCAGAGCCAGGGCTTAACATCATCTAGGAGGTTATTCCAAGTTTGTGCTGCATGATAACAAAACACTGCTTCACCATGTTTTGTTTTAACTCAGGTCAGTAGGCTAGCAGGTCCTAGGAGGTTCATATGTCACAAGCATGTCAGAGATATATATTGGGGTAGTGAGCCAGAGTGATTTATACACAAGCAGCAATATTTTGAAATCAATTCTCTGAGTGACAGGTTGCTAGTGCAAGGATTTAGAACTGGAGGAGTAACATGGTCATATTTTCTAGTTTTTGTCAGGACCCTAGCAGCGGCATTCTGAATAAGCTCAAGTTGCCAACAGCTTGTTTTGAAAGGCAGACCATTGCAACAATCTAACCTACTGGAAATAAAGGTGTGGGTTAGTCCTCTGACTCTAGCATTGTTTTTTAAATTGGAGTAAGCAGATGAAGTGAGTGGTTTGATGTGACTGTGGAAATTTTAGTCTGAGTTCAGGATAACACTAAGGTTTCTTGCTTGATTCTTAGTTATAAGAGAGAGGGATTCAAGGTTAGAGCCGACACACTCTTTCTTTTTATGACCCAAAGACAGTTATGTCAGTCTTATCTGTTGAGTTGCAGAAAATTTGTGATGCAGCCATTGATTTGCTCAGTACTGTGACACATACACTCTACAGGTCAATAATCAGCTGGTGAAAGCAATATGTATATTTGTGTGTTGTCTGTATAATTATGGTGGGATAGAGATTAACCGAGGGGTCCCAAAATGAAACCCTGCTGGAACCCACACATCCCATAGAATACAGCATTCCATGCTGTATTCTGATTGGTTGAGTTTTAAACATGACAGAGTGGGGATTTGGTCATACACGTAGACTGTATATAAAGATGGACAATGCGTCTCCACTTCTTCCCACTGCACCAAAATGAAGCCAAAATATTCTGGATACAACCACTGCCATCTTGTGCTTTTGACATTATTTGGAGCCAGAGACTGCACAGTAGCAATCTCCGCAGTATGGAGCTCCCGACCATACACCTTTCCATCCAAGTGCAAGCAGAGCCATTGATCGTGGGCAAAAAAAAATTGAACACTTTAACATACAGCAGCATGATAAGTACCATTTGATGTGTACTTTTAGTTTTAGTTTGGCCCTTGTCCAATCAACTAACATGGGGGTTGGGGTTTAGGATCTATACCGCCGCGAGCCACTAGGGGATAAATAAAATGTGTTGGCTTCACTTTTGAGGAGCTGTCGCGTTGTCCATCTATATAAACAGTCATTGGAAATACACTGTCTTTGTTCAGCAGAGCTGTAACGACCAATATATCCAGCCGCAACACAGCCGCTTCATTATGGCTGCTGAAGGTAATCCGCTGCTTTTATATGTTATTATGTGTTCACTAGGTCCGTGTCCGTCACACACAAATACAGACGTTGCTCCACTCAGCTTTCTTTACACACTGTGTCTTTGCTGGATCAACCTATATCTTTGAATTGGGAAATTTACATATATATGTATATGTGTGTAAAAAGGCTTGTATTTATTGGCAATTGCCTTCAAGATGCTTTTCACTTCTTTCTGACTTTGTCCTCACAGGTATGAGGCCAAACCATTTTTTCATGTTTTTGCTGGAGAGAAGGAGAAATGCAAGGGACAGGCTGTTAAACTTCCATCCTGTCCCTTCCTGTTCTCCACAGTCTTCTACAGTACATCATGTTTTAATGCAGCTGAAATCACAATCTAGTTGTTCTCATTTACATTTTTTTTTTGTCTCTGTTGTCAGACAGTGGAATGAGTCTGAAGTTTGATTGCAGCTCATGAAATCTATGTTGATCAGCAGTCATTACCAAGCTGCTGAGCTGCAGATAAAATCATTATTTTATGATCACCACAGTGATCATTCCTCAGAGTCTCACATGAACAGAGGTTTCACTTGGTTTTTCTCAAGATTGGAAACTAATCTAAGACAGCCAGAATCTTACTGTACAGAGGCATGAAGTTAGAGTCAAACAGTCAGAGGGTAACACAGACAGTCAGACAGTCAGGCAGTCAGGCAGTGGATAAGTGAGACTGGGTATGTCAGGCAGTCAGACAGTCAGGGGGTAAGTCAAATAGACATAGAGTCAGTGGGTAAGTCAGACAGACAGTCAGGGGTAAGTCAGACAGCTATGTATCCTCCCCTGAGGGCTACAGGGGGAAGGGGCTGTGGGAGAGGCAGCAGCCAGGAGATAAGGCTCTCACGTGGGGCTGCTGTCGTGTAATTCCCCCTCTAATACAGCCAGGCCCTGGTTCTCAGCTCAGCCCTGATCTGCACAACCTCTCCTGAGACTCAGCTGTCACAACCCAACTCTGCCACGACTCTGAGCAGCCACACACACACACACACACACACACACACACACAAAGGTGCTTAAGCGTTTGCATGAGTGTGTGCGTGTCAGAGAACGAGTGCAAGCTCTGAGCCATGTGTGTCATTTTCCATGAGAAGCTCAGGCAGGCTGAGGCTAAAGCCAGACAAGTTCCTAGAGGGAGAGAGGATCAAGGCACAGCAAGGGTTACTCAGATCTGTGTGCTCACAGTATATACAGCTGTGTGTCGACGCTGTCTCCTTGTCTGACTATATGTGTGTATTTGTATGTGTGTTTGTGTGTGAGTTCTCATACATAGACATGAAGACACGCTATCTCTGTCTGCTGCAAAAAAGAGTCCATCTCGACAAGTTATTTTTACTTGAATCTTACAGAGTCTCCACACTTCCATAAACCACTAAAGCTGCTGAGCAAACCAGTCTTCTACTGGTGTCAAATCAGAGTACCTTGCTCAAGTTCAAGGGCATTTCATCTTCAGAAAGTCCAACAGTCACCTTAAAATTCCATAAAGCCACTATCTTTAGAGTTTTTGTTGTTATTAATGCAGCTTTCAGTTTATCCTGCTTGCATAAACTTGCATTAAAAAATTGGACAATTTAGGTCCAAAAAAAGTCAAGTCGAGCCCAATCACCACAATGAATTATGGCATTGTACTTTTAACTGCAACCCTCTGAGTGTGCAACCCATCCTAATCAGATGCCCAAACCACCCCAACTGACCCCTTTCGATGCAAAGGAGCAGCAGCTCTACTCCAAGCTCCCTCCTGATGTCTGTGCTCCTCACCCTGAGTCCAGCCACCCCACACAGGAAACTCGTTTCGACCACTTGTATCTGTGATCTTATTCTAATAGTGACTATCCAGAGTTCATGACCATCAGTGAGTGTTGGGATGCAGATGGACCAGTAAATCGAAGTCTTCTGACCACAAGTGCTTTTAGAGTACATGTCACATTCACCCATTCACACACATTCACACGCTGGTGGCTGAGGCTACCATACAAGGTGCCACCTGCTTCCCAGTAACCATTCACACACACATACTCATACACTGACGGAACAGCCATCAGGAGCAATTTGGGGTTCAGTTTCTTGCCCAAGCATACTTAAACATGTGGACTGGAGGAGCCTGGGATGAAACGTTGATCTTCCAGTTAGAGGACATCCTGCTCTAACTTCCGAGCCATGTTGAAACTTTATGTTCCTTAACATTTCATTAATGCCAAAATGTTAGGTTTAGGCACAAAAACCACTTGGCTATAGTTAGCAAAGATCATGTTTTGGCCTAAAATGCTCAGTTTAGGGGGCACAATCTATGCTATAAACGCAGCAATGTCTTGGTAAAAAACAATAACTTTCCGTAGCACCATCCTTGCGTAAACACAACCGTGTCCCAGCCAAAAACAAGTGGTTCACATGGCACTATTCACCTGTATTCAGTGGCAAAAAAAGCTGCTGGAAATGCAGTGATGACTTGCTAAAAAAACAACCAGTTTTGTTGTTTGTTGGTCTTGAACAATGGTCTGCAGCTTGGTTGGCATCTTGATTAGATGACATACCATCCCAATCCCTTCAACCTTCAGATGACAAAGTCAACTGATATACTATATCCCTTTGGAGACATTAAATTGTACATTTGAAATGAACAAAACCTGGTTTGCAGAAATATACAGTTCCAACATTTTCTTCTGGCAACTGGGCTGTCAAGTCAATAGGCAAACAGTGGTCCATGAGCCATTTACAGCCCTGCAACAAACTAGAATTACGGCTTTGTGCTTGTTTGCCTCTGTGAACCAGTGAAGTTGCAGTTACAGTTTACATCCGTGTCTGTCCAGACTCATATGTAGCCATGACATAAGACAACGCTTCAAATATGACGCAAAGAAGCTACAAATTCTAAAAACAAGGTGGACACCCAAGATTAGTGTCACCAATTTAGAATCCAACCAAATGTTTCCTCTTCTGTTCCTGAGTTATTAAGTTGAGTAATGGAAAAGAAAAGTTTTGTTTTTGCAGAGCATTATGATGTTGACGTGAAGTTAACCTTTGACCTTTTGGATATAAAATATCACTTAATTATTTTATCCTACAAGATGTATGTGTGAAATTGTGTCATAATTAGTGTATTAATTCTTGAGTACTGGCCAAAAACACCTTTAGTGACATCACAGTGACCTTGACCTTTAACCAACAAAATCTAACCAGTTCATTGTTGAGTCTTGTATCACAGTCACATGAATAAGACAAATCAAGTCACAGTGACATTATCCTTTGACCACCAAAATCTGATCAGTTCACCACTTAGTCCTAGTCATAAGGAGTTTTATGCCAAATTTAAAGAAATTCCCTTGATGCGTTCTTAAGATATCACATTCATGAGAATGGGGCAGATGCACGTACAGACGAATGGACAGATAGACAAGCCAAAAACAAAATGCCTCTGGCCATGGCTATTGGAGGCACGGAGGCATCCCAGCTGAGAGATGGTTTTCTCTCTTTCATCTAACAGTAGTTAGTGCGTCCAAAGAGGCAAATAAACTATAGCCAACGTGCCTCATTCTGCACAGGTCTACGATGGTCAATCAGCACATGGTGTAAAGTACCCAATGAATTCAAACAGTTTTTAAATTGCTTGGCTTTAGCCTGCTTGACCAGAAAATATTTGTATCACACAAGCACAAATAGGTGGATGTGTTGATAACATTATTTTTTCTAAGGCAAAATAACAACACTATAGAAAAGAAAATAATCAAAAGCATTTTGTCAGAATGTTGCTACAAAACATTGTCATTCAACATAATCTGTGATATTACTTAACTGTCAAATGCTCTATCTGATGAAAAGACTTTTCACCTGCCAGCACATAACTTACATGTTTCATTTGTGACTCATTGTGTGTGTTTGTTTGGGGGAGAAGGGATGTGCGACTGCAGCTTCATCTGTATTGCTTGCATGTTCCTGGTTATTAATATGTCCCACATTAATAATCATATGTGACCATATTTAATGTTACATAGCTCCCTCTGGTATGGAGATATTACAAGTGGCCAAGTCATCTATCATCCTCTCTCGGCTCCCCCCTGCCCCCACACACACATTCATATACCGTGATCCTACTGGTCAGCACTCGCTGCTGCAGCACGTCGTTTAATTATAAACATATCATGGAACCATCTTTCTCTCACACTCGCAAGCTCATATGCTCACACTGCTTGACAAAGCCTGATCTCACAAATAGTTCCACTGTTTTAAGTGAATCTCCACCCACTTGCTAAATAATCAATAGCTATGACAGTAAGAATTTGTACATTGATGTCCAATCACAGTGCATGCAGGATTGAAACAACAAGAACAGGTGTAAATGCAAAGGCCTATAATCACAGATCATTGTCCATATTATGCACTTAGATACAGGTTGCAATATAATACCAGCTGAAATGGCACTGAAGACACAAACCCAGTCCAGCAGTGCTTGCACACAAGATGCATGTGTGTACAGTATCTACTGCTGTTTTATTCTACCTACATTCATTATTTTTCCATAAAATGGCATATAAGTTCTGTACAATCAGCTCAGAATGTAGTTGACACTTTACTTTCTTTTCAGAGATGAAGTCGAGTATGAAGACATCATCTTGTGTTGAACTACTATATGCAGTACAACCTCTGCTCTGCTGGGTAGCATTCATAACTGACTTAAAACTGCAGTGTACAGCAGGATGATGCACAGCGCACAAATTTGGAGATAGCTTCTGGTTTACAGTGTAAGCATCTGCAAGGGAGCGAGAGGGAGAAAGACAGGAAAGAGACAGCAGTGGGGTCCAGATGAAGGGGAGGATTTTACTAAGATTAGTGTTATTGAGAGCCCAGATCACAGACAGACATAAAAACAGCTTTACATGCAGACAGACTGTTTAGCCAGGGAATGGTGATAGTGGGTGCTTGGTCCTTGCCATCACATTTCTCCTTTGATTTCACACTATGTCGCATGTTCTCACTGGGACCTGCCTTCCACTGGGCACTGGGAAGTGAGGACTTTGCCTTACTCAAAAGCACCTTAACTAGCTGTTGAGGGAAGAGCATTACTCATTAAGTCTTTGCGAGAGGATCCAGTCGTCAACCCTTTGGTTAAAACTTTCAAATCTGTAGTTTCTCACCACCACAAAATTAGACAGGAGAGAAAGGGAGAACCTGAGAGACACAAGTGGACACGCAGACAGGACAGGTTTGCAGTGAATAGCATCACAGAGCCATTTCCTCTCCCATCAGCCTCCAGTGCTCCAAGGAAAAAAAAAAAGAGTTGATTTAAATCCTACATCACCTTCCATTGTCTAGTCCATCACTAACACTTAGGATTGTATCCACATTCCCCGTTGCCCCACCTTCTGTCTGCTCTCACCCACCCACACTCTGAGCGTGTTTCTAGTAGTCCAGGCTGGCGCAAGAAGGAACAAAGGCACGCTGTGGAAAAGTGAAACACAAAACATTGAACAAATGAGACAGTAGATACAGTGATTATGGACTCAAATATATGCAGACAGACACACAATTGCAATCATAAAATCCTTAACATTCGGACCTTGATATGACACCCTTTCTTCTAAAGGTGTGAACACACCAAACTGACATCAAAGAACTAGCGGCAACAAAAGCCAAATGTTGCATCGTCTATGTCGCCTCAAGTCACCCTGTGTCAGTACAAAGACTACATCTGATGGCTAAGTAGCACGTACGTTCTGTACCTGTATGACAGGAAATAATGCAAAAAGGGAAACCGGAAGTCCGAGGAATGCATGAGATAAACAAAGTAGTGGAGTGAGAGAGTAGTACATCCTGTCAGCCGATGGGTTTCCTATCTGTGCAGCTGAGCATCGCAGCACCTCCACAGACTATTACATCCAGACTGTCCCAGAGTTTCCTCCGCAGGCTCCACTTCACTCAGCTGCCCGACAAACCTCCTGCTTCTTCCCACTTTAACCTGAATAACAAACCAGGGCTCGGTGCTCCAGTTGGATCCAAACGGACAGCTGGGGCTAGCTGGGAAGCTAGCGGAGGCTAACTGGCTGTGCTTCCCTCCGGTCATGCTGCGGCTGACGCTCCAATAGCCTCACAGCTAACCCCGTTTTGTTATTCAGGTTAAAGAGGGAAGAAGTAGCGGATCTGTCGGGCAGCTGAATTAAGTGGAGCCTGAGGAGGAAGCACCGGTTAGCCCCAGTTTCACTACAGGCAGATTCACTCGCTACAGGGGCGAGGAAATAAAACCTGAACAGCCAATCAGAGTGATCTCTCTCACCGACAAGCTCTGCCGCTGATTCAACATGCTCAATCGGCCGAAAAGCCGCCAACGCTGACACCAAAGTGCTGATGGTGCGAGACACACCGCAAAAACTAGGGCAACAGACGGTCACCGACAACCCGACTTTATCCAACGGCCAACCGTCGGCTTGGTGTGTCCACATAAGGCTTCTCTGTACCTACACATACAGACAAGTGGCAAAACTGCCTTAATGTTCCAGATAGTGTGTGTATGATTACAGGAGCTACAACATGATTTGTTTGGAATAAGACAAAGCAGTTTACCATCACTTTTTTTTTTAGTTGACCATGCCAAAACACCACACCACTAGTGAGTGCAAAAGACCAGTAGGGACAGGACAGTGGCTCAGTGACTAGCAGTGTTGCCTCACAGCAGTCCAAGTCGGGACATGTCCTTACTGTGTGGAATTTGCATGTTCTTACTAATAATACTTAATAGTCAGTTTTGCAAGTCTATAGAGGACTCTGGGAATACTTTACAAGCCCTCACCCAGAGACGTATGTGAGCAAAGTGGAACGTCGAAATCCCGTTTTAGCAAGCATCCCACACAAAACTTCCAGCTGGGGTTGGGTGATATATCGAATATACTCAATGTACTGCAGATTGTGCAGGGTGGCATATATAAAATGACTATATTGCAAAATGGTCAGATCATTTTTTTAAGCCACCCGCACGAGAATTGGGTCAGCGTATCAGTTCTGTCACTCTCTCCTGTAGCTGTCTCTCTCTCTCAGACACACAATAGACTCATAAACATGATTCGTAACACACACTCCTCTGCCAATCCAGATCACTTTCTCCTGAGCAATAGTGTTTGAGCAGGGGGGGTGTGATCCTCATCTGAAGGGCTCCAGACCACGACGATTTAGTCACAATTTGTGACCTGGGAGTATGGCTGTGAATTGCAAATACTTTTGATATATGAAGTGGAGAGCTGTCAGTTTTGTTTCCAGCTCACAGTGAGTAAATCCTCAAGTGTAAAGGCGCAGTGGCAACAGTTTAACTTTGTGCTAACCACTTACAACTGTTGATCAGAAGCTTAAGTTCACAGTAAAAACAGCCATATATCCAGCCCCAGAGGAGCAAATTCCACTTTGATTTACTTAATTATATCAATACTTTATTCAGCTTTACTATAAGAGTACTTTGTCTTATTTTATCATAATAGTAACTTCTAACTTTAGTTAATCACATACTTTTGTATTTTAGTTGTCTACAGTATTTTAGAGATTTCAAAACATTATGATATTCACTGTGTATCATGATATAGCCTAAAAATATCCCAATATTGTTTTTAAGCCATATCACCCAGCCCTACTTCCAGCTAACTCTGACATATGAAAGAACAAGAAGAACTCTGTAGTAGTAGACAGCAAAATACACATTCATTACATTATACATATATACATGTATATATATATATATATGTATATATATATATATATATATATATACATATATAGCTCATTCCCAGGTTGTCAAATACCAAATTGCATAATGTTAGTAACATTACATTAAAACAACATTGACTTTTGGTTTTACATGGGATGTAGGTACATGCTGTAAGTGAGATAATGTTGTGTTAAAACATTGGCTTTGGTCTCCTGGATGACCCATCCACCTCGCCTCCCTCCCACCCTTTTGCAGACTTTCTCACTCTTGATACTACGTCAGCTGCTCTCACCATCAAATATTGCCATGGAGGAGTTTACATTTGATCTTGTTAAAAGCCTGGTGAGTCTCATAAAGACACTAAAGGGTGCCTTTGGCGTCAATATCCCACACCGAGGGGCGTGACAAAGTGCCCTGGGAATGAAAATAGGCTGCAAGACCATTTAGCTTAACTGCCAGTTATGTATCATAATGCTGTTCTGTTTATTAAAGAGAAGTGTAAATGGTTTGACATACAGTGCCCTGGACTAAGAGCCAAAAAATTGTGCCCCCCTTTTTTCTTTATTGAATCGAAAGTCCATTCTGAATCAACCCGTGACAAAGATTCCCACTTCATACTATCTGGCCAGCAGTGTCCAATTTAAAGCGGTCATCACTCTAATGCAAGTTTCAAAGCCACATTAAGCAAAGCTGTTATTTATGGCCATTTGGAAGCCAGCTGTATCCAATGCACAGAAGCATAGCCTGCATGAGGAGCACAAAAGCTGGAGCCCAGAGCACAATGAGCACCAGTGTGAGTCATACAACCAGATGGGTTTACATTTGGAGAAAGACTGTTTCCTTCAGCCAGACCAAATGTGTCCGTGTCGAGCTATTAGACACACATGCTGGTGGATTCGTACCAGGCAGCCATCATTCAGTAGTTTGGTCTGACGACTGCATTGTCAGCTGTTTGAATTGATCCAGATCATCAAGATTGAGTTAATAATACCTCTGTACACACAGCTTCCATGTTTAGCCTATTAACTACTAATTGCATAATTACACTGCTGCCAATCCTTTCCCAAGGCATAGGGAGCCATCAATTTATATATTGACTTCCTACTTAGGAGACTTGTGTGAAAATGTGATCCATTATTGTAAAACTTTGCATCATTTTCTGTCAAAGTTTTTTTCATTTGGGTGAATTTACAGCTATTCATTTCTGGGCACCTGTCAGTTCCCATTTCATTCAGTGTTTGATTAACCCATACAACCCTCCTCCACTTTTCCACCCCCAGTTTTCATCACCAGCCAGCAACAGAATGTGTCCAGCTTTGGGAGTCCATCTAATGAGCTCATATGGAGTCCCGCTGCAGATCACATCCATTTAGATCTTTAGCTGAAGGATCAGTGGAACCACTTGTATGAACAGATTTATTCTTAAGTGGCAAGTCTGCATGATTTAAGAGAACTTGCTGCAGTTACGACTTTAGAATTTTCTTTTAGGCAAGAAATAAATTCCCAGGCCCGTTCTATGAGTCATGTACAGATAGTTTACTTCTCCACAGCTCATGGTTACTGTGCCAGGCCTGGAAAGAGCCCAGAATTTAAATTCTATTGGCATACTTTGGCATGGGAACTTCAGTAATTTTGCCATGAAAGTTTTCTCACTTAAAGAAATTTATGTCTTTATGTAAATTATAGTAAAGTAAAGACTACTCTGTTGCACTCAGAAATGTAAAATCACTTGCTATGTAATATTCTCCTGTCCATCTTTTTGAATGTCACATCCATTTGACCGCCTCCCATCTAAGTCATGGACCACTTTGCTTTAAAAAAGACCAGTTCCAGCATGATTATTATTTCATGTTAAACAATTCCCTCCTCTGTAACAGTACAGCATGTAATAACTCCCAGAATCAGCACCCTTGCACCCAAGAGAACGATGCAATGGCAGTCAGATCAGGATGAAAGTTCATGTTCACTGAATGAAAAGACAAGCAAGGGTCAAAACCAGGAATGCAGTGAGAACTGGAAAACCTACACAAGGGGTTTGACAAAGAATAACTAACCCCTGGTTCAGGCTACTGCACATCAAGCAGGCAGTCAGGTGAGGTAGGTGGAAAAGCTTGAGGGCATCTAGTGGACAGGTAGAGAAACTGCAATGAAGAGCCTGGTAAAATGGCTACAATTATACATCAGTGTCAGTTTTAAGACCTTAAAGGGGAACTACGTCCAGTTACAAAATTCATACATGTAATTCCTATAGCCTAAGACAGCCCAAGATATTAGTACACACCAACAACTCTCTCCCAAATTTAAATACCTAAATCTAAAAAACTAGAATGCTGGAGGTTATCTCTGGAGCTGCTTCATTACACACTGAATTGGGAAAGATGTTCTACATGTTGCTGAGAGCACCCAGGGAAATGTTCTGAGTATATGGGTACATTTCCTGTTTCATGACTGAGAACACCACAATAAAATAATGTTTGTTTGGATATAAAAGAGAAAACAAACATTCTGTGAGAACAGCACCAGACTTTATACCCTATGACATCACGAGTTTGAGACTTACTTCTCTGGTTTCTGGGTTTGACAGTGAGTAGCTCATGTTCATAGATATTAATTGAAATCTCTAAAGCTGTGGAAATAACATAGAATTCATAATTTTGGTGGTGTGGGCTCCGCGGTGTGAGGCTCTCCTGTTTAGGCTCTGGGATATTTGTGAATGAAACTTGTCCATGAATGGAACAAAACAAGTAGCATTAGTCAAAAATTTGAGGTTGCTGATTATGTGAATAATCAATCAATCGAATCAAATGTACTCCTGCTCAGGAAGAAGTAGGATCCATGAAGTTGAAATTAGGGTTGGGTACCAGCCACATTTGAAATGATACCAGTTTTGGTACCTTTTTTCTGTACTTTACTTTCTCTATAATGACATAGATTTGTGTATTTAACAAGCTGCACTGGTGACATAGAAGACTAAAACGCAATTCTGCTCTTCTTCTCTTTTCTTGTCATACATAGTTTGTCTTCTGCCTCTGTCTGTCTGTCTGCTTGTGTGTATGTGTGTTTGCTTGTCTAGCAGTCATAGATGGCTGTTACAAAAATAATTTAGAAAAAAAATAGACCTGACGTCGAAACTCTTGAAGCAAATCAGTGCTATGGGGTTTGGTTTCAGTTCGCTGAAAAGCAGACAGAGTGGCTGTGGGGGTTGAACCTGTAGCCGGCCCCAAAGCTCCATTGGTGGCTTACATTTACTTACTGCTTTAAATTTGGTAAAAATTGACTTAACTTGAATGAGAATCAATAGTTGTGCTGTAATTTGATCGGTTCCTTTAAAAGACCGGAGTTCAGTACCCAACCTTAGAAATAACCCTGAAATAAACAACTTATGACAAGTTAGTTAGGAGCATCTGTTGAGTCTGACATAGAACACTCATTAAAGCAAACATTGCAGGAAAGAAGTAAGACATGCTAATTTACTAAATACCACCAATAATAGTGTGCACCTCTTTCAGTTCCTGACTGAAATGTACAAGTTACAAGGATTGTTTCCAAATGTCTTTGTGGACACTTCCTTGGCTGCCACACCACAAGTAACAGTTTTACTGTGAGACATTCACATAATTTTTCGCAGAACCTACATAAACTTATTGTTTATCTTCTGGGTTTGATTTTCTAGCAACATTGTTCATGCACTGCTTTCAGTGTCATTGAGGTCATTATCTCTGGCAATCTTCCAACATGCTTTGTATTTTTATGGAGCTTAATAAAATGAAGTGCATTTCTTTTTGGTTTATCAGGTGTGTCTGTCTTGCTCTTACATATGTGTCCTCACACAAACAACCACAAAACACACTTTTGAACTTGGCAGATATTCCCCTTCCCAGCATTCTCCGCCGCAGCCGCGTGAGGTTTTTCTTTCTGCTCCCACCTCATTCTAAACAGCCCAAGAGCCATGGTCTTTCTCAATGCCGGGTCATTATGTTCACATCCTTTTATCATTTGCATATAGACAGTCTCCACAAATACCTGTAGTCACAACAGCACGCTCTCCTCAATTTGCTACTATATTGGACTGCATACACACACATGCACACACACAGGCGCAAACAAACACAGATGCAGTCACACACACACACACACACACACACACACACACACACACACACGGTACAAGGTAGAGACTGCGATTTGTTTGTGACCTCCAAAACTTCTTTTTATCCGTACTTCTGTCTCATAAAAATGAGTCAGATCACTCGCAGATACAGCAAAAGAAGTGTCCAAACACACACACACACACATAAACACACACATACATAATACACACTTCTCTGTTCATACAGACCCTGGACAAGGTGAATGGGAATTACCCGGAGGACCTTGCCAGAAACCTTCAGGCTGACACCAATGCCCTATGCAGCTTCAATAAGTGTGTGTTTGTGTGGACCTACGTGTGTGTGTGTATGTGTGTGTGTGTGAGAAAGAGAAAATGAGTGTGTGTGATGAACATGTGTGTCCTTTAAAATGTAATAGTGCATTTCAAAATCTGCTACACAAAGCACATTCTAAAACTATGGCTTGTCCATTTAAGCAAACATTCGAGTGGGTGCCTACAGGTCAGGAGAGCTTTTTAAAATACATCACCCCTCTCTCTCTCTCTCCCTCTGTCTGGACAATGCCTGGGGCATCTGAAGGTTGACCCGTGTCTTCCCCCGCTCCTTCCGTCCTCCCCTCTGTCCACCGCTGGAACAGCGGGGTAGGGTCACCATCCTTCTCTGTTTCATCTGAAGATATTAGCTGTTTGAAAATGATAAATGTGACATTGGGAGAGAATCTGTTTAGGCTTTTATAATCAGAGGGAATGGTCATCCCCAACCCCCAAACACCCAAGCCTTCCACTAAACTTGTTCCGGGCTTGATGACCTTCCAGCAGGTAAAAACAAATTAAACACACAATGCTGTCTTTGAGTCAGATCTGCAATCTGAGGTTGTCTCAAGGACAAGGCTTTAGGGTGCTTTACACACACACACACACACACATACACACACACACACATACACTCTGATAGAGCCTCCAATCCACACAGTGATGCACCCCTAAAGATGCTTTTCTTAGAAGTACAGCTGTGTTTCTATTTATCTTGCTCTGCAAATTTACTAACTCTTCACCAGTAAAAGGAAATTTGGATGAACACTGCACTATCAATAATGAATTCTGAATGAGTAAAATAGTAATCAAGAAACTCAGTAAATAAATTAAGCCTTCTTGAAGTGGACAAACAATTTCAAAGCATTACAAAGAAATTATGATTAAATGTAGTATTAAACCACAGTAGAAATGAACAAGCCTACAAATTTAAACTCCAAATTTGTAATTTGTCATGGCTTTGGAAAAACACACACTAGCATTTCTGATCTGACAACTCTATTACTGAGGTTTAGTTAAGTTTCAACAATAAGAACTACTTGGTTAAGGGTGGTAACCAATTATTGTCACAGTTAAAAGAAACCAATGTTGACTGTCATTAGTATACTTGTCAAATTCAAACACTTTATACAAACAACCATCCACCACAGTCTGCCTCTAAATGTCTCCTCTAGACATTTGGATCAAATACTGGAAATGCAACATGATGCCATCAAATATAAACTGAACCTCAAAAACCATGTTGGGACAGGCCCAACTTAATGGAAATGTACTTAGACACTCAGGTGCAACAACTTGATGACAAACAATCACGCTTGTCTTGATTGACTTGTGAAATTGAGGTTTTTTTTCTGTGCCAGATTTGGGTATAAGGCGTTACAAAGTAACACGTTAGAGTACTTTGATTACTTTTTGCAGTAATGAGTAACCTAACGCGTTAGTTTGCTGTTTGAGTAATCAAATACTTAAGTACATTTTCAAACAAGACATCAGTTACTTCCGTTACTTTTAGAACGCTGGTCCTTCAGCTCCGAAACAGCAACGGCTGTCGTTTGGTTCTAATAATGGAGATAACGTTAAACCTATCAGTCTGAAAGAAGCCACAGAGCTTGTGGCTCGCTACGTGGTCGGAGAAATGCTGCCGTTGTCTACGGTGGAGTCTAAATAGGTGGAGTAGGACTCGCTGACAGACAGGTCAGACTCAGGACTTGCATTATGCCTGGTACACGCTACACGCTGGTACTCACCAATTATCCCCGGTCGTCTTTCACTGCACGTGTGATGTCATCGGGTTATTATTGTCCTATTTTTATTACTTTGACTATTATTTGAGTCACTGCCAGAACTGTGTGTGTTCATGTGCCAGCCAACATGTTGTTGTAGTCACCTAACAGCGTCAGCAGATGGCAGGAGCTACATTTGAAGCGCCATATGTAAACTGTCAAGATACTGTATCTTCCACAGGAAGTTCTGACAAATGTTTCAGAATAAAAGTCTATTTAGAAAATGGAGGGCTTTTCTAGCCGAGGTTATAAGGGGCTTTTACTTTGAAACAAGTGTTGAGTTTGAAATGACGGTGCGATATATTAACTTTATAGACAACGAAGCGGATAAAAAGTAAACATATAAACACACAGAGGGATTAATAAATAATGGAGCATCTATAATGTAGTTTGTTTCAAATGAAGCTGGGAGCCTCTGCAGTTGTGGTGAGTAAAAGCCCCGCCGCTATTTGTTAATGTTATTACTTTATGTCCGACCGTGAGGATGTAGCATTGTTTGCTAGCTTGATGCTAATGTGCCGAAGTCACGCTCCTTCCGGTGAAGCTCATGGGACCTTAGATCAAAAAAATGTGAATGGCAGTGAATGAGGAGAGCAATGTTATCTTTTGGTCCTGTTTGAGTTGTGAAATGAAGTCCAAATATGTTGTTTATGAATTTAAAACATAAATTTTAAGGTCAAGAAAGTCATACTTTGTGGTAAAACTGTTGAGATAAAAGCTTTTGTAAAAACGTAATTAGAAAAACTACACAGGAGGTGGTCACGTATGTGACGTCATAGCTTTCACTCGCTTCCAGCAGCTTGGAGTGACTGTAGCCTGGCACAAAACACACAGACATCTTCAATCATAAATTGATTAATCATAAAACAGTGGAATTTCAGTGAGGAGGCCAAGATGCAGGAAGCGAGCAAAAGCTATGACGTCACATACGCGACCTCCTCCTGTGTACTCTGAGTCTTTCTAATTAAAAAGCTTATGTCTCAAAACTTACCGCAAAGTATGACTTTCTTGACCTTAAAATTGATGTTTTAAATTCATTAACAACATATTTAGATTTCATGTTGCAACTCAAACGGGAACAAAAGATAATATTGCTCTCCTCATTCACTGCCATTCATATTTTTTCCGATCTAAGGTCCCATGAGCTCTACCCGAAGGGGCGTGACTTCGGCACTCTATTTCCCCCTTTTACTCTGTGTGGTAACATCCCTAGAAGAAATATTAAAAATGCTGGGGGGTTGTTATCATACAGCAGCGGATCGTTGTGTGTTTCTACTGGTCAAAGTGACGGCTGTGATGGAGAATTGGATCTCAGTGAAGGGCAAGTGGCCCATAACTTTAATTTTGGAGACAAAAAAATGTAGGCTTGGCGCCCTGTGGTCCATTGGCCAATAGGAAATGTAGAATACTCAAAAGTACTTTAAGAGTGCTTGAGTTACTTTCTTCAGGGAATAACGTTGGAAGTACTTTTAAAGTAATTGAGTTACTTTACTCAGGGAGTAACGCAGTAAAGTAACTGGTTACTTTTTTAGAAAGTAAGGCAGTAACGTACTTTGATTACTTTTAAAGTAACCCTTACCCAACACTGCCTACGACAATGTAAAGAACTTTAAACAACATGGAACAAAAGCTGATTGTTGCAGTCAGTGTCTTCACAATTCTCTGCAATATACACAAGAGTACTTACTTTTTCAGTAAGTAACATTTAATGTACTTTAGCTGCACCAGATGCCTCCCCGTGCTTTGTACTACTACAACTCTGCTGCTCATTTGGTCATTACTGCAAAACCTTACCTCAGCAAGTTTGCAACTTACCGCAAGTCAGATTTTTCATACAAATGGTTATACAGAAGTTGCACTTGCATTGGCTGCTCCGACCATCCTGCCATGTTGATTTGAATTGATTTGAATTATTCTATTTCTATGGTCACTCCTTGATTTGGTCACAGGTTTGGTCACAAACCTTACATGTATTTAAATATGCCATCTTCTTCACTGTTTAGCCAGAAGTTGGTTGTATATTTAAAGGTATTTTCATGGTCCCGACTTTTGTCTGCCTAAGAGGATATGATGTTTGTACGTAGCGAAACCAAGGTTTTAATCAAGCAGACTGTACCAGCCATCAGTTCGGCCCATGCAGGGCACTTAAAGTGGTTTCCAGCAAAGAAGAAGGTAAAAGCAGACCAACACAGTGTTTGGAAATGTTGGGTTTTAGCATTGTCTTTGCTCCAGGTAAAACATTTTAAGCCTAAGCTCACAAAAAAACTCAGTGGTAGAGTGTCCACCCTGAGACTGGGAGGTTGTGGGTTCGAACCAAAGACTATAAAACTGGGACCCATTGCCTCCCTGCTTGGCACTCAGCATCAGGGGTTGGAATTGGGGGGTTAGATCACCACATGATTCCTGCTGCTGCTCACCGCTCCCTCAGGGAATGGGTCAAATGCAGAGAACAAATTTCATACACTCAGGTGTGTGACAATCAGTGGAACTTTAATCTTCAATCTTTAAAAACCTTTGGAGTGACATATCTTAAAATAAGCTTAAAATTTTGTTGAGACATGTGAATGAAGCTTGCGTTTGTATTGAAAATCTCCATCGGAGGCACCTTGTTCATTCAGCAGGCTGAGGCACATACCTGCAAATCTGGCCAATGGTTGGGGTTTTTTTTCAAATGTCATTGGAAATGACAGTTCAAGGTTTTGTACCTCTGTTGTCTAGAAAAAATATCACAATGCTGATCATCTTTTGGATCACACACAATCCTTCCCAAAAGCTTATGTGTGACAGCCAAAGGAAAGCAGGATTGCACACACACACACACACACACACACACACACACACACACACACACACACACACAAGCGCACTCAGAGAGGGTGGCAAAGAGTTGTTTGAAGATAAATAGCATTAAGAGCTGGAAATACACACAAACTGTTTACCTGTTTGTCGTGTTCACCCGCCGTTGCCAACAAGCCTGTTATTTGTTCTTTTATGTTCCCTGCTCTTATTTCATCGGGTAAACTACACCTCAGATCAAAAAGACAAAAGAACCAACAAGCAGCTTTGAGATATTTACACATGTTGCTGTGTGTGCGTGTGTGTGTGTGTGTGTGTGTGTGAGTACTGCCTTTAAGCATGCGTGTATATATCACTCGCACACAGAAACAGACCGTGTGTCCGTGCTTGGCAAAAACTTTTTTTTTTTACCTCTTGGAGGCAGTGGACAACAGTTACTAACTGACACATCCAGCAGACACAAAGCAACATAAGTATTCAATATGATTTATGTCAGTGGCCACCTGACAAATTTACATCGAGTATCCATTATTTTTGTAGCTCTACTTTTGGTCCCCACCAACTCCTCAGAAAAATACAGCTTAATAAGGGTTCAATAAATAAGGTTGTAAAACATTTAGATCAGCATGTAGGGAGATAAAATTTACAAAGATGTAATTGAGTTTTGGAAAGCAGATACAGTTACCATTTTTAATTATTTTAAAAGTGGATAATATGACTACTTTTAGGTGGAAGGGGTCACTCGTGACAACCCTACAGACAGCTGATGAGCTTTTTCAGGGTTCACTCATTCTTTAATGTTTAATCGAAAGCCTTTTTTACACAGAGATCACACTATAAGGTCACTACGAAGTTCCTTTTTTATGTTGCCTTTGTATTTTTATACAGAACCAAACAACAGGGGCATTACACCGCTCCAGTGTGTGAGTTTAGACAGCACGCCGGCATCGCCGAAGCATAATAGGCATGACAGGCATGACATGTGATACAACAGCATCAGTCTCTAGTGTGACATTTAACATATGCATCAGCAGTGCTTTATAAACAATAACAATTGCATAACATGTCAGTAACAATCATTTACCGTCCCCTGCCCTCTGTCCCCTTTAAAAATATATCATAGGTGTAATTTAGCATTTCCATATGAAAACATGTTGATTCAAAAATATCAGCATCAACCTTTAAGACCCATCATGT
>CM048914.1:9492858-9555358 GCA_026686955.1 Epinephelus cyanopodus
TTATTTTTTGTGTAAGATGTAGACGCTTCCTTAGGTCGTTAAATATTTTTACACATGCATGCGAAGAATGTAAAATGCCTGTTTTGTCAAGCTTCACCTTGGGCCCCAGTTTTGTTTCCTGTCATGTTTCTTATACACCACAGTATGGGTGAGGGCGGGAAGGAGGAGGGGGATATTAAGCATCACACCGAGGGCTGGTAAAATGATTTCTTATGAAAAGCAGCAAAAGAAGAGGTGGGAGTGTGTTTCTGTTTTCCACCCCAACCACCCACCTTCCACCCACCTCCACCCCAAGCAAAGACAAAGCGTGTAATAATTACAAGGCCAAGACACAATGCGGTGTCGGTTGTGGCGCGGGGAGAGCTGAGCTGTAGCTATCACACTGGCAGATAAATTCAACGCACAATTATTCATCCGGGGACTATGGCATGTAGATTAATGAGTTTGATAACCCGGAGCTTTGCACTGAGCTCCAGCCTGCCGTCGTCATCATCCTCGCCTCGCTTTCTCTTTCTCTTTCTCTCTGTCTCCAGCTCACCACTGCTGATAGGAAGGGAACTGAATGGAGAGGTGGTCATCAGTGGGTGGATGTTTTCACAAGGACAGACAGTTAAGGAAACATGGGGCAAGTCCTTCAAAGCCAGGACATTTGGTTGGTTCTCACTTCTGCAACAGGTTTGTACAGGGTCAACACTTCAGTTATTATTCCGTTGACACATAACAGGTAAGGATATAACAGCAAAATCTGAGTGCATTAAAATGGGCAGTGTTTTTTATTAATAAACTGAAGCTAGTTTGCTTTAATCAGGTGTTGTGTTAGATCTGAGGTATGTGACATCCATCTTTCTTTATCCTCTTTAATGAAATTGTATTTATGTAATTTGTGTTAATTGGTGTAGACTCTTGCTACTTCCTTTATAGGTACTGACAACAGCACCTGACCTTATCTGCAATCACGCTGTGTGATTAGGGATATACTGATCCAACTTTTCCAATATAGATTCTGTTGGCTCAATTCAATAGAATTACCTTTTAGATTTTTAAAAAGTTGTTTTGTTTTCTGTTTATACCCAAACGAGCTTCATTTTATTGCAGTGTTCTGAAACAGAAAATGTGCCCATATAGACAGAATCACTGTGACGTTGCAGTATCAATCACTTCCACGTAAACAACTGGCAATTGACAACAACCATGGAAATATGTAAAATTCGCAGACTTGTTTGTTTTCTCTTGTCATTTTCAACCATAATTGTAATGTGTAAAGATATATAGTCAAATGTGGTCTGACCTGTCTAATGTTTCTGCTGTGCTTCTTTTGGAGCTGGACTTGGAAGCTGAACAATGTACTGCTAGGGATGGAGCAGCAACAAAAAAAAAATTTAACCACTCGAAAACAAAAATCAATATCAGTCTAGGTGTACGCTGTATTTGAATAGTTGCTCTGCTTTACCTTACACACTAACCAATAAGCGCCACAGTAGACCAGCAATTCAGTGTTCTGCTCAGTAAAATTACTGTAGCTTCAATTCCCTGTCAGAGAAGACTGTCTGAGGCACAGCGGAGAGTGGGCCTTTTTTAGTTGGCTTAAAACTCACTAAGTGAGGCAGCATTTGCTCAGCACCTTTTGATTTTATGTACTTGATGTGAGGATCTCGAAGTTATTGTAAATAAATATCGTTATGTGGTCTATACTCAGAGCACAACCCTGAATGCTCTCAGTGTCCTCTGTAACAGTTTTTCCAATTCATTGTCTATAGAGCACCTCAGACTTTATACTTGATGACATCACATATTTGAGTTTTAGTACTATTGGTTTTTAGATTTTTGGACTGTTTTAGACCATAGGAATGTATAAATTTGGAAGATGTGCATAGTTCCTCTTTACTTAATGACTAATGCAAATCCTTTAGTAATGTCTATCTATAATTTGCCTGATACCAATCTGGCAGTTGAATTGGTGCATCCCTACTGCATAAGGTGAGTCTTAACTGATTCTCAGAGGTGAAATTCAGGTGTTACAGCAGAAAAAAACAAAGTTTACAAAAAGTAGTTATTAAAGTTAACAAAAACAAGAAGACTAGTCACCATGGCTGTCCAGTATATTCAGCCATGTCCTCATGAAACAGAGCGAACTGCACTCTCTGTAAGCACAGTGCGGTCAATTCATCCGCCTTGTTGGAGAGTGACCTCACGTTCCCCATGATAATCGATGGAGGAGGGTGTTTAAATTTCCTGTGCCTCTCAGTCCTTTCTCTGGCCGACTCTCCTGCCATGGTGACAGTATCTCCATATCTATTCTGGTATGTGTGCCGACAGAACTCCGGCTCCAGTAGCACGTTGTGGGTGTAAGCTATCATTATCTCTAGGTGACTTCTACTCCACCAGTTGCACCAGAACTAAACTTATATAAAGTGCTTGAGATTGACAAGAGTGTAAAGTAGATGAAAAGTCCAGAAACAAAGAATTGTAGTGAGAGCTGTTGCAATGGCTCTCACTACTGTTCATTTGGAGAAAAGCTTATTTTATTCCTATCTCAGCTATTACAGTATACTATTTTCAGGACATGATATTTCTTTTTCATTTGCACATGTATAGACGTACTGGCCACTGTAAAGACTATGCAACCAATGATGCAAAAGGACGAATGCAAATAGGTGATGCAGATCCTTGTCTGTGTGGGTTAATTGTGCGTCAATCTGTTGGTAATGCCTCAGGGCTCCAGTTCCTCCTCGCTCAATACAGACAAGTGAAGGTGAGAGTTGTGTGCTGGTCTCTTCATTCCTCCCTCTTCACTATAACACAACACAGGAAATGTGGATGCTACAGCACATAACGCCACCATGTTTGGGCCAGTTATAAGAGAGACGTGTTTTGTTTTTGTTAGATTGTGAATTATCTGCCGGCTATGTGCAGGTAATTTGGTGGATGACTGTAACTCAGTAACTGTATGTGTACATGTGTGTTTAACTGTGTGCCTGGCTGTATTTATTCTTTGTATGCATTACTTGCTGCTCTATGTTTGTTTGAGTTCAGTGTGCTGCCATTAGTTTGTGTTCACTTGGATTTAAGTGTACATGTGTGTTTGGTGGTACATATGGGTGTGTGTGCTACATGTTTATGTGCATGGGGATTGCGGGGCATGCTGGTGTTGAAGGGTTTCTGTCCCAGGACGGCCATAATGGATGGAGAGAGAGACTTCCCAGATGGCAGACAGAGGAGGGGATGACCTACACTGCAACCAGCAACAAGAGAGAAACAAGATAGATACTCACGGGGGAGGTGAGTGTATGTGTGTATAAGTGTGTATATGTGTGTGTGTAGAGGGGGCTACCAGCTCAAGAAGCCACCAGTAGCTCTTTGTCTGTCCTGAAACAAAATGACACAACACATTGAAAGTATTCCACCATTAAAATCTCTACAGCCCGAAATTCAGACCATGTCCACACTAAGCTAGCTAAATTTAAAAACACCTCCTTCCTTTTCCTCTCTGTGATGGCCTTCTGTTCACGCTAAACCAACCATAGTGGCCTTCCAGTCTGACCTTGAACTCCTAGTAGCTGTTTATTAAACTCCTCATTGCTTCTGATCTGACCCAAATGATTTCTTATTC
The DNA here is from genome assembly GCA_026686955.1 of Epinephelus cyanopodus. Taxonomy (NCBI): domain Eukaryota; kingdom Metazoa; phylum Chordata; class Actinopteri; order Perciformes; family Serranidae; genus Epinephelus; species Epinephelus cyanopodus. The sequence goes on from CM048914.1 coordinate 9,496,469, forward strand.
CCTGCACACTTTGCATGTTTTTGCAAGGGGGCAAACCCTTTGTCAAAAAAAGTATAATTTTAGCTGTTTTAGTACAAAAACACACACTACTAAGGAAAACATGCATGAAGATAATTTTATTTAAAGGGGGGGTCAAGTTTAAAACTGCCCCGGTGCTAATGGACTAGAAGGATTCTTTCTTTCTGACAACTGCATTTATGCCAGGGAGACACAGGCAAACACACATGAATCACTATGCATGTATACACACTCAAACACACACCTCCTGTCAAACACACACACCATTTAAAGCGGTAAAGTGCAGTCTCATCGGAGTGGCAGGCAGACATCCTGAATAAAATGGAGTGGCATTAATATTAATACCAGTAAAGTGCCTTTATAATCAGACAGTGGCCTGTCAGCTGGCCAAGTGGGGCAGCTAGCGTGTCACACACACACATATGATGAAGCGTCGCTGACTGAGAGGCACAGGCATATAACCACACATACTGTATAACATGCAAACAGACACACACACAACTTACTTGCATACCATACATTCTACACACTGTATGTATAGACACATAGATGTATGCACACAGGGAGATTTTTATGTACATATTAATACACATGCATGCACGCACACAAGCAGTGGCATACCATCGGGGACCCAATGGGTCACTGGTCTTGGGTGGATTAAGACACTTAGGAAGGTGTATTCTAAACAATTTTATGCATTTCTCAGGCAAGTTGGGGAATATTTTGTGATTTTACAGTTAAGTAGATATTTTATAACCTTTTGGTCATTTTATGAGATTGCGTTTTCATACATGGTTTTTGCACATTCCACTGTATCATTCGAGTATTCAAAAAAAAAAAAAAATTCAAGAATTTTACTTCTGTCTATGTGCACAAGAGTAGATACTCTAATGCAAACCTGTAAAACTGTCATGAGTGCCAATGAATTGTGATTTAAAAAACAATGTCAATTCCTACTATGGCTAAATATTTTTTCTCAGCACCGTTAAGGTATCAACCAAAATATCCCGGTGCCAAGTCAAACAATACCTGCATTCAACAAATTAACAACACCTAAAGGGCTCAACTGTGTCATTAAACCTGTTAATAGCTGTTAGGTCACATTAGCCATGTAATGTTAACAGTTAGCCCTGTCACTGTGTATGTGCTGCCTCTCACAACTGTCACACTCCTACAGAAGCAGCTAACGTAACAACCCATACGGTCCATGATGTGGTGAAGTCAAGTGCAGTGTATCTGACAGAGTTGGCACTCAGCATGGTGCCAAGGTGCCACTAACATTCAAAGTTATGGCTACACACCACTCCATTCACATTATGAGTATTAAATGAAGTACTCTACTGGTATTGGCAATTTAAGGGTACTGGTATTGTATTTTTTTTAAATGATATCCAGCCCTTACTCCTACACACTCTTGGCACAAAATGCATTTGGGAATCTATAGTTTGGTTGCGGACCTCTCAACATACACAAACAGAACAAAAAGCAGCATCTTAATACAGCTGCTGCAGGCTGCATTAACCAACACAAATGCAAATTACAGGAAAATGTGAGATGATTACACTTAAACACTACAGTTTGAACCTGAGATGAGAAAATGTAGGGGCACACGACACATTCAATATATATGATTTTAAAAAATAAATACAGAAAAAGGAGTGCGGAGAGTGTTGGTCAGCACTTTGTCTAGGTTACTTTACCATGATCTCATATAATCTAATTTTAGGATCTCACAAGAGGGTTAAAACAGCATCAAAGGTTGATCAAAAGTGATTCTTATGTAAGGAGATGTCAAAGCTGTGAAGTTAATCACCACGAGAAATACGTACGCAAAACTCACTACCAAAGGGAATATTGCATCGGGCTGACAAAACATTACTTTGGCGCCTCTGAACCAACTTTTAAACCATCATGAAATGTTATTGTCCTCTATTTCTTCCTTATTTCTTTCATATTTTTGTTTCAGTACTGGGTGAGATGGTTTCATGTGCTCCATAGGGAAACAATGTATTCTTTTGTGTCCTTGCAGGAGACCCTTAGGTGAGAGGTAGTTTATTTGTTTGTTGGTAGTTGAGTGATGTTGGAACTATAGTGAAAATGTTAAAGACAATTAAGATACAAAACATTCCACAATTTTAATTAGGATTAGTTTGTCCCCACAGCATGATAGCACCTCAGACTTTTAGATTAGGAATTAATTACAACATAAAACATGCTCAAACAATAAAATAGTTAACACCACCAGACAAAATGGAGCGTCTCGTTGAGTTTTGCAGACTGCTCTGGTTTTCCTGATATGTCAAGTTGTACAATAAAATTAACACACCTGATGGAGGTCAAACATTTGAAACATGAAATGTAAAGTAAGCTTACACCGTTGCCACTGTGGGCCCTCTGACACTAGTAAGCTGTGCACATGGATCCATGGACAACAGCAACCACACATGCATTCTTACTTTTCTTGAAATCTGTGAGTTGATATGCCTGATTCATAGAATATTCAGTGTGCGCACACCTCCCACAGTGGGGAGCAGGCCTGGCTCTGAGGTTGTAAATAAAATGCTGGCTGATGTTTCCAAAGAAGCTCCAAAGGGAGACGGGGAGCTCCAGAGCTGGTCGTGTCCATAAAACAGTGAAATACTGTGAGAGGTGATGGCAGCAGCTATGAGACAGGACGCTCTGAGCATTTCCAGATGGACCTGACCACCACTGGGCTGGAACACCCACCACACTGTAGAGAGCAGGAGAACAAGAGGCTGCTAGGTTTTCACTCCCTCTGAAAGAAATATTGTTGGTCTTATCTGTGAAATGAGTACTAGTGCCACTGTAACATTTTCTGGCCAAAAGACGAAACAAGTAGAAATGGATTGGAAGCATGTTGTTTGTAAAAAGCCAGTGTGAACAGGAAATACACCAAAACTATAAGGAAAGAATGTATCATTTATTCTTTTGTTCCGGACCAAATGAACCAAACTAAAGATGTGAAAGGGCCCTAATATAACTAAACTTTCCAAAGCTCAGCCATGAGGATGGAAAATAAGAGTACGCTTCTTTGGTTTGTTTTTAACCAGGGATGGCAATGTCTGACATTTGTGGTCCCCAATGGATGAGTCTTACTTATTTTGGTAAACTTCTGTCTTTTCCTCTAGTGCCACCATGAGGTTGACATTTGTGGTTCAGAGCTAAATATCTGAACAACTACTGGATCCATTGCGATGGAATTTATAATGGATATTCAATGTCTCAAGAGGATACATTATTAATCACATTGTGATCCCCTTACTTTTTCTCTATTTCCACCATGAGGTGGGCTTTGTAGTTCTTCAGTGAAATATCTTGACACTATTGGGTGGGTTGTTATTACATCTGGTACAGACATTCATTGTAGACAGAGGATGAATTTACTAGCTTTGATCTCCTGACTCTCTGTCTAACCCCATCATCTGGTTCAATCTATCAGATACTTTGGTATATGATCATATTCCTGCAAAACTAATGACATTCCCATCAGCCTTATCTGTACTTTATGTTTAGTGGTACTAAGCAAATGTTAGCATGCTAACACATTAAAACAACACAGTGAACATGGAAAAATTATACCTACTAAACATCAACATGTTAGCTTGCTGATGTGATCATTTAGCTTGATTACAGCCTCATAGAGTCACTAGCATGGCTGTAAAATCTTAGGCCAGAGGTAGACTTTCTTGTAAATACGCATGTCTGTTCCCACAGTGACGCAATAAAATACTTGTGTCATGAAGTGCTCAATTCAGGCAACAGTACCATCTATGATGGCATCACTGGCACTTTTTTTTGCAGTGACCTCAGATGATCACAGCTGATTTCATTCAGTTGTGTAGCTTTTCTAGATTTAGATTAAGAGAAAGTAGAAACCTTAAATATGAACTTAGGTATGAACCTGAAAATGAGCATAATAGGTCCTCTTTAGATGAAACGGTGAGACAAAGGTAAGGAGGAGGGAGGGAGATGATGAGAATGTAGTGGACAGAGAGCAAGCAAGAAAAAGAGGAAGAAGGAAAGAGAGAGAGAGAGCATTTATGACTGTGTTGCTGATAGAATGTCAACTTCAATATGGTGCCATGTGAGCGAGGCACTCTTGTCATTGTCTGTCTTTCCTTTACAAGCAGTCAGATCCCACTTAGAGACTCACACACACACACAGGCAGGTTCACACGCGCACACACACCTGCAGACTCACTCATCCCCTCATAAATAAGTTCTTAAAGAGCAGGTGCACATCAGCTGTGATGTGTTCCTGCTAAATGTCTCCTCAGGAGGCTGTAAATATTCTATCAGCCTGCCTGTCATTGGCCAGAGTAAATCATAATGAAGCATTAAGATCATTTTTTATTCATGTGACAACATTAGCCCCTTTAATAAGTAAACTCAGATATTTATCAGAATTGAAAAACCCGATAGTTTTAACAGTGGCAATGTAAAATGGTCCAAAAAGATTAAAACAGGAGAAAAAAGAAAACACACATGAAAAGAGAGTTTCTAATAATAGCACCCAGATTGGGTATGGTGGCAGCATTCTGGTTGGCTGGTTTTTATTGCTTGTTATTAGATCCTGGCAAAACAATTATTAATCTTATAATTTTTTCCTGCTTTTGCTGCTAACACAAAAGAATTAAAACAGTGCCCTTGGGCTGCTCAGTCCTACTGTAGTGATTAAAAACAGGAAATTGTGATGCATAAACTATTAGACAAAGCCGTAATCAGATTCATTAATTTCCTTCATTTCTAAGGGCTAACGGGTTTTCTTAAAGTGACACAGCCTGTAAAATAGAGATGCATGTTGAAATGTGCACCAACGACACCGAGTCTGTGCAAAAAGGGGGCTTTGATTATATGATTTCTATCAGTACTGATTACACAACATGGTAGTGCAAATCACTGATTTATCTGCAGTGTCATCTCAGTTCAGTTTAGCAATTATGTGAGTACTACAGCTGCAGTTTCAGACGGGTACACACTGCTTATTTAAAGTCTTTAAGTATCTGAATGATCAATATTTTCGAAATTAAAGCTGTCATATGATTTTTAATTTGATCATAGCAGCTTTCAGTGTGTTTTGGTTGTTTAAATTTTTGTTTCTATAAAAGTAAGGCAGCCCCAGTGAAATTAGATTTAACCTTATTGCTTTCAACCCACCCTTGTAAAAGAAAAAAAAAGAAAGAAAATGTGAATTATGTTCTTCAAGGGCGCTGATTCACTAACCCAATAGTTGGTCGTTGGTCAGTGTCGGGCCATTGGTGAGCATCTGTTGCCCTAGTTTTTGCAGTGAGTCCTGCACCATTAGCACTAGTTGGCCCTTGTCACCTTTTATGCAGGTAGTTCAGCATGTTGCATTTGGGTCAGAGAAGGCAGAGCGCTGAATGAAATCACTCCGACTGGCTGTTCAGCTCAGTGTATAAGAAGAGAAAAGGAAGTGAGGAAGCAAATAAATGACTGAAGTCAGGGGGCGTGAGATCAAAATGAACTTTTTTTGACTCTTCATTAAAGTCATTGAGCTCTTAGCCAAAATGGTTCTCAGCTGTTTGTTTTATTGTTCGCTTATGCACGAAAAATATCGTTTGTTCTTTTAACATTAGGTTGTGTTGTTGATGTGGGGGCATCCCTATGTTCCCTGGGTCCTATGTTTCCCCCTATGTTCTGCAACCGGGAAACAAAGGACCCTTTTTCCAAAGCCAGCCACTGGCTGCAGGTATTTGTGGTGCTTTGAAGAGCAACTTTTTGGCCAAGACACAGGTGACATGAGCTGACGCAACAGTCAGCCTTCAGTAGTTCTATGATGTTGGTTTGGTTTGTCTCGGCCTAAGCATGTGAAACAGATCACTTCCCATGTGAAGACATTTTTGTAATGTGTGATAATGTAACAATATGTGGACATATGTATTTAAAATTCACGTGTAATGGGAGAAGCCTTTTCAATTTTGCAGTTTTAATAACTTTGAGATGTGAAAAAGATTATTTCACATGTAGACAGATATTTCCCATGTGATGTTATGAATTCAAATATGATAAAAGACATCATGATTTCAGTTTTATAAGCAGGCAGATTTTTATTTGTAGAATTACAATTTTTCATATGAACTGAAACATCTCACACAGGATTGATTTCATATGAGCAAAACATTCTGTAATGCATGTACACTTTGAGTCATACAACAGTAAAACACACACAAACACACACTACAGACGAGTGAGAGTGACAGAAAGAAGGAAGCCCTTGAAAACCAGATGAAAAATTACAACTAGAAATGACCACAATCAATTCTGAAACACTGCACAAAATTAATTAGGTTTCTGCATGGAGGGTGTGTGTGTGTGAGTGTGTGTATGTATATGTTTGCATCATTTGTCTCTGTGCTTCTCCACTGCCACTATGCTGTTGAGAAGGCAGGGAGGGAAGGGGGGGGGGGTTCCAGCCCTCTCTCTCACCCCACCTCATCCCTCTTCAGCCCAAATGATTAACTACAAATTACTGATCTCACAACACAACACAACAGTACTGTACGTGTGAGTGAACGTGTGTGTGAGAACCATACATCAATATCAATAACAGTGGCAACCAATGACAAGTTACTCACATATATTAGTCATATTCACAGATGCAGACAGCTACAAACACACATACATGTATGCTGAAGGCCAGGACTCAGCAGCATATGGAACAGCATCGTTTTGAAGGAAATCAGTCCATTTTTGTAGAATAGGCTCCAGGATTGGGTTTGGGAGCAAAGGCAAAGTAAATAAGCTTGAAATCATAGCTTTGAAATAAAACTAAAGTTTAGTTAAGTCAAATAATTTGCACCGTTGCAAACCCTCAGTGCTGACCTTTAAGGAAACAAAGCAGAGAGTCAAAAGAAGTGGAAGCGCATCATATTAGCTGTGTCACATCACTGACTTTTATAATCCTGCTCTGCTGGAGCTCCAACTACTCCAGAAAAGAGTCATGGCTTTTTTCGAGAGACAGAATACGTACAAATATGTCTGTGGATGAAGGATGTTACTGTGTGAAGTTTTTGCCCACGGGCACCACTTTTAAAGGTTTTTTATGAGCTGGTTAGTTTGTGTCTCGTGCAGCCAAACAAGATCTCACATGCACAGGTGACATGACTCCTGCTGACATTTCAGTAGGCTGTGCATCTGGTCGATGATTGTTGCTAGCCTGGCATTGCTAGACAAAATCGGAAATGTGAATTAGTCTGGAACTTCTCAGTTCATTTCTACGTTCTGAGGAGTGTTAACAAAGGGTTATCAACATGTGACACAGTGCTGAGGGACCAGTGACTCAGTCTGCCCAGTGTAGATGGCCACAGCAGAGCAGAATTGCAAATTACAGCACATTAGGGCAGGATTTGGCACAAAGCTGTTTGAGGGGAAACAGGAGCCTCTGGGGTTGAAAAATTAAGCAAACAAGGAAGTGCCAAAAACTGTAGTTCTTTGAATGGCCACTTGAGGCTGGCTCCAGAGGCCAATCAATTCCCCGAACCTCCTTGTCAAAATGCCCTACTTTACGGCAGAAATAAACTTGTTTTTGGCCTGGTTAAAAAAATATATATTTTTTTTTTCCATTGCTAATTTTCCCCTTCATGAAAACTGTACAGGAGGTGAATTTTTTTCCAGCTCACCCGATCAAGTTTCATTACAGCCAAGATGGTGATAGCTTTTATAACTCCAGACTTTTATCAGGAGTCCACAAACCAATTGGTGACATTACAGTAGAAAATAATGAAGAAGAAATGCTGTAAGTGCAGTTGACTATTTTTCTATTTGTGAAATTATACTGTCCAATTTGTTCAATCCTGATGTAACAGCTGCTTCAGCTGCACCCTTCTTTACAGTCTTTGTAACCAGACGCATCTGCCAGAGCAAAAGAAAACATGAGCTTACGGATTTATGTGGTTCCCAAGCAAGGTTGTTGGTGGTAATGTGCCAAGTAATGTATCATTCGCAAATGTTTCATTTATAATAGCAAATCTACCAGAAAAGATCCAATTATTTCTCAGTTCAGCTGAGCTCTCAGTTAGTTTCAAGTGAATGTGCAGGGACTTACTGAATGGTTAGGACTTCAGCTTTCAGTTGGCAAACAATATCTTTATCAAACTAATTCCTTTTTCTAAGTTTAGGCTGCTAGTTAGCTAGCTGAAGTGAACGCTTAATCATGTTTTACTTCAGTCCGGTCATGTACTGAACATGTTGGTGAGCAAATCTTTCAAACAAATCTTCTGACACTTAGTGCCAAGAATCATAGCAATGTGTCAGTAAAGGCAATGAGGGGAAAAACTGCCAGCCAACAAATAAGGTACATAGGTTAAATAATTTGTGAATGCTTTTAAAGGGGCAAAAAGCGAAATCGTTTCACCGCTAGGTTTGCTGTTGTGCACTGCCTGTAGACCAGAACAAAGTGTATCATGAGCCACTCCTCCCTCTACCTCTGCCCTCCACCCCCCACACCCCCGCTCACCTCGTCTGTGCAGCCGAGCACCGCAGCATCTCCACAGACTAATGTTATCACATCCAGACGGTCCCGGTGTTTCTTCCACAGGCTCTGCTTCACTCAGCTGCCCGATATACCCGCTGCTTCTTCTTACATTAACCTGAATAACAAACCAGGGCTGGGTGCTCCGGTTGGATCCAAACGGAGAGCAGCTAGCGGAAGCTAACTGGATCCAAATGGAGGCTAACTGGCTGTGCTGGCAGCTGAGTGAAGTGGAGCCTGATGAGGGAGCACCGGTTCGCCCCGCTTTCCCTGCAGGCAGATTCACTCGCCACAAGGGTGGGGAAATAAAACCTAAATAGCCAACTTAGTGTGGCTTAGTTTAGAAGTTAGCAATGTCTTTCATACACTCTCGGTCTCTGCTGTGTTTAGCTATTTCCCTGCTTTCCTGTTAGTGTTAGCACTACTCGGCTGCCACGCTAATACTCCAACTCCAACTGAGCCGGGAGCCCGTCTCACAGAGAAGAGTTGGAACGTTAGCATGGCAGCCAACTAGTGCTAACGTCCCTACACTTCTCCACCAGGCTCAGTGAGCCGGAGCCGAGAAGCGTTGGGACGTTAGCGTTAGCACTAGTAGGCTGCCATGCTAACGTTCCAGGAGCCTGCTTCACGGAGCTCACCGGAAAGGCTTGAGGCGATTCACATGAACGTATGAACACGCAGCCGGACGGGCTTGTAAACAATGGGCTGGAGATCAACACAGAGAGAGGGTGTGTGAGGTCATGCTATACTCCAGATGAAATTACACCTCTAGTTCTTCACATAGCAATTTTTTAATTCCTTCAATCTAGAAATGATGAATTTCGCTTATTGCTCCTTTAAAGGAAGGACATGCATTAAAGGGAAACTATTTCCATTCTCAAAATTCATACTTGTTGTTCCTACGGTCTAAGACGGTCCAAAAACTTGAATTAACATGAGCAACTCTCTCCCAATTCCAAATCCTTGAGTGCTAAAACTCAAACTTGTCTTCTAATCTACTAATCTTTCCTAGGCCATGGAAATAACAATAATGGAATTCTTAAGTTGGGTCGTGTTCTCCTTCAACCATGTTTGTTAAGCCTCAAGGATAGACACAATACGTTTGGTGTGAAAAACTGAATGCATACCCATGTTTGTCTACAAGAAAACTCACAGTATCATTAAATTTCTTTGTCACTTTAGAGGCTAAGCTAGCAAGCTACCTTGAAAGGAAATAGCAGCTGCTAAGACTATCATGTTACTGGCTAGCCATATGAAGCCCAGCCTAAGTTCAATCAGGAGGACCTTTCTCGTGCTCACTTTCACATTTTCTCCATCCTATTCTCACTACTCCAGCTGACTCCTCTAGTTATCCAGTCACACTTTGCCATGATCTCTCAGCCAATCAGAATGCCACTGCAAAATTTTAAATCTGCTCTCCCTTCTGCTGCTGTCAGCCATCATTTTAGGCAGAATCTTCGCACCCTCCTCCACCCCGGTCACCTCCAGCCATGGTATCCAGAGTCCAGGACAAGCTCTCAGACTCATTCCTTTACTCATCCAGATCATCGGCACTTCTCCATCTTCCTCTCATCTCATCTTCACCACCTTTACCACCACCAGCATCCAGAGCCCGGGGGGGTTTCCTATTTGACTATGGATTCATCACCCTCCTTAAATCAAACCATCTCTACGGAGTCTAATCGCCAAAGACTTTCCACATTCTTATTCATTCATTCACATGTTAATAAATATTCTTTTACCATAAAAACGTGTCTCTCCTGATTGAACTATTAGCTTGCCACTCAAAGTAGCTTGCCAACTAGCCTTGCATGTAAAACTACAAGCACTTTTTTCTTTTTAAAAATATCATAAATAATTTCACTGTTTTATTTTTTAGTTTTACCAAAAGTATACTTATACCGACATGTGAAGTCACTGACATTTTTTCTGTTTTTTGTCAAATGGATGTCTACACATGTATACACACCCATTAACACAAACTTGCATTCTCACATTCACTCTCTCTTATTGTAGGCTACATACACACACACACACACACACACGCACACGCACACACACACACACAGGACTAGGTAGTGCTCACAGTGTCTTTCATTCAGCACTTTGCTCTGTCAGTAAAGATATTCCACTTAAAACAGTGAACCTTCTGAAGTCCTCATCAGAGGAGAAGTCCACGCTTTCATAAAGCTGAGACACAATTAAATACAAAAAATATGCTTTTATCAACACAGCACTTCAACACACACTCTCATACTTACGCATACACACCCTCCAGTCTCCTACCCTGTGAACTTCAATCCATCGCTCTAACTTGCGGACAAAAGGGACCAGAATTTCTTTGGAGTGTGTACGGACATAAAAAAACATGATGTCTCGACTTGTCGGGAAGCGAGGGCCCAGACGGTTCCAGCGCTCAGGGGGCCTCTATGATCTGATATCTTTTTAATTAACGGTATCCCATTCAGCCACTTGAAGGAACAAAATAAAAAGGGAAAGAGAGAGAAAGAGGGAGAGACTTAAGTTTTGACAGCTCTAATTAATGTGCATGGAGGCAAAAAAGAGCAAAAAAAAAAAATAGAAAACGAGAAGAGAAGACGAGCTGATCTCATAGCGGACTGGTGAAGGATTCATTAGACAGGCTGGTCCGTCTGAAAGACATCAAACACTTGTCTCACTCCCTCCTCTATACTTGTTTTTTTCAGTCTTTTCTTTAGACTCATAATACTTCTTTTTTTTGCAAGAAAGTGATGGAAGAAAATGGGAAAGGAGGAGATAAAAGGAGGAAGACAGAGGGAGAGTGGCTGAAGATGTAAGAAAAATGAAAGGAGATGGGAGGAAAAAGAGATGGGAGGCTAGAGAGGAGGGAGAGATAGAGGTGGCAGAGGGGGTGGGGGTGTGGGGGACGGAGCCCAGAGCTGCCTCTTCACAACAGGGGAGATGAATGACTTTTTACCTCTGGACACTGGGCCTTAATGAAACCTCCAGAGGCCAAACAATGGCATCTCTGACACACACACACACACACACACACACACACAATCATGCACATCCACAACAGCAGACACTATATGTAGGTACACTCACATGCACACTAGTGTACAAACAGTACTAGAGGTGGACATTCATGAATACACACACACACTTAAAATATCAACTCTGGTGGATGTACATAAAAAAAGCTACAAATTCATAAACATCCAAACGTATTCACATCATCACAGATACAAACAAACACACAGAGAGAGCAGTGTGCAAACAATAAATGGACAAACAGTACTTAAATAAGCAGACACACACACACTCGCACAAAATACTTTATGGGACACAAACAAAACTCACACACAGCCCCTCTGGTTGAAGCAGGGCAGAGCAGCAGTGGTCCTGGAGGTGGAGACACAGTCAGAGACATGGAGGCCACCTCTGGTAAAGCAGGTCAAAGAGACTGAGTTCCCTTAAAAACCCAGCATCCCATAATAGCATCATAGCTCCAGCCCTCCGACCTTCTGTCAGAGACAGAAAGGGGATCTACTCTGTGTCTGCAACCTCAAAAGATTTTTCAGTTGTGGGTTGTTGTGGTTTAAATATTCTTCTCATGTTTTCAGTTCTGCAAAGTGACATTAATTGTTTCCTTATATTTTCCAGTATCAACATGTTATGTAATTATTTTTGCCCCTATTCATAATTCATACTATTCAAACACGATTGCATTCCTAGGACAAATGACTCCAGAGTAGTCACAGTAATTTATCAGCTCCACACGGCTCCAATCAACTCCAACTGGCAGTGGTGGAAATATGACAACCAGGTAGACTCGCTAATTTTCACCCCTTTACTGGTGCAGTCCAATAATGTGCCACCACAAATTCCATCTGTCTCTGTTCAAGCAGTGCTCAAACATCATCACAACATCAAAAATGATTCTGCTTTTTGGCACAGAGACCGAATAAGCAACAGATATAAAAACAAAGTAACCCTCTTAACATTTTCACCGGCCTCCATGCTGCTTTCAGCTGTTTACTTGCCCTATTTTTAAGCTTGTTCATGACACTGAACATGACACACCATCAAAGTAAGACAGGCACACTGCAGAGCGGTGTACACAGCTGCAGTCTGTTGGCAATGGGAAAGTCTAGGCTGTCACCTGGAGAGTGCTCCAGGAATGAGTCCTAAACACGGAAATGAGTTAACATTTTAGTTTGTCTCGGAGTGACTGGGTTATTTTAATGGGATTTTGGTTAAATGCCTGAAATAAGGTCTGTGGTTAACACAAGCTTAAGAGACGTTCACATTTTGCTCTACAACATAAAATACATCAATAAATACCCCACTTGTGAATTCTGAAGCTTTTATGTGTCCTAAAAAGGGAGTTGCTAAAAAGTGGCTAAGGAGACCACAGAACATCATCATCACACTGAATGCGGCTTCACAGCCTCGTTGTGGTGGCATGACGCTAAAGTCATGCAACCATGATGTAGTTTGTTTATAGCTTTTTACTTCTGCATTGCATTTAGGCTTCAAAAATCATCAAAGCGGTGTTCATTTGTGATGATTATCTCGCTGAATAAACATTTAAATATCAAAAGTTTGTTTGCCAGAGATCTTATTTTCTGCAATAATCCAAAATCCAATGGAAAATCCCATAATCACATTTTGACAAGGGAACCATGGGGATGCTATTGGAACCTACAGGCCTACAGAAAAAACATCATTCTAGGAGCACTCTATTTTTAGTTGGTTGAAAAACCTACATATACAAGCTAATAATGGTGGAAGACGAGTATAAAAGCTGTGATATAATTCTAACCATTCGGTTTTAAATCTCTTGATTTAAAAAAAAGTGTGATACTAGATCACTCAAGTGCCTCTTGAAATTAAAAATAAAAATATCTATTTTTTCTCTTAACAATATCTGTGAGGAAAATAGCAGCCTAACTGGTATGATTTCTACAAACTATGAAAATTCAACTGAAGTTGAAATTACTACTTCCAATTTTCTTTCTTTTCCAATTTTTCTGATTATTTTCTGTGTTTTATTACCATCAGCTGCGTGTGACAGTTTCACTTTCCCCATGAAGATTAATCCAAGCACTGCTAGCCAATGGTGTTTGCCCTCCTGGAACCATATTCCTTCAAACTTCTTATGATGGACACAATGGACTCCCATGGGTCCCTCCAATGCTTCACCAATGGATATAAATTGTCCTTGAAAAGCTATATTAAGTCCAAGTGTCTCCAGGTCACGGCCTGTCCCGCTCAGTTATGATGATAACCTTTTATCCGCCGGACTGCCTCAGAACTGAGAGGGTTGAAAAGTTTTGGGAGGTTGATTGATTCCTTCCAACTTCCCCGGCCTTTTCCAGACTACATTTGCAGAGTCAATCACCGGCTGGGAGTGATTTATTGGCACTGCTGGCATTTCCGTGGTACGCCGCCACCGCCCGCCCACCACCACCACCTCCCAGTCCATCCATCCCTCCCTCTAATACCCTCAATTAATGCATCAAGGCAAGCACCGGGTTATCGTTCCCCATCCTCCTCCACCCTCCTCTCCTGCACTCCGACGTCCCTCCATCCCTCCATCCCTCTCCATCATTCTCAATTAAAGGGAGCTGCATGGGTAGCTCTTATCTGCTCTTATGAATATGCAGGCGCCTCTTATCCGTTGGCTAAGCGGCAGGTAAAATGGTTACCTCAGCTCTACGCAGTGCATAAAAATGACTTTCGTGTTTGGGGTTTGGATGGTGACGCGGTCAAGACAGGAAATACCCTTGTTCATTTGATCCCTACATCTGTGACATGCAGTGATACGTCATACAGTGTAAGTGTATTTCCATTTGCCCATCTTTGAATCTGGTCCTCGGTTTTCTTTTCTTTTTTTTTGTAAGTCTCTGATTTTGCACCTGTAACTTTATGATTATGAAGTGATTATTTTGCAAAATGTTGTAATAATCTGTGTTTTGTTACACCTTCATAATAGGTATTTTTCACTTTTTCTTTGTGCAGATCTTTCATTAGTAAAAGTGCATCGCTGTCCTGTGAAAACCATATATGTATCAACTTTTCATGCAATAATAAAAAAACAGCCATTTTCCCAGCTTTGTTTGTTTTGTTTGTTTATTTAGCTTAGCAGTATCAGGATTTTCTCAATCCACCAAGGAACAACTGAACAATTAATCCTTCAGTTTATCTGAAAATAAATACAAAATAAACAAATTTAGAGATAAATGGCTACTCACTGTTATTGTGTTCCATAAAAAACAAACTTCAACAATATGAGGATACAATTATACTTTATTTCTTTTGAATGCAGCTACAACAGGAAAAACCCTAAAGATAATGTACTTCCTTTGAGACCAAAGTGTATCCAAATGACGACAGATGACAGATGGTGATTCAGGAACTATTTTTGTGGATTTACCATCTGTTCCATTTTACTCATTGTTCCACTTTTTCTTTTTTCTTTTTTCCACAGATGCTTTGTGGACACTTTCTTTGCTGGTTCTTCATGTCGGCCTGTCTTTTGGTCACATGATGCATGTTTAAAGGTTGTGAGTGGTGGGATATAATAGAAGTGCTTGTTGTACAGCAACAAAACACTTAAAGGAAAAGTGAAAATACAATATACACAAAATGCAAAACAAAATGTATTTGGACCTCTTGGTTTTGGAACCTTGAAGTCATTACTGCATTTATAATACTGCCAATACTTGCTTTAAAATCTTCCTTTCTGTGTGTGAAAGATCAACTTGCATCGCTCTCTCTCTCACAAAGACAATAAAGTAATCTGGATCTTCACAGTATCATCAACGGCAGGTTGAGAGCAAATTTTGAAGAAACCTTTTCACACCAACAGAGTGGCATTTTCACAGTTTTATGGCTGAAAGACAGAAGCCTCATCAGCATTAGATCATTAGTATAGTCCTTGTTTGAGGCACATCCAGAAATCAAAGGTACAGTAAAAGGAGAGAAGGAAAAAGAAAGATTTTCCCTCCAACAAAAGAGATAGAGGTCTGGGAATATTACTGAGGACTTTCTGTCATGGGCAACAGCACCATCTATGGGATATTAAAAAAGCAACAAGGAAAAAATGAATTTAAATCATTCCTTTCCTGATCCTCAAAAAGATCTTATTGTGTAGCGGAGGAAGCAAGAAACTGAGGCAGAGTGGGATAACAGGGAAATGAGAAAAATAAAGAACATGTTTGATAAAGAAGAAAAGAGAGAAGAGCAGACAAAAAAGGGACAGAAAATACCAGAAAGGTAAGAAAAAGAATAAAAGAAGAGAGGGAGGAAGGAAATAAGTGTTGGAACGATGTTTAAGTGAGGAATGAGGGAAGAAACTGAGGCATGAGCGAAGAAGAGGGAATGGAAAAAACAAGTAATAAGGAAAATTCAACCGAATATTTGGAAAATTCAAAGAAAAAAATGAATACAGAAAAGAAAAAGGAAGACACTGTGGACGGAAATGACGGAGGAAAACTATTAAGAAGGACGTCAGCAGGTGAGGTAAGTAAAACCGGAAAGTAAAGGGAGGGAAGACATCGAGAAGAAAGTTAACTGACTGACTTGCACTGAAGAAAGACAACCAGGGAGGAGGAACAATTTACCATGTGAAATGATAATGGTTAAAGCAAAAAAAAGATGTGAAGAACTAACATATTAGGACAAAATGGTAAAGACGGAAAAGAGAGAAGGAATCAGAAAAGAAAAAAACTGAGAAAATTTGTTTCCACTTCCATTCAAGAAAAAAAAGATTGTTTGTATAAAAACATATAAATGATGTACTGTATTTGTTGCATTATGACCTCATGTACTGTAGTTAAGGCCTCCAGTAAGTCTGACACCTGACTGAACCTCCTAACCTCCCTCTGTCTCATCCATTTGCTTCATTACCCTGCAAACCAAACAGAGGACTGTTCCATGTCAGGGGGAATACAGGGGGAGGGAACGGATGGAGAGGGCCTGCAGGCTGGGTGTCACTCACATCAGCAGAGGTGTCAGTAAATTTGACATATGTCTGATATGTATGTGACACACACACACGCACACACATCCATAAACACACACAAACTCTTCAATGCTGCTTTATAGCCAAGGGCCTACCGTTGGCTACTCCGTCATTTCACACACTTTAGAGCTGTAGCCTCAGGCAGCCAACAAGCCAACCCCCTGCTTCCAAACACACACACACACACACACACACACACACACACACACACACACACACACACTCCTACAGTGGGCACAAACACAAGATCCCAATCCTACTAACATGCACATTTTAATGAGGTACACACAGATATGTATGGACATGTTTGTGTGTTTGTTTGGAATATAGGCCAACATTATTCCTCTGAATCACACAAATGAGTTGTGATTCCATCAGTATGGATATACTGTACATATACGCCAGTATGGATACTCGTTGTTTGCCATCTGAACCGCATGGTTTTCAGAACAGCAGTGAAACAAATCTGACCCAACTTGGTTAAATTTTACGTAATTTTCTGTCAAATGAAAATCCTTTTTAAAATATGGGGCTTCAATTGAGAAATTGTGTCAGTAGTATTGAAATATCTTCAAAGTCGCACAAATGGTTCATAACTTAAAGATGGAGTCTGCAATTCTGGAGAAAGATTGTGACATTCAAACTCAACACCTAAACAAATATGCCCCTTTGTTCAATACTCCTTTTACCATCCATTCACTCTCACTGCCTTGCTCTTCATACAGCCATGATCTTTTCCCTGTCCTGTGCATGAGCACATGCCATAGTGGTGTTTGGCTCAGTCTGAGCCACTTTCTTGGTTTCCATTTACCAGGGCTGTGTATGAACACCAGATTTTTTTAATGCTCACATAGAAAGGACAGCTAGTGAACTGTGAGGGGATTTTGCCACATCTGACAAAAAGTGTACAGTATTAGAATCACAGACTCCACTTTTAATATTAAATAACTACACTGAGTTTTTTGCCATTGGGGTAGATTCATTGTTATGTGATGCCCTAACCCAACCACATACAGTACAACCTCTTGAACAATTTGAGATTGAATAACAGTGACATTTTGGAAATACTCTTATTCACATTTATACTTTGGTGCATAACTCTGTGTAAAACTATTCCTTTAAGTGCCTTGAACAAATGCACCTCAGTGGTGGGCAGTAAAGGAGAAGCAAGCACCTCATTACCTACATTTATTCTGCCAGTGCAGGGTTCAGCTGGCAAACCTACAGATACAGTCCTTTCCTAAACATTCCTATGTAGCTCTGCGCAGTAAGCACTCCAACACTTTACTGCATGTTAAAGTAATTATCAGCTAACTGGCACCTTAAACTGAGAAAATTACAACTAAGAGCAGCTGCATACAGTTGCTGGATGTTTAAACCTGCAATAAGTGATTTCGAGGAAGTGGAAAGAAGTTGTAAGAACAGCGCTGACATACAGTATTTTCACCATTTAAGTTAATATAGTGTACTTGCAAACTAGCAAACAGTTGCCTATTAACATGTGCAGCAGGTCAGTCATGTGTCTGGCAACCTGATAAATTCACATCCAATAGTCACTCTTCTTTTATCTCTGTTTTTGGTCTCCACCAATCCCCTACTAAATGCTCCACTATGTTCACCAGCTTTTCACTGTCTTTGTCCATCTGCTGTTTTCTTCTTTTACTAACCAGAAAGAAAGGGAAAAAAACAAGCATGCCAACTGAAACGTGCCCAAATGATCTGGAGAGATGATGTCTTTGTTGCAAAGGGCACTTTTCATGCAATATCCACTGAATGGATTCAAGTAAGGGCGCAGCCCGTGATATAACATTGGCATTGTACATTTCCGCAAACCACAGATGTAGCATTTGACATAGTTCCAATTTGCCTGCATGCATATGAGCTGAATTTCTCATCAGAAGGAGCATAGGAAGCAAATTTGAGAATCCTGGGAAAGCAAAGGAATGGCTCGCCCCACTATGCCTTAGTTTACCCTGACATTCTTACCATAACCCTTACTAATCCTGCTCCTTTTGCCCGAACCTAACCAACCAACGAAAGCAATAAGTACTAGCCAATCATAAGGAGTGTAGGGCAGGTCATGCCTCCACTATCCTTGGATTCACAAATTTACACAGGTGACAGTGGATGGCATGATACTAAAACAAGATAGCTGCCCAACAGCAGACTACTGTTTGAGATCAACAAAAGCTGATATCTTTTAATGAGAGTCTGGAACATTTTCCGCCGTGACTAAATTGGGTATTTTAAGCCAAAACATGATGTTTTTGTAACCCTAATGTAACATAGGGTTAAGTCAAAGATACTGTATTATAACAAGATGGCCCACCTACAATATACCCCCATTGCATGAAATGGTATACACTTCCGGTCTCCTAATTAGGCGTTGTCCCCTGTAGTCCAATCAAAGACGATGGAGAACCGCCAATCAAAGACGAGTATCTCCAACCTCTCTTGGTTATCGTAGATTAGCTGGGCTAACCGTTAACCATTAGTGGTGTCTGTAATAACGGTCTGTGAAAAAAATATTTTTTCCAGCAGGTATCTTAGTTACAACACATGATTGAGCTAGCAAAGCAGTTTTGTGTTGCTATGTGTGGTATTTATTCAGTTTTGGGAAATCACAATGTCTAGAAAGCATCAGTGGCTGCAGCTGACAGGGACAGACAGCTAACAGCAGCAGCAGCAAAGCTAACATCAGGGCGTCATCTGTTAAAAGCCTCCCGTTGTCGGATATGACATGAAATTACTCCAGTTAGCTCAATCATGTTGTAACTAAGACATCCACTGGAAAAAAATATTTTTTAAATTCAGTATTTCAGCACCAGAGAGGAGATATCTGTTGCCAGATCTCGCGAGAGTGTGTTGTAGAGACAGAGAGAGGTCTTGAACAAAGTAAAATTTCTCCTGATTTGTCCGTCTGAAATTTGCCATTTTGATGTCGGAATGTTCCAAAGATATGTGGCTTGTGGTAAATGGGGCCAATATTTGCTTCCATGACTATGGGGCGAAGGAATCGGCCATAATCTGTAATCACGTTCATTTCTCCCACTGAAGTCAATGGACTCAGGACCTGCTGTTAGTCTCCTAAAGGGGCGAGGTGGTCGCAAACCCCATGTGACATTGATACAGGAAACTGACTCGCAGTGGACTGTCGTCGTTTATCCACTGTCTTTGGTTAAGTACAGAGTAACCCCCAAATAATAGAAAACTAAGAAACCCCTGCATATTAATTAAGTTAATAGAATGAGTAACCCCTGAATATATATCAAAAATAAACACTGAAGAATAAATATATCACGTATAAGCAATTATTTAGAACCATCAGTAACTGTCGTCCATTCAACACCAAAATATGTGCGCTGTCCAAGAAACTCAGAGTGAGTCTGCTGAAGTGACGCAGCAGAAAAAAAGACAAGAGAGTCTAAAGAAGCTTGTGCCAGAGAGAAGCTAAACTTGAGTCGACAAAAATGATATAGACCACTTGATTTAGTCATAAGTTGACAGAAAACACTACAGTTGTAGGAAACGCGAACAAAGATAAACGGGATAGGATACTTTTCTTTACTTTTTCTGTTCAAAGTACACCGGAGTTACCATCAAACTGCACTGGAGTTACTGTGGAAAGTTTGTACATTAATTGAACGGATTTGGTGAGCGATTTCGATGTCATTCCTGTCAGTTCTTTCATTTGGAGTATATTTGTGAATGGAGAATTACTGTGTGTAGCAGTGCAGAAACTTTACTGTTGTGCAGACTCGGTATGAAGTTATTCTGTATCGTGTGAGTGTAGCTACGATAGTGGCTAGCTAAGCATAACTTGCCACTAGCCAAGCATGGCTGAGAGCTGAACGTTAGCCGCCATTTTGTGGGCTACATGTATGATGCACTTTCGTGAATGATGAGTAATACTGCTCTCAGTCATGTATTTTGAAGGGTTTTTTTGTTAGCCTAGTGTATTAACATATTGTATGTGCAACCCTGTCTCACAAACAGGTCGGTTTCTTTTATTGAGTTGGGTGCATGGTTAATGTTATACCAGTGTGTCGGAAGATATAAAGATGGCAAGCCAGGCCTGAGGACCACATTGTCACACACATGGGAGCAACCTCAAAGACACACACTTCACCTGGTCACCAGGTATTGTACTGACTCTCTTGCTGAACGCTGATCTTGTGATTCTTCCACTACTGTGGTCAGTGCGGACTATTTATTTTATTTCCTTCCACTGTGGTCAGTATTGACAACCCTGGACTTTTTAATACTGTACGGTGATTTGTGATTTGAGCCAGGAACTTTTGTAATTGAGTGAACCAGTGTATTTCCTTTCTTTAAGTGAATTGTGAATGAACATGGTTGATGCTATTTTTCTTTTATTTTCCTGGTGATAATCTGGTACAGCAGGTGAATGATTAGGGTGGAGCAAATAAATAGCTGATTAAAATAGGCCTACAATTAGATCCAAATTAACCTAAAACAGGATAAAATAATTAGAATACTAAAACCAGGAACTTTACTAAACCTGTAGGGCTTAAAACTAAACCAAAAAAGGGATTCAGACATTGACTGGTATAATCATTTATCATTTTGAGTGGTATCTGTGTATATTATTTTTCCATGTGTACAAAGTTGTAATTGGATCCAACCTCCATTGTTACTAATTCAGATAAATATCAGCTGGCAGTTTTAAAGTAACTCTATGGTCTGTGGTCTGTTTATTTGTTAGTCTACATTACTGCTCTCTCAGAACCTAGACACTGGTCCTAAGCATATCTCATACTGTGGGTGCTACACTAACCAAGTTCCTTTTGTACCTAAACCAAACCACATTAACATGCTAACAACATAAAACTAAAAAATGTTATGTAAATAAATGTAGTAGAAGTTTTAATATATGCAAGCATATGAAATGAAAAAATGTAATATATCTGTGGTTTGCTGAAATGTAAAATGCAGCGCATATTCTGGCGATTAAGTTTACCTTTTTTTTGTTTTGTTTTGTTTTCATTGTCTTGGTTAATATTAGTTTTTTTCTTTTTTCTTTTTTTTATTTCGTCTGGTGTCTGAGATGACAGGACAAAAACATTAAAATGAACGTTTTGATGTCCTTTTATTTCAGAACACCCAGAGCAGCAGTCAAACTTATGTGCCATTACACTAAATCTGTGCCATATTTTCTTGTGTCTTGGTATCTATTTATAATGAAAATTTTATTCCAAACTTTCTTCCACTTCAGAGCAGTGTGAAAAACTTTTGGTGATTATTTTAGCTATTTTTACTGCTGCCATTCAGCTTTTCCAAGTGCTTGACTCAATTTACAGTCTCATAATGTGTGCAAAAAAAAATCACTCATCAATTAAAATCCAAATAGCGTTTCATCTATTGTTCTGCTTATGCCTTAAAATTCTTTCCCTAAAGGTTGATCACGCCTGATGCCTTCCTATTTCACGGTAAATAAAAAATAAAATTTTGCCACACCATTGCTGTTCCTCCCACTTAATACCAGCTTCCTAGTTCACCCCAATTAACATGAGCTCCGGCTGCCCTTTAAAACATCACCTTCCTCATGACAAATTAAACATTACTATTAAAGCTAAAGATTGAATTAAAAGAACCTCTCTCCCTCTCTCTCTCTCTCTCTAACTGTTCTTCCAGTCAGCAATAACCCCAGCTCTAATTAGCAGCAGGGCTGAATCTCCAGACTGATTTGGTTCAGACCAATTTGTCTGTATTATTACCTGGGTGACATTCAGCTCTGCTGCTTTTATATATTTCCAGGGTTTAGTCTAAAAACAGTTTTTAACTCAGTAACAGAGTGAACTTGTATCTCTGTGTGAAATCCAGCCATCATGAAACAGTCCTATCACCTTCACACATTGATGCAACCCTCCTCCACCCAATTCAACCCGTCTCCCCAGTTGGTTTTTCCAGTGAGCCCAGCAGAAGTCTTGCTCACATCACATCCATCAAGATCATCAGCATTGCTCTTCACCCCTTCACCACCACCCAGTGTCTAGAGTTTGTACACAGCTCATGGCATCACCACCCCTTTAAAACGATGATGTCATAATGGGGTCTAAATGGCAAAGACTCCTCATTTATTTTTTCAGCTTCTTCTATTTTGCACACTATGACCAATATAATAATTTAATAACTATTTACGTCTCTCTTTCATATAAGTCTTCTGATTGTCTTCCCAGTGAAACTGACATTAGTAAGCAAGAAAATGGAACCCTAACCAAGGATGTTTTTGGCTGTGGTTTTATTTGTAGGAGTCTAGCTTACTACTACTTTAATTTTCTACTACTTCATCAGGCAAACAGTCTGTTTGCCTGATGAAGGTCTAGTACCGTGACTTTGTTTAAAACTTTTAACGCAGTCAGACTATGGTTATGAGCACAAGAGTTCAGCAAGCCACCGAAGGACCATCTTGCGGATTTAATATTGGTTCTGCAATGTAGGGATTTTTTTTAAACTCTGAAATTTTATTTGCCCATCTAAACACAAAATCAGGGAGAAAGACATCAGTCTTTAGTTAAGCAAAGCATGAGTCCTTGATCTGTTTTGAGTTTTCACCGCAGATAGTACTCTTTATGTAGGTGTGGTTGTTACCACATGGTTGTAGCTATAGTTCCATCCAGCTCTTGCTGTAACTGCTCTTCACCGACAATGCAGAGGAGTGTTTGCACCTAATCCACAGAGTGGGGTTGCACGACATTTTTAAAATGAAAGAGGAAGAGGCTAGAGTGTTAAGAGTAGAGCGCAAAGAACCAACGCTCTGCCACTTTTTTTTCTCAAAGGGAGTAAATAGAATTGAAATGTTATCTCTGTCACAATTATGGGATATTTAAAAATAACAGGTCTGTGGTTTGTGCACTGACTCCTTGTCGAGCAAGAGAGTCAATTCTCTCTTGACCAATCAATAGACAGCACTGGTTCTAGCTCCATATTTTAGTATAAGACTAGTGTGCAAGGTACCTCAACAGATGGGTGATGAAAAAATGTGATGGAATGGAATGGTTGTAATGGTGCCATCCACAACTTCTGACAAAGGAAAGCGAAAATCACATTCTGGTGTGTAATGAACTGGACCGGATTGCTTGGTGAGTTATAACTAAGGATGCACAGTAAAATGGGCACATCATCGGTATCAGCCAATATCAGCTTTAAAACCCAACATGCTTTTGCTTATTTTGGACAATGAATAAATATTACATACCACTGAAAGGCATTCTATTTCATGTCTCCATCTGCTGGTGGGCTATCACGATAAGAGTATACATATATATGTATGTATGTATATATATATATATATATATATATATATATATATATATATATATATATATATATATATATATATATACATAATAATAATAATAAATTTTATTTGTTGGCGCCTTTCTGAGCACCCAAGGACACCTTACAATAAAAACAATAATATGTACCAATAATAGACATATATATATACAATTTCAGAGTTTAAAAAAAAACTCCCTACGTTGCTGAATGTATATATATATATATATACATACATACATACATATATATATACATATATATATATATATATATATATATATATATATATATATATATATATATATATGTATATATATATATATATATATAATGTTTATTTCACTTCACTACAGAAGAGACTTCATGATCACTAAAATGAATATATCGATATCGGTATTGGTTCTGATTCTGATTCTGATTCTGGTTATTGGCCAAATGAGTAGTTCTATAATGGAGTATTGGATATGGCAAAAAATCCAGTATCGTGCATCCCTAGTAAAAACTTGATGTGCTAGGGCAACTACTTTCACTCCCACCACTTCATATAACAGTGCATGGTCAGTGGCTCTTGGCGTCTGATACCCGCACACTGAGGCCCACTTTAGGGTCTGTAAGAGACGCACTGGGCAGGTATGAGATAGTCAGTTGGACAGACGGGTCAATCACAGGACTCTCACACAGGAGACTGCTGTTTGTGTCCCATTGAAAACCAAAAGTTGAGTTATTTTAACCACGTATTGCAGTATATGACATGACATTTGTGATGTACGTCTGGTCATGTATGTCACATGACATAAGTTAATGAAGTCAATCTAAAAACAGACCTACAAGTGTTTTTTGAATAGACACTATGCTTGTAACAAGCAGAAACTGACACGGTGTCCCTGACCATCCAGAATTTAGGCTGGGAGGTACATAGCGTGTAGGGCCACTTAACCAGGTGTCATATTTGACAAGTTAGTTAAAATGTGTTGGCTTGGGGCTTTTGCAGAAAAATCAGTGGACCACCAAAGTCATGAGGATTAATCCTCTGGGCACTATGGATATTTGTACCAAATGTCATGACAATCATTTCAGTAGTTTTCAAGATATTTCAGGTTGAATGGTTAGACCAACCAAAATATAAACTAAAAATATGATCATCACTGACTAAGGATTATTGTTTCTTCTTTCTTATTTTTTAATAAAAGTGTTCCTAAAATCACAATTCATTTCTGTCCTTTAAATCACCCAGTACAAAATCTTTTGTACTCAGGAGACTTGAGAAAACCGTTGTTGGGAAATGGTCAGTGAGGTCTGATTAACAGTCCTAACCTGGTCTGAATATGGGCCCCATATTTCCTCAGCATTTGAACTTGCGACACATAATCATACTGTCTTATTGGACCATTCATTCAAAAATTGTCATCTGGCCTGCAACATAAAAGCCCTGGCCTCTAACCTGCCCACCTATGGCTCCATCCCCGGCTTTCACAGCATCTTGAAATATCAAATGCATAATTCACATTTCTGCACAATGACCAGTTAAAAAACAACAACACACTCCATCTGAAGCTGTTATTGCGTATACTAAATCACAGATGGCTGTACAGACAAATTGGTCTGACCAGAATGGGCCGAACAGGGTGGAAGAAATGGCCGTTCAGTGCTCAACAAACAGGCCACACACGGGAATAAATAGTGATGCACACACACACACCGCTCTGGTTAAAAAGGCAGTACGCGGCGGCTGCAGAGGTGATGAGCTTTTTTTTTTTTTTTTTAAAGCCTAATGGAGTGTTTGCTACTATGTTTACCAGTCTTAAACATGTCATAAACAACGCTAATAGGGTCAGCTCTGCATGTCTGGGGTCAGTGCCAACATCAGTGAGAGCGAGCGAGTAGGAGAATCACAGCTTGGTGCGATAAAATCTTCACCACCTCAGAGCTTATGCACTTAGCGTCCTCAGTTTAAGCTATGTGCATGTTGTATATCACGTGTAATATAAACTGTGAAGTGGGAAATATTGACTGTATGTCACCTGGTAAATGTCAAATATTGACATTTACAAGGACAATTATGAGAATAGAGGCACGGATATTTCTTACAAGTGTCGCACTGCAATAACATTCAAGGTCAAGGTTCAGGTTGCCATTGGATACACAGCTATGCAGACTGTAAGCTGTTAAAAAAGGGAGAAAGAAAAAGTGCTTTCAATATTCACTTTCAAAGGTAATAATATGGTTATCCAAACTGTGTGACGATTATCCACATTTCATACTGGAGGAATGAAGTTTAGCGAGTTATCACACCTGTCATCAGGCTTGTTGCGATTACAATCGCCTGTGTGCATGTTTGCCACGCAGAGTGTGCACGTGCATTTTCCTCCAGCTTGTGTAGTGTGTCTAGACATGAATCCAAGTGGCCAAGATGTGCGTCAGTGTGCCTGACTCATTAGGACACATTAACAGTGATTTCATTGGGGCTGACGCCAACGTCTCCGTCTCATCCCAAATGAGATGGGACGCGATGACAGCAACACACACACACCAGAAAGGGATAGCTCCTTTGAAAGACAGGGAAAAAATAGTCCAAGCTGAAGAAACAAGATACTGTGTGTGTGCGCGCGTGTGTGTGTCTGTGTGTTTTTTTTTTTTCATCTCTAGATAACAGAATTGCAGCGTGACAAACTCAAAACCCCTCGCTTTCCGCCCAAGGCCACGTTAATTGCATTAATTTGCTCTGACAATTGCACAACAGGAAAAGAAAAGACAAGGGAGTGGGAGTGTGGCTGGGTTGGAGTGTGTGTATGTGTGTGTTTGGAGCTGAACTGCTCTTGTCATTTTTCAGCGATGATTAAATTAGCAACAAGAGTTCTGTCTGGCTATAATCAATCATTACCCTCTCTCCCGTGCCACCCAATATCACCAAAACCATATTTCCCCACTTGAGGACAAAATGTTTCTTGATTGTGTGGCACACTTGTCTATAAATATATCAGACAGACCAGTCGCTCCCTGCAGTATTGACTCTGAGGGTTTTTTTTCCCTTTCTCACAACATGATTGTGTGTGTTGGAGGGGGCTACCTCTGTGTAAATGTGTTTGCTTGGAGTGTGTGTCCAGGGTTCTTTAAAGAGTAAACATCTGTTTGAGCCTTTCTAGAGACAGATCAGTGACCTGAATACAGCGAGGCCTTGGTGGCCAGCAGAGCATTTAGAAATGGTTCAGCACATTAACTGTTGTAAGCACTGATGATCAATACCTGCAAATTTTAAGATGCAGCATGGAATATTTATAAAATAGTATTCAATATAAGTCAATTATGTAGCCCCATATCATGCAAGTTCATGTCTTCATCCTTTAAATACTCAATTTGGATAAGGAAAAACTAAAAAATAACGCTTTAATGGCAGGAAATGGGAGAATCCTGAGGAACAGCAACAACAATGATGTGTGAGGACAGACATAGAAGTACATGATTAAATTAGTTAAATAAAATATAAATATAGTGTGTAAATAATGAATGTTATAAACGGTAGAGTGGGCTTGCTGTACTTGTTTCCATCCGTCTTATTTCATTTTTTCATACTTCTATACTTCTTCTATTTATACTACTATTTTTTCATAATTCCTGAAGAAGTGATCTGTCTTGATTCAGGCATGTTGTGAATCCACACTGAGCAATAGGTACAGAAACTAAACAAAATCTGACCATCTTTTGTCTGTCTGAAAAAAAAATACAATATATTTTACATTAAATTCCAGAACATTCAAAAAGAGCTCAAAAGCACATGGAATTCAGAGGCTACCATATGATATTAAAATTCTCATAATTTGTTCATGACTCCACAGATATACACTCGTTTCCAAATATTTAACCAAATACGTTTCGGGGGAAACGGTACATCCTAGTAAAGCAGAAAAAGTTGCATGGAGGTACTCGTGGTGGACAGTAGTCCCATGTGTGGCTTGGGGTACAAAAACAGTTAAAAACACTTAAAGCTGCTAAATTGACTTATATATATTAATAATGGATTACAACTGCTTGTATGTGAAAGTGGTCGCTTGTAGTGATGAACCCACAGCTCTGTGGAGCGTTTTAGCATCTTTCAGCTCTTGTTTTGGTTTTCCACACCAGATGCAACATTAAAGACTCATTCTCACCACTTTCATCAGCATTATTTTCAACAACAACCCTGGTCAGCAACAGGATGTAACAGCTACAGAGCCAGATCTTTTTCAGTTTTATACTTTCTCTTCAATACTTAATTCAACCTTTTCACTACGTTTTCCATATACATATACACACAGGCCCGAAATACACACATGCAGAAACAGGACATATACATGCATTAAATGGAGAGTTGTCAGTGAGGGGGCTGCCCATGACAGGCACCACGAGCAGTCGGGGGGGTTTGGTGCCCTGGCACCTCTCCAGCTACCAGTCCACACTCCATATATTTCCAGGTTGGGACTTGAACCAGCGACCCTACAGTTCCAAAGCCAAGTCCCTATGGGCTGAGCTACTGCCGCACCAGATCTTGGTTGCAACCAAAACAGCCAAAGGTAAAGTCAGTATTGGACATTCACCAGATGGACAGAAATACAAATCATACATATCATCATACATATCAAAATTTTGTTTACAGCCTATTGTGTTGCCCCTTGAATGGCCAGAGCAGTAACTGGAAGTTTAAGGTAAGGAAGAGATCATGTTTGGTCAAGGTTAGGAAATTATTGTGGTTATGTTTATAAAACCCTTACACACCCTTTTATTCCTGACTTTTGCAATAGGCTAGTTAACCAATATGCTGCTTTGAGTGCTTTCAGTTTCCAGAGCATAACTATAACAATTTAAATCATGCTTTAATTCAAGGTTTCTTATATGATACTTTAAACATTAATATAGCAGCAAGCACTTTTTGTTATGTGCAGATATCGTAGAGTAATGGAGTAGTGGCGTGAGGGAGCTCACACTCCCTCCATGTGTGTTGTAATCTGGGTTTCTCTGTTCTTTGTTTTGGTAGCTAGGCCAGCTGTGTGTGTATGTTAGTGCATTTGTGTTCCTACCTTCATGTCCCACTGGCTAGCTAATCGCCGCCACTCTGCTCTGTGCTTTTATGGCGGTTACCCTTCATGATGCTGTCCTGACCCTCAGTGGTGTGACGGTGTCATTGCAGAAGCATAACACCCACCCACTAGTTCCCTTCCTGGTTAACATCTTGAGCTCTGTTAGCACTGTTGCTGTTGTTGGCACTGTTTTTGTTTTGCTGTTTTTGGCACCATTAGCAGCTAGCACTGCTAGCAGCCATTTGATCTCAGCCATCACCATATTTGCTAGTGACATCAGAGATGAGAGCCACAGGCAATCCAGACCCAGACTCTGAATGCTGTATGTGATATAGCCCCTTTAAAATATTGTTGCAAAAATAAATGATTTATGTTGTTGGAAAATGTTTTGCAGATGAATATTTTGGTACTTTGCAGATGTGTTCATTTAAAAAGTCTATTTCACTTTGAAAACATCTTTGCTATTGCAGTTTAGTCTTACATAACCTCAGTTTTTTGGAGAAGGGTTGTGTAATCCCAGATAGAACTTGAAGAAATTTGATAGAAAAACAGATGAGTCACACCATTTCTTTACAATAATCTTTACTTTTTGGGGTTTCCCTGCATTTATGACAACAAATCTGTTGTTGATATGTTTTTTTGGAGTGCTTAACCACTGTATCTAAAAATGATGTTAGATTAGGTCATACTGATTTAGATCACACACAGTATATTCCAAGATCAGTTTTATGATTCAAACTAATCTTGATTGTTTTGGCCTCACTATACTTGTGATATGTTTTTTTTTCTTCACATGAACACAAATCATTTAGTGCAACTAGTGCGTCCCAGTCAGCAGCACGGAGCTCCTTCCTCCTGAACCCGTACATAATGTCACGTCAGAGCCCATATCAACTTGATCGTTGTGTTCGGGGTCATTGCTGGTGGTGATAGTCAGACAGGGGCCATTGCTCGCTGTGGTGCCTTGGTGCCGTGTGATTTGTAAGCCGATTTGTTCCTTTATTTCCCTGGCCATACACATGCAGTCACAGGGCCTTTATACTCACAAACACACACACACACATACACATAGCAAGCAAAACACACAAAGGCCCTCCCAGAGGACAATCTGTTCTGAATCGCATTACAGCCATTTCCCATTCTGTAGGTGGGGACTGGCCCCAGCAGAAATCAAATATTTATCATGTTGTATTAACCCCCACTGCTGCCCTTCACAAACACACACCATAGGTCCTTACACTGCCTCTACACACTGAATTCATTATCCTATTAGGCCATAGCTCAGGCACTGCGGCTGGTGTGTGTGTGTGTAAACAGATGCACATACATGAGAATGTGTCTGTGTGAACATGGACATACACACACACACATACACACAGCAATTCTCATATTGCCAGTAGCCTGTTGTTGTTGGGTCAGTTAGCTTTAATGCAGTATATGTGATAAATAATATAAATGACATCTTTTTCTTCTGATTCCACATGACTGTCAGGCTACTGTACCTCTGATCATTCCAGCAAATCTGCCTGATCGTCACCCATTAAATAATAAGAACATGGGCACCACCAGTCAACATCATCAACAGACTTTGAATCTCTTGTTTTTAAGGTGCCTGTGAGGTTTTTGTTGTGTTGGTTGTTTTTATATGATGAATTATTCATGATTTTATTTTGTTTGATTCTAATCTCATGGACATGTATTTGTGTTCTTGTATCTTATGTTGTTAGCCTGTATATCACTGTTTTTCTTGTCTATCTAAAATGAGATTTTTAACTTAACAGTGCTTTCCTGGTTGAACAATTCCAAATCCACCTGGAAAGGCAACATCATACTTCCAACAACCATTAAAATATCACAAAATTAGTAATAATACAATTGATATAAACATGTAAAGTATTCATAGTGTGACCTTCTTCCCCATTTATCAAAAAATACCTGTGTTCAGTTTTACTTATTTTCTGGCAAGTAGACATGCTGTAGAAGCAGCACTTCCTACCCTCAGCAGAAATAAGGATTACAAAAAAAAAAGAAATTTAAAATTGCTGTCTTTGAACAAAAAATGCGGTTTTCTTCTTTCTTTTTGTTTACTTAACTGATTCTTGTTATATTGCTGAAATATTAACAATTAAAACGATAGCCTCACAATTATTTTTGTATGTTTTCCTACAAATAGCAATTTACCCAAAGTAGTACATATCCCAGGTATTTTGAAAGGCTGCGATCACGTGACCAACAACAGTGACTGGTTCAGTAAACAAGGTAGCAGACCCAAGCGCTTGTAAGGAGGCAAGTTTGGGTGGTGGATGGCTCACAAAAAAAACTGTTTTTGGCCTGGGACTTTCAATTGGAGCTGTGTGTTCAGATCCTTATGGACTCTGAGTGAACTCGCCATTTTCGGTACGTCCTCACCATTTTTCTTTTCCTAAGCCTAACAACAGTAACTTTTATTGCCTGAACCTAACTTCTTTAACTTTTCGTTACCTACTCAACTGTATCTTAAGGACATAATGTCATTCGTGGGGCAAATTCATAGTGTATCATACAAACCATTTTATAAGAATACATTGTATAAACAAAACTGATGCAACCCCACTTCCTTGTACTGTACAAAAATGAAAAATCTGGGCAATGTGTGCGCTGGTGACTTCATTTGGAGACAGAGTCTACACGATAGTGATCAGGTTGTGGAGCTTTGGTATCGAGGTCCTGCCCATCCAATCATCCAACGTAATCATGATTTAATTGCAGAGGTGAATCACTGAGCCACATCCCCTTTGTACTGCAACCAATAACTCATTAAAACCAAACTTATCCGTTAAATTAACACCTAAACATACAAAAGCAAGATAAAAAACTACCTAAAATGACAGAAACCATTTTTGGCAATGAAACTTTTGATGTTGTGCAGTGTTGTGTAATGTTATAGTTTGGCTCATGTCTCATCCGCTAACATGGAGAGGCGGGTTTATGACCCAAGCTGAAGGCAGCCATCAGGGGAGGATCAACGTTTTTGGCTTCACTTCTAGGAGCTGTTATGTTATCAATCTTCTTACAGGGTCTATGATTAAAACAAGTCTAATTAATATATTTTTCCGTCAGCAGTGGCAGCATTGAGCGCAGGCTGTCTTCTTTCATTTTTCATACATTTTCCTACAAAAAATATTTCACCAACATTTGTGCATTTCCCACATAATGATGAGCTGGTTTGTGCATATCCAACATATTTTTGTAGGGCTGTGAACATGTGACCAAGGTGTTGTCGGGGCAGTTGGTGGGTCAGAAAACACAGGACTTTCCCCCACATTTAACTTCCCTCAGGAGACGTGTGTTCATAACCATATGAACTTTGAGTCATTTTAGGATACATTCTCACCGTGTTTCTTTTCCTAAATGTAACCATAGTAACTTAAGTTGCCTAGACTTTACCTCCATAACCTATACGTTTATTATATTACTTAACATTAAGGTCGTAATGTCATTCATGGGGTGTTAATTGATTTATATCGTATGAACTGCTGTGTGTGCATTTCATGGGTTATCATAAGAACCATTGCATGAGGAAATGTTGCTGAGTGCACTGCTGCTGAGGAACACGGGCTATTTCAAAATAGTACCATTGGCGAGTGTAGTGGTTGCTTTGCACAGATTTTCCTGGGAAATAAAATATCAATTTAACTTCTATGAAAAGACACATCCTATAATCCTTATCAAAATGTGTGTCTTGATGGAGGTAATTCAGCCCAGGGTGAGAGGATTGACATTCCCTGTTGTGTCACCGTTCAGTTACTCACTTATAATGCTGGAGGACTGCTTCATTATCCAAGCCAAGCATGGGCCGCTAGAACATAGGTCCACCGGGGACACGTGGATGATTTCAGTGTCCATGTTCTCATCAATTCATTGATGAGTCCACCAGTGGGGCCTCAAAAACTGTCTCTGTATTCATTGAACTTCCAACGACACAATAAAAAGTTTGTCTGGTTTGGCTGTTGAATACATCTGAATGTCTATTGAATTTCTGCAAAACAGACATTTATCTTCCTCTGAGAGTCCCTGCCTGGTCTGGAAAGAGAGGGGAACTGAGAGAGAATAAGACAAAGACAAACACACACACACACACACACACACACACACACACACACACACACACACACACACACACACAGAGCTGTCCTCTTTTTGGGGCTCTTCTGCCCTTCTTTCTCTTCACCTCACCTTCTCTCTCCAGCAGCAGTATCAGTGGTGGATACATCACCCAGCCACACATTGTTATAATCAATAAGCTGGTTGTTATGGTGATCAAACTGCATCCGTTTTTTTCCAGCCTGTGGCAGGTCAAGACTAATGTACCTTGTCACCGCATGTGATGATAAAGTGTCTTATTACCCAACAAGCAGGAATTTTAAGATTACTATGAATATCTTAAGGAATCAATCTGACTCTGTTCAGTCTTTGCTGCTTTTGACCTAGTTGGACGAATGTTTGTTTGTGTGCTTCTGTGCATGCTTGTTCTCGTGCATACATATTTGTATGTGTACGCATGTTTGTGGCCAGGAGGTTGTGTACTCGTGTTGTTCCCTGCTGAATGAAACAAATTGAATCAGAGCATTTTTGTGCATCCCTGCATGTATGTGTGTGTGTGTTTCTGTGTGTGTTTGTGCAGTTCGGTAACTTTTCCTCCTCTTTGTCCTAAACTCTCCATACTGGAGGGTAAAAAGGCAATTAGAAGCAGTGAAAAACAACTGCAGCGTCTCCCGCCAACATTCATCTCAGTCCTGCTGCTACAAAAGCCAACTGGTCGGGCCGTCCACCCCTGTTAGCTGCGAGGTGTTAAGGACAGATTTATCGATGTAAATATTTTGACTCCTTGACTTTGGAGATAACTCCAACTTTACGAGGTAATATTTCCACCCGTTCTTTTTTTACATTAGGTGAATATTGCACTTAAAACTCCACCATTTAATTATTTGCACCGGCCCAATAAACATGACTTTATGATGTCCATAAATCAAGCAAACAAAAACACACTTCACACTGTTAATCTCACATATTCCACCATAAAGCAGCATCTATAAAAAAAGATGTGTTTTACACCAAATGTGTGTCGCTGAATACCTTAAGTAAATGTAATAAATGTGGCAAGCATGGTGCATAAATCTCACATGCTGCATGTTGTTAATTTGATACATTGGGCAATAATTTGTTATAAATAATTGTTTATTAGCCGGACCATCCTGGACTAAGGCCTAATGATATGTACTTTGCAAGTTTTAAGGGAGGTTCCAATCAGCGCACAACTTTCCAGCAGCAGGAACGTTTATTAAAAGGAAAGATGGAATTATTGCCATTTAATTATTCGTATAATTCAGGATAACTAATCATTAAAACGATGAAACAAAAAAATTTAACTGCTTCTCCGCACATGGTTTTAAATACTCTAGCTGAAGGATTTTTCAACTGTCTAAAGTTTGATTATATCCCTGTTAAACACATTAGCATGGAGGGTTTCATATGGCAGCTGTCCTCAAATTTCCCTTTAGAAGTATCATATTTTAACAAATGAACTCTTAAGTTCCACTGTGCGTACAGGGCTCTGTTTTGTAGTAGTAATGAAATGGAAAACAAATGGAATCTGCCAACCATGATGTTTGCAAATGTGAACAAGTAGCCCACATATGGCCCGCTCTCCGCTATCTATTCACTTATTTATTAATTCACTTCATTTTATTCACCCGCTCTCTTGATCAATAAGTAATTAATTTCCCTGGCTGAGGGAAAACAGGCCTATAATGTCGCTAATGTCGCTCCAGCCTCTGACTTTCCTTTTTTTTTTTGTTTGAAAACTTCAAATTTAAATTAGAGAGCGTGAGAGGAAAGGCGATAAATAGATGTCTCTCGCCTCGATTTCTCTTAGCAGAGAATGAATGTTTCTTTGGCTCTGTTCTTCCTTACTGATAGAGGACAACATCTCATGATAATATTGCATTGTTTTGTTGGAGGGGAGCCAAGGACGGAGGAGTGGGAGAGCAACTTTGAATTGAGTTACTGTACAGTTAAGTTACTCTTAAGGTAGAGTCTTTTTTTTTTCCTTTACTCACTTACTTTCAGCTTCTTTCTCTTTCATGGACACACTGCCTTCTTTGCAAAGTCAACTAAACACATTTAACTTCCAGTAAAGTTTATTCAATTTATTTAAGAATCCAATTTTAGATTTTAAAGTATTGCTGCAATACATCTGACCAGGAAATACTTGCTTTAGTGTTTTATGCCTTTTTCTGATTTAAAACATGAAAATGATTTCAAACACCTGAATCACCTTGAGACACGCCAGATTCATGGAGATTATACAGGGCAGTCTCTTACAGAAGGAGGAGGGGTCATCAGCTAACACTTAGCACGACTGAGGTGACAGAAGACACCTCTTTGAGCACAATACAGTGCAAAATGCCCAAGAACAATAACAAGTTCCCAGTTTTGAAACTGATTATAGATGTTTTTAAAAAATCAGACTTATCACCCTTGAGACCCAGCAATTCATATTTGTCCTCTGTTGGAGACATGGCACCGAGGCCTTTGTTTTAAACATCATACATGCAGTCTATTCAAATCTTGATGAACTGTGTAAAGCACATCCTGGGCTTTCAAGTGATGTGACCAACAGAACACATCTTCTGTCTTTCCAAAATGGGTTGAGCTGCAGCAAACATATTGTCTGACAGTAAGATGGATAAGTGATGAAATTTACAGACAGTTTTTATGTTCTTCATAATAATGTTGTTTTTTATTTATGAGAGTCTTAACTAGGGTATGTTACGTTAGGTTTTTAGAAGGACATGTTAATTTAAAGCCTTTTAAAATACACATTTGTTCAGGAAACAGAGAACAAAGAGAATCAGGAGAGATTTTGTTGAAAAGGATTGAGGAAGAGTCCGGCAGATTATTTGGCTTGTGTACATGCACACTATGTATAACCAGTTGAAAGTATGGACAATACCTTTAATATTACATTTCTTAAAGATGAATTTGATTTTTTTTTTTTTTTTTTTTTTTTTTTTTTGAAAAGACTGCCCTGATGTCCACTAAAAGGGACAAGTTGTAAAACATAAATAATTTAAAAAAAAAAAATAGTAATTACTTATATTATGTTGAAAAAAAAAACCTAAAAATAAAAATATTTATATTAATTGATTAATAGTTATATCTTTTTTATTCGCGTGTCAATAGTTTGAGGCCCCTATTTGGTTGTTAAACTCTTTTTTCTTTTCTTAACTCTTCCATGTCATGTTGATAGCTGATGTGAATAAGAACAAGCATAGACCATTTTCCTGTATTGTTTTTATGATACAGTTTATTATAATCAGGTACGTTACTGAGGGTAAAACAATGTTGACTTGAAGGATAAGGCCAAGTTGTTCTTCTTATTGTGAAAAAAGACAAAAAACAAAAAGAATCAAACTGTGGCGCTCAGCTCCAAGCCCACCGATTCCTACTGAAGACTTAGATCTTTCAAATGGCTTTAATTCAAAAGGCTCAGCAACTGTAGTTTGGGGCACTGAAATTTTTAGTAATCTTTTCTCAAACAAGAGTCTTGGGAAAAGATTGATGCACATTTGGAAGTAAGTAATTCCAAAAGAGGAGTGTATTTGGGATTGACTCCAAATAAACTACAGTGTTTGTCTGTGTTCATGGTAATGAAGGGACTTGCCATCAAATGTGGCTCATTTATGTGCTTTAAATAGTTATTGTACACCAGTGGATCTCTGTGGCACAGAGTATTAAGGTATATCAGGATATGGAAACACACAAAAAAGTTTATTGTTGCTTTTGGTCATCTTACAGGATCAGTTGACATAACAAAAAAAACAATCATTTTAATTTTGTTTAGTTTACCACTGTGTAATTACACTTACAGTGACCTGAACAAGAACTCACAGCATCAAAAAAACATTTCTAAATTCAAATAGCAACGCCACCATTCATGGCAAGTAAACCTTAGCAAACACACTGGCACTTCTCGCAGCAATCACCTCCACTCCACCGCAGCTCCGCAGAGCCTGCTCTCCTGCAATTCCTCCGTAATAACATGATTCATATATTTGATATGGCCCAGATAGATCATGAAGACGCATTATTCCCCATTCCTCAGGTGAAAGCATTATTATGCTATGTTGTTGTTGCTGTTGTTGTTAGTGCTGGTGTTTTGGTGTAGAGGTCACACTATTTTTCTTTTCCAGGTGAACCGTGGCTGTAAGATTGGCCGGGGCAACAGAAAGAGAAATCACACCAGAGAGGAAGGGAAATCGGATCAGCGAGCACAATAAAGCAGCAACTCCAAAGAAAATGACCTGGGAAGCAAGCCACATGCCCACCTCTCAGATGGTGTGTGTGTGTGTGTGTGTGTGTGTGTGTGTGTGTTAGTGGAATATATTTTTAGGGGAAGAAGGACTGCGATACATATAACTACAGGCTGTCGTTTTGTTTGCTCACTCCCGTGGCAAAATGGAGGACATACATCGTCTCTTATTGCCTAAAAATAAAAAAAGAAAAGAGCAGGAAAAAGGGGGGGCCCACAATGCAATTCCAGTTGCCCTTGGGTGTGGCATGGCGCTGGTCACTCAGGGAGTGTGCTGCAGGAGTCACATGGCTCAGATGGATCGCATCAATTTGCCACAAAAACAATCCCCCCACCCCTACACCTCTCTCTCTTTCCCCTTCCCTCCTTCATATATTCTTCCTTCCTCTTCCCTCTTTCTCTACCTTCTCTCAGCCCCTCAGTCCATCATCACATAATATAGGAGAAGAACAAAATCCACAGCCTGACCTCTCTCTTCATCCCCGCTTTCTCACTTTTTCTCCCTCGGCTACTCTCTTCATCTACTCTGCACATTTTCCTTTTGCCTCTCTCATCCTTTTCTTTGTAACATGTCCTCCTTTTTCTGTCAGTCTCCCTTTTTTTAATGTCTTATTCTCTTCCGTATTCACCATTTCTCTCTGCTTAACAACATTTACATTTGCAGTAATAATAAAATCTATTACCTGATCTGTCCCTCTGTTTTTCCATCTCATGTTTTTCTAAATTTTATCTCACTTTATGTCCCTCAGTTCTGTGTACTCCAAATGTCTATCGCTGGTATGTTACAAAAAAGAAACTCATGTTAGCACAAGACATTACTCAAGGTTAACAGTTTAAACAGATGATTGATATTGATGAAACTAAAAAATCACTACTATTAGTGTTATCAACAATAATATAAAAACACTCAATAACACTGTGGTTCAATTCAAATTCTTTCTGTTTGTTTCTGTCGCTCTCTGCTGCACAGCTGCCACTGACCAGCAGGTCACTACTGCCACCCTGTGGTCATCTTTGGAATAGCATAAGGGAAGTATATACTGTAAAACTGAGGAAGATGTAGATGTTGAGCAGAGGAGGAAATTTGCACCAAAAGATGAATACAGATTTTATGTTGACATGATGAGTGTTTCAGATTAGTTAAAAGACATTTACAATACAGGGCTGGGACCTGCATTTCCTGATGTGGTCAACCTGGTGTGACTATTACATTGCATAACTAGTAAACTTTACATCCCTGCGTATTACCCAAACAACAAGCCAACATAACAGAGTTTTTCTTCAAATGTAAACTGGGTAAGTTTTGTTAAAAGTGAAGAGAACTGTGTGAAAGAAATAACGACATCATTGTATTTGTTGTTAGCAATGCATCTGAACAGTGGAGTTAAATATAATAGATGGAACATTTGCAAACTCTGCTCAACTTCTCGCAATTTTAACTGCAAATTACCCGAAAACCTGTTGTCTAAATCAACTACTTTTCATAATGGTGTCATGTGAACCCAACAGTTTTGGTTGGAGATACTTGTCTTTATTTATCCATTTGAAATGGGCAGGGTTCTGCTGCAAAAACACGACTTATTTCTGCACACTGATTTAGAATTTGGACAATGTCAAATCTAATAGCCTCACACCTACAGTCCTGACAAAGTAGACTTTCAGTTTGACTGATGCTCAGTAATAAACATTTAATGTCATAGAGAAATCCTTGAGATTTCAGGGTCTTTATGTAGCACTAAATGTTTATGTATCTTGAGATTACATCTAAGCCTTTGAATACAGATGAACAATGTTTTGTCTGGCATTGGGGCAGCTTTGTGAAGTGAGGAAACAACCCTGATGATGTCGAAATGGGGCTTTCAAACTACAAAGATAAAACAGAAAGTCCCTTTTTTTAAAAAAAAAAAATGGAGGCGTAGAGCTTGAAAGCTGTGGCAGGGAGGGGCGAGAGTAACAAGGTTGTAATGGAAATGTTAGTAGGATGAAATATGGGAAGTGCAGGAATGTTTTTTGGCTCTTCACGCATACAAGGAACTGAAATTATGATATCTCTAACTTTATAGAAGTGCATATTTCTCTGGAGTGTAATTAACAGATTTATTAACAAATGACAACTTTGAAAGATCTCACTCAAGGGCCACTTACTAGCTTTTTCCATAACTTTCACAGTCTTCTTCAGCAGCTGGAGTTTGGTCAGATGGTCAGCTGTCTTCATGTGACCTTGGTATGGAACTTAACAGTGCCTTGTATTGAACTGGGCAAACTATCTGCAGAAGAAGACAGAGATGCAGTTAAAAGCTAAAGAAAAGAAGTAAGTGTACCTTAAGTTTCATTTTTTGGGTTGTTAAATTTGTCTCGTTTTGCTTTGTGCTGGGACCCATGGGCCACTGAGACACATATCTCCTTCAAGTGATGTGTCCAATGCAAACACATGTTAATACAGGCTAACTAAACCCTCAACTACACTTGTACTTTCCCTCTCCACATTTCTGATTTCAGGCTCTACAGTGTGTCCTCTCTTTCCCTTGTTCACATTCAATCAATCCCTACTCAGCCCTGCAGTTGGGAAAAAAATAATAAACCCTGAAATAATAGCTTAAACTGAAGTATTACTTTAATACTTCAATAGAAATAACCTGGTTCCAACATTTTGAAAGGAGCAGGCTCAGTTGCCCGAGGCTACGCTGTAATGTGTGAGTGAAAGTATATGGGCTGTCACTTCAGATTAGAGAACAGCCTCAGTGTGCCTTTGACGGAGAGGCAACAGGGGTAATAGAAGGTGGAAGGAATTACAGTTCATAAAAATCACATATGAATGGACATAGCCAACAATGAAAGATGTCATTTTCAGCACAGGCTTGTTTTACACCAATTGGGCCTGAATTACACTCTGTGTGTGTGTGTGTTGTGTGTGTGTGTGTGTGTGTGTGTGTGTGTGTGTGTGTGTGTGTGTGTGTGTGTGTGTGTGTGCGTGTGCATGTGTGTGTGTGCATGTGTGGTAGTCAGAGGTTTTGTGTTTCATATCTACACGTCTGCATTACTTTTATTGCAAATTATTTGACAATTGACATTCACAAATAATTAACTTTGAATTATACAGCTCTAACTTACCTTTTTTTTTTTTTTTTTTTTTACAGTTTTTAGATTCTGATCATCAAATACTTGACAGTCAATCAGTCATTGAAACCCTTGTTACGTTTTTTTTTTTTTGTTTTTTTTTTAATTCACACCTTTGGGGTCTTTTCCCTCCTGTCAGCTGTCTTTCCAAGCGGTCACATGGTCTTTCCCTTGTTGTCAGCTGCCCTATTCACTCACTATGCAGTCACTATAAACATGACAGACAGCTAACTCAGAGGATCAGGAATTTGTTAACTCAATTTGTGTTTATTTTCTATGCATACAATAAGATTCCTGTGTCACCTTTCAATTTATACATACCTACACATGCAGAAACATAAAGCTTAAGAAATGTACATAGTGCTCCTACCTTTTCATGTAATGTAGTTGCTAAATATTAACTACCAAAATAAAGAAAAATTAACTTTAGAGAAGCATTCATTTTGGTGGTCTTCTTTGTCTTCTTCAAGGCAGTTTTTTGATATGTCTTCTATGTGCTATGGGATTTAGATTACTGAAACTTTGTTAACATGTGGTTAGGTTAAGGTACTGAAATGGCTTGGTTATGGTTAGGAAAACTCCACATTTTGGCTTAAATAGCCGGTTTGTGCAGCACAATGTCGGCAGAAAAGCAGCAATGTCTCTGTAAAAAAAACAACCACTTTCCATGCCTAAGGAGACACAATGTATCCTTATGCAAAATGTCTTATGATATCCTACAAATTAGCACCCCAGGAATGATATTACATTCTTATTAAAGTTATGTAATTAACATAAAGTTAGATTTAGGAAGAGAATCATGGTTGGGCACCTTTAGGTTAAGGCAAGTAAAATTACTGTGGTTAGGTCCTGGAAAAGTGTGTGTGTTGTCCCGTCTACTTTAACCATTTTTTTTTTTTTTTTTTAAAGTAAGCTGTCATTTGTCAACTCTGCAGAGACAGTTTCCACAGTGTCTTTGTTCATCATAGTGTGATGAGCTCATATTTCCATTCATTTTCTTCTTTCTTTTCCAAAGTGCTTTAAATTTCACAACTTGTTGAGGCATATCATTTAAATAAGAGTATTTCTTATGGTAAAGAATAAGTGAAAGCATTGATTTACAAAAATGCAACAGAAAACTAGCCTGTTAGATAAGTAAGAAATGAAAATACATTTGCCATGTTTCAACAGTTTATGAAACATGAAAGAAAATGGATGTTCATATCAATATTTTTGTAACATTGTTTTTAGTGCAGTGTGGTAAAGGGTCAAAGTGAAACGCTATGACATGGGATGATTCCTTCCTGCTACAGCATTGCATTGTGGATCAGGTGGAAATAAGTCGACCTACAGAATCAATGACCTTTTATCATATTGTGGTTAATGTGTATGAGACCAGGGTTAATAATTATCTACTGTAAATGAGAACTCATCTTTGCT
The DNA here is from genome assembly GCA_026686955.1 of Epinephelus cyanopodus. Taxonomy (NCBI): domain Eukaryota; kingdom Metazoa; phylum Chordata; class Actinopteri; order Perciformes; family Serranidae; genus Epinephelus; species Epinephelus cyanopodus. Next base: position 9,538,252 of record CM048914.1, read on the forward strand.
TCCTGTTGGCTTGTGCTGTCTTAAAGCCACAGTGTGTAGGAATTTCTCCCATCTAATGTTGAAATCATATATTGCATTCAAACAGATGGCGCACTCTAGCGCCTCACTGTTTCAAACACGTATTGCAACATCTGTAGCCGCTGTGTACCAAAAAGCTATGATAACACTGATGAAACCATGTCATCCGATACTACATGGAGTATTCATTCAGGCTCCTACACAGACACACGAGACGCGAGTTGACAAACCCCCTCCTCACCATGCTGGCTGTGTTTACAACGTAGGACTGTTGGGGCGGATGTAAATTGAAACAAGAGTATGTAAATTTCCTGTGAAAACAGAAGAGTAATTTGAAAGAAGACAATGCATGTAACAGGCAGAACTTGACATGGCGTCCCAGAACGTCAACAACCAACACACCCTGGGTACCTGTCACATTGTATCTGGACGTGGAAAGTCCAAGACCAAATGTCGATTTGTGATGAGGTAGGAGTGGAAATGTGTTGCGAAAATATTGTGCAACTTCCCCATATATTTTCTTCCCTCCCATTTGTCAGTGTAATTGTCACATCCCCACCAGAGGTCTAGGGGAAGGGGGGAGTAACACAGTTAAATGGAGGTAACTTTCAAAAAAAAAAACAGGCAAGCAAAACAAATTTCCAGGTTAAAGGATGTTTATTTAAACCCTTACTGACAAAAAAGTTAACCAATCTGAATCAGCAAAACTGGGTCAGCTCATCACCAGAGCACAGGTGCATGCTCATGTGCCTGCCACAACCACATCGACACAGACTGAGGCCCTTTTACAGCCCCTTTCCAGGTGATATGGAGGTTTTGCTGGATGGCTCTACTGAACACACCAACTACATGTCATCTCATCATACTGGACAATGCCTTGACTCCAGTTAGGACCACCAGGTTGAAATTAGCTCTTCAGAGCTGGTTGGACCTGAACCATGCAAATGCAGCCTCCACACCACGAACATCAACAAGCAGATCCACAAGACACCTCAGCACAGCCAGAAAGATACTTGGCAGGAGTAAAAGAAGTGGCTGATTGTGGGTGACTCCAGTCTATCTAGAAACCCACCTTTCAAAGTACCAGATTTACAAACTGACAGATTCCCAGGGGCAACCTTTAGAGATCCTGAAGCCACACTGGCCTAGGGATTCCACCACCACAGTGGAAGAAGTAATTCTGTCTTTTGGCCTAAATAACAGAGCTCAGATGACTAAAGGAACTACCATCAAACAGCTACAGAGACCAAAAACAGCAGCAAAATTCATGTTTCCTCAAGCAAAATCAGGATACCTGAAAAAACTTTTCCAGGTCTCTCCCTTACAGGGAACAGACTAACATGCTACACCTCAACCAATACATCACAAAAAACTGTGAGTACCTACCTGAACTGTTACAAAAAGCCTTCAGAACAGAAAAGGACCATGTAAACTGGTCAGGTCTCACAGCACTGTGAATGTAATAATATTGGTGTGAGGATGTAAACCAGATGTTCCCAAAAGCCTGCCTGTACAGAGCAGAATAAAAATGTGGCTGTGTTGTCACAAAATACTTCCTTTGTCTCAATTTGGTCTAACTAACAATGATCTGATTTTTAATCCCACTGAAGGTTGTAATAAAGACATGATGGAACAAAGTATGTGGATGTGATATTCAACAGCATAATAGGAGATTAAAATAAGCATCTTATTACAAACATAAAGATGATTCAGAACCCTCGTTATTCACTCTACATCAGGTTAAATTCCTCTAATGGCAAACTAGCGGTTGAGGTTATTTGTAAGTTTGCCACTTTACACTGTAATACCACCCATGTAATTTATCTGCTATTCAACAAATACTAAAGAAAATACAAAACTGAGACTCTAAAATGTATTGGAATTGAAAATGTGTGGCTCAACCACCGAACCACAGAGATGGTCCTAAAAAAAATGAGTGACATTAGATTTATAACAGCAACAACTGGTTACCTCTGCCAATGAGCTTCCACTGGCGTTTGTCTGTTTGCTTGTTTTCTGCAAAATAACTCAAAAAGTTCTGAACGAATTTTGATGAAATTTTCAGGAAAGGTTGATAATGTCACAAGGAACAGATGACAAAATTTGGTGGCGATCGGTTGAAGCAGAGGGGATAAAATAATAAAATGTTGGGAAATCCGAGCTGCTTGATGGAGGTTTAGTTTTATTTGCACATAATGTTAAAAACAGACAGTATAAATTCTAAGATTTTAAGAGAGGTTAGAAGCCAGTAAAGGCATATCAAAAAACCTCCCCTCAATTAAATCATACAATAAGAATAAGAAAGATTAAAAAAAAAAAAAACCTTTATCTTGCTGGCATGAACGAGGAAAATAGCACGTTTCTTTCTTTGTAAACCTGGTGAATCTTAATAATCATTTTTTCCAGTTTCTATTTTAGTAAAAAGTTTTGTTGTTGTTGTTGTTGTTTGTTTGTTTGTAAGTTATTGTAATATTATGTTTGCAGGGAATTTTATAAAATTATTCAGAACTATGTTCCACTGAATATCACATGTGGTTTGAATACAACTAAAACATCTTTTGGGTGATACAATTTTATTTTCCTTGTTCCCATGTTTTGTTTTGTTTTGCCAAATACTGCTTTGATTAGTTGTAAGAATTTGTGTGAAACCTGAGGTCCACAGTGATAACCATGGCTGTTTTATAAATATGTTTCTTTTATTTCTGATTGATAGGTGTTTAGAGTTTCAATATACAGCAATTGAAAGTATGTTTACATTTTATATAGTAATAATGATACTGGGGAGGACATGCAAGCCATAAAATAAACCTGTTGGAAATGAGTTTGACCAGTTACAATTTTCAATTTAATGGAGAGTCTTTTCTGCAAATCAAATGCACAGCTATGGGTAAGAAATTTGCCTCTGCATATGCTAACATTTGTCATGCCTGGATGGGAAACCTCTTCGCTGAGAGCATGCACAAAGAAGCCAGTACATTATTATAGCTTTCAGGATGATATCTTGGGTGTTTGGACACGTTCATAGGAGATTTTGATACATTCTGAACAACCATAATGCCTCCATCAAGCTCAAATCAACCACCAACCTGACTTCTATGGATATTTTGGACACCACCACATTTAAAAGTACAAATATCCATGACACCCACAGATGGGATATTTAAGGATTTTTCAAGGAGACAGACACTCGTGCTCTGCTCCACAAAACAATTACCACACTGAGCACTCTTATTCTGGGCTGGTTAAATCACAAGTGTTAGGATACCATGGGATTCAAAGAAAGATTTACAGGCCACTAGGGTGTTGTTTTTGTGTTTGACCACTAGAGGGTACTCCAGGTCTCTCCTTAGAAAATGCTTCAACTCTTTTCCACAGACCAGACCTGTGCTGTACATGAACATTTATTAGAAGTACACACTTTACATCAGCAGTGACACTTGTCTGAATGATTAAAACTGAATTAAATAATTTCACAAGAGTACCAGTCTGTTGCAGGGCCACTGAGTCACTGCAGATTTCAGAGCAAATAGAAATCTGCAAGATGACCTGGTCACAGCTTAAGTCAAACTTCTCTCAAACCCCAAAAATGAAGGTCATGGAGAACTTCATTTGAGCTACGGCTCTAAAATTGTGTTTATTTAACAATGGGTAAACAATGTGGTTTATAAAATGTGGGCTAAACTGGCTACACTATTTTAGCTAGAATTTTCTAAACACAGATATAACATTTTTAAATATGACAAATACACACACACACACACACACACACACACACACACACACACACTATTAGTACATAATTTTTAGGAACATAAATAGTTTACATCCTAGTTTGGAATGGTAATGGACTACTGTGCATTCAAATTGCAACAGAACTCAAATTGATTTCCTAAACTTAAGTATGAACAAAAGAAAGATGAGAAAACTGATGCAGACATAGATTAGTACCTGCAACTGAAAGAATGACAATTCCTGAGGAGCCAACTCTGTAGCTTTTCAGATCTCAGCCTCAGAAGACTCAGTGACAGTGGATTGTGGTCAGACCTGTAGAATGAGTTCAACACCATTATTTGGCCACCATACTGGAAATGGTTGACTGAAGTACCAAGCACCGCCCATCAGCTGGAGCAAACTCTTCTCATTTTACAGCTGAACAGTACACTAAAATATGTTTCTGAAAACATTAGGCAATGCAGTTACAGAGTCTTGATTCACAGTAGATCAGTAAGGCCACTGGAAGCACTCCGGGGCAATCGAGTAAACAGGCAAATACGATTTTGTTTCGGAGAAGATGATCATTTTTTTGAGTAACACAACACAGCTTCTAATAGTTAAAGATTAGTACAGTGAGGCTACATAACTGATTGTTATACAGATAGTTACTTACTCAGTAACTGGCGAATTAATATCACATTTGGTTGGAATATGACAAAAACTAAATATTGTTCATAAATGTACAAACTCTCTAACCCATCATGCACTTTTTTGCCAGTCGAAGTCAAACATGAAGACAGCACATACCTTGACATAGCCTTCTGCTCCTTTGAGATTCTTCAGAATTCATTGATTCCCCTCTGTACTCTGCCACAAGGTCTTTTAGAAATGGGCTTTGGAAAACATACTTTGACCAGTGCACACAGACACACATACAGTCCTACAGTTACACTGCTGAAAGCTTTACAGTTATGTTTTTTATGCATCCCTAGAAGCCACATAGGTAGGAACTATTCCTTTTTCTAATATCAGTAATCAAATGACAGGATGCCACTAAGAAATGATGAAAACTCAAAAAAAGTAAAAAGAAATAATTAAATAAATAAAACAATACACTACCTTTGGTTTGATTTGTGCTTCCTCTTGATACACTGACTGCATTTAGAAAAGGATTTAGCCTTTCTTTAGGCACAAAGACAATTAGCCATCTTCTTGAGGATAGGACAAAAAATGCACAATGTATTCTCAGGAAGACTCTGATAGAACTGCAAAACATTAAATCACACTCAAATGAAGACACACACCCCATAGCTTTAAAAGAGTTTATCTTTTCCTCTTCCACGTGGGCTATCTTGTTCAGGGATGTGGTAGCATGTTGGTATCCCAAAGGGACAGGAGGTTACCTTTGTCTTTTTGCAGCCATTGATAATCCTGTTATCCAGTATAATGCAGTTTTAATTTGCCCTCAACATAGTGACGTCATCACACGGCATTCTATTTGTTGTGTTAACCTTAATATTTATTTATTGTGTTTCATATCATGGGCCCACAAATATTTACCCATATCTCATAATTATCAGACTTTGATCCTCTGCCTGACCCTCCCTGTGTCCAAGGCTATTTATTTATTTATTTTAAAAGGTGTGGGCTATTTAATTGTTCTACATCTTCACACTATTATTAATATAAGCAGGGGATTTTTATACAAAGTGCTAACCACTGTATGTGAATGCATGAATGGGTCAGACCTGCAGCACTGGATTTGAAATGAACTGTAATAAACTGGAGCTTCTGTGCTTTGATGACCTGCTGTGCAACAACATGACCCTCATCCATTTAAAACACCTAGCAGCTCCTCTGAGGTCTACACAGAGAGTGATTTTGTAAAGTACTTTATTACTTTCAAATGAAGGTAAATAATAATAATATGTAGTCCTTTACATTTTGAGAGTAACTTGCTCAACACTGGCAACTAGATAGACTGATAAATAAAATTATTTTAACATCAAAATGCAGAAAACAAGACCAGATCAAAACTACAGACTGACCTTACCTAAGATATTTTTTTTTTACAAAATCCATCAAAGTCCTGATCATTTTTGAGAGGTACCTTAACTAGCTGAACAAAAATAACTCACTCGTAATGATTTAAAACTGTGGTCATAATTGAGGGCATACAAGTCTGTTACATTTTTCTCTTATTAACTTTGTATTTGCAAGGACGAAATTGGTCACTTTATTTGTAGAATTTCACTCAAACGCCCTGAAAGCGCCGACAAATCGCTCGAAAATGTGAAGCGGTGTTTTACGGGCAGCATTTGAAGGTAGCATCAGTCAATCGTTGCTCCGCGTTGGTCACCTGACCCAAACTAAAGTCACGTGACTGATATTCCATCCTCGCCATTTTGCAATGTGGGAGAGAGGGAGGCCACTTTTTATGGCTAACGAATAAAACAAAGCAGGTTTATGTGTTGAGGACAAAGAGCGTCGACTTTCCGTGTCAGTGAGTATGTTCTTATTAAAATACTGCCGCGTGCTCCTCCGTCACACATTAACCGAAAAGATCATTAAAATGCCCTTGTACATTGATGTGTGGAGCTGCTAGCACTGTGTGAGACTCGTGTGTCTGCCTGTGTGAGTGTGTGTTTGACTAGCAGGCAGCAAGCTGTGAAGCTAACTGTGAAGCTAAGAGTGCTGCCTTTGACTCAAATGTCGTGTTTTCTTGATATTATAATCTTTTTAGGGTCGCAGCAGCTTTAGCATGGATGCTAACATTAGCCGGTACATTTGGCCAAGTGGTTTTTCGGTGTTTCAGTGGGAGTTGTGAGGCTGTGCTCAACTTCATTCTACAGGGGAGTGAAAGTGGATGAAATATTTTTAGATCCTGACATAACAGGTGCTCATCTGAGACTGGTTAAAGCACATGATGGTGTCTATACAGACCACAGTCACATTCAACCTTATAAAAATGGATTAAATGTAATTAACGTTACCACAGCAGCTTTAGCTTTTTATCTTTTCAAGCGACAAACTTTTAAGTTATCACACCATGAGTTGTTTTATTTGGCACATTTCCACTGCTTGCATAAGACATTGCTCATAGAAGGAGTTTTTATTGCTGACTGAATTATTCTGGAATCCAGTGTCAATAGTATTAGGTCAGTTTCTGTGTGGCTCCACCCGGCAGAATTAAGAATTATGCTGGATAGTAGCCAATATATCTTGCATGTGGTAACCCTTCTCCAAATATGCATCCTACTGTTTTGATACAGTAATACAGAAGCAGAAGTAGGAGAAAGAGGAAGGCCATTTGTGGTCAGAAAGTGAGAAAGAGGAAAGTTTTGGACTTGCAGAGAATAAAGGAATTCAACCACATGAGTTAGGATCATTTCCCTCAGGCTTAGTTTGTAAACAGATGCACATGGTGCACAGTGTTTACAGGCTTGTGTATTGTCTAGCAGTGACAGGGCTTATCACGATTGAGTTACGCTATCATACTTATCTTGGTGGTCATTTGGGCTACTTTCCTTTTCTGCTTAACAGCCAATCCCCTCATTAGACCCGTGGTCAATACTGTAATACGAAGTGTCAGTATGGTCAATTGTGTGTATGTTTTTTTGTGTTAAAACCATTACATGGTTTTGTAAAATGTAAATAGTTTTCTCAAGGAAGAGCGCATCCTTAATTAGAGATGTAGCTGACAGAACCAGTGGTCACTGTTATACTTTTGCCATATGTTTCAATAGCTTTTACTGAGTTTCAATGTGCAAAGCTCTTGATGCCAGACCGACTTGCTAAATTATTACTTTTAAACGCAAAATGCTGTGCTCATAGAGCTGGGCAAAATGTACAAAATCATATATCACAATATATTTATCAAATGCCTTGTTATCAATACTGTGTAGATATTGTAGAGTTGCCACAATACGATTTTTGATAAATAATTGTCAGTAATGTGGACACAATGATTAAATGGGTAAATGCAAATAAAAGAACAACTGGTAAGTTCAGAAAATTACATCACTTTACTGTAATGCAGCCTTTAAAACCAGGAAAAGACAACACTTTTCACTATGAAAGATAATATCCTGTCTCATATCACACTATCAAAATATTGCCCAGCCCTACATGCTGACATACAAAAAGCAAAACACTCAATGCATGTACAATCCTCCAGAATTCAGACACAAGTATTATCACTAGTTTCAATGCTCTTTTTTTTGCTTATAATGTGATGGACAATATTCATTCACAAAAAAATCCATCCATCTTCTAACCGCTTCATCCTCATGAGGGTCGCGGGGGGGTTGGAGCCTATCCCAGCTGACATCGGGCGAGAGGCAGGGCACAACCTGGACAGGTCGCCAGACTATCACAGAGCTGACGCATAGAGACAAACAACCATTCGCGCTCACATTCACACCTACGGACAATTTAGAGTTATCAATTAACCTAGTCCCCAATCTGCATGTCTTTGGACTGTGGGAGGAAGCCGGAGTGCCCGGAGAGAACCCACGCTGACACGGGGAGAACATGCTCCACCGTGCCGCCCCATTCACAAAAACAACCCCACACAACAACAACACCATCTTTGATTTAAATTCTAACTAAATACAACACACAATTTTCACACACACGCATAAGGATATGGAGGAGACAGTGGCAGCATTCTGAGTTTTACAAGCAGCGTCTATATTGCTGAAATCAGTGCAGTTCTGCAGGTCCTCTGTATGGACCTGCTTATTTACAAGTTCACTGAACATGCAGTATGTGTTTGCAAGCTTTTCGTCTTATTCTAACACCATTGCCTTGGTGAGCAGAACAGTAACATGCATGCCAATTTCTTTTCCACCTCAGCCATATATTACAAATGTGTGGCAGTAGTAGAGGTTTGAAAAAGGAAACACACATGCAATTCCTTCCCGTTTTTTTTTACTCGAAATGTTGCAATGTACAGTAGTGTAAATTGCAGTTGATACAGAACAGAAACTCTCAGTCATTATTTTTCTTGTCTTGTCATTCATATGAATGTGTAGGATTTCCTGCAGTGTTAAGTCAGGCTCAAAGCTACATTTTTTTATAAATATATATAATCAATAAATAACATAAAAGTTTCAAGAGTCACCACTCTTGACATTTTTAATAGTGACCTCTGCATGAATTGCACCACTTTGACTCCTTTTAGATGAAAATGTGGAAATCAAGCTAAAGCGATACTAAATTGCTGTCGGTCAACACAAACCCTAAAGTCACAAACCAGTCTTTTAACTGTCTTCTATAGCACCGCTTTGGTTATGCAATAACTTCATAAGTGGAAAAAAAGTGTGACAGCTGTTTTGATAATCATAATCGTTAAAGTCATTTATCAAACATCCACAAATTCCATCTCCTTAAACATGAAGACTGGTTGGATTTGTCTATTTTAATTGTAAATGCAATAACTTTGAGTTTTGGTTGAGGAAAAACAAGTGATTTTAACTGTGGTCGCTGTGGTCTCTGGCAAATTGTGACGGGCATTTTCACTGTTTTTTAGTATTTCAAAGGCTAAATGAATACGTCTAAAAACATAATCCAAAGATACTATAGACAGGTATTCTGTATTGACAATGATTTGCTATAACATGCTATCCTACACTTCACAGATTGTTTGTATGAGTTTTTTGTATGAAGGTTGAGATAGATGAAACTCTGGACTTCTTAGTCTTGTATTTAAACTTGTGTGTATCCATATAAGTAAGGGATCACATCTTTTCAAATCCATAAAGTACCAACCAGTAAACAGTCTTTTCTCTCTTGCCTACTGTCTGCCAGGTCATGGAGGAGATCAGCAATGTAGCTGTACTCATCACACAATCCTCCACTGCCTCTTCTTCCTCCTCCACTCCATCAGCACTGGGATCCCTCTCTCAGACCCAAACCCAGCAAGAGGAAGACGCCCCCCAGAGTTTTCAGCAGAAACAAGCAGCAGATTCTCTGATCCAGGTCATTGAGAAGCTCAGTAAAATCGTGGAGAAGCGGCCCCAGCGCCGCTGCACTGTTGCGGGACAGAAAAGAGCCTCCTCTGCAGTGGGAGGAGGAGTAGAGGAGGGGAAGAGGGGGAGCAGAGGAGGCTCTCCCTATAAGAAACTCAAGAGGACGTTTAAGGGGCAGGAGAGTGAAGAGGAGGTGCGACTAGATGGCAGCACGACCGATGGCGCTCGTTCTTCTCCCGTGTCAAGTGACAGTAACAATGACATCACCTCCACGTTAACAGAGGTAGCCGGAAACCCAATTGGCAGCAACCACAAGCGGACAGTGACGTGCTATCAGTGCAGCCTGTGCCCCTATCTCTCCCAAACGCTGCCCCTGCTGAAAGAACACCTGAAACAACACAATGAGCAGCACAGTGACCTCATTCTCATGTGCTCCGAGTGTCGCTTTACCTCCAGAGACCAGAGGCAGCTGGAGGCACATGTCAGGCAGCACTTCGACAATGGTGGCAACCTGAGGACAAATTCCACTCTTACGGACACCTACAGTGAGGGCAAAGAAGAGATTTTAAGGAGGCAGGATGAGGAATGGACTGGGAGCAGTGGCATTATGGGAACCGAGGTGATCAAAAGTTCATTGGACGGTTCCAAGGAGCTACCGCAGAAAAAGAAATGGTATAGCTACGAGGAGTATGGATTGTACCGCTGCCTGATCTGCAGCTACGTTTGCAGCCAGCAGCGAATGCTCAAGACCCATGCCTGGAAACACGCTGGCCTGGTTGACTGCTCTTACCCCATCTTTGAGGATGAAGATGGAGCTACCGCAAGGACAGAGGTCCAAGCCACAGCTAACACTGCTGCAACCAGAGAGGAAATAGTTGTTCTTTCCCCGGTTCTTCAAGATAAAAGCATGCAAAAGCTGCCCACTGCCTTCAAGCTCCAGCTCTGCGTGCCAATGGCTGTTGAGAACAAAAGGGATTTGTTGAATCATCCTGTTTCTAATGAAATTCCAAAAACAGAGGAGGAGGAGGAAAGTGTGTACCCTATCAAAGACCTGACCTCTGAGGAGCCCATGGTGGAGGTGCAGGTGACGACGGAGGCGGAGTCTGAGGTGGAGATTGATAATCACCATGATAGCACCTCTGTCACAGACAGCTTACTATCATCAGCTCAGAAGATTATCAACAGCAGTCCCAATAGTGCCGGCCACATCAACGTGATTGTAGAACGCCTTCCTTCAGCTGAGGATTCAGTCATGGCGACTAATCCACTTCTTCTCAGCCCAGATGCGGACAGGGATAAGAGCTTACTGGATGCAGAGGTTGAGAAGCGGGACCGTGTGGGAGCTGTGAAGGACGAAGCTGTCCCTGGCTGCACATCTGACAGCCAGCCTTTAGCATCTGATATCAGATCCTCTGTCGCTATGAGTAGTGACTCACCACGGGATGAAAACATCCCCCCAGCTGGGCGCAAGAGGACTCATTCTGAGTCTCTCCGCCTGCACTCTCTGGCAGCTGAGGTCCTAGTAGCTATGCCTATGAGGACCCCTGAGCTTCCCACCTCTAGCAACAAGGTAAGTCTGAAGACAATTACAGCCCAGGCCCAGAGCCCAAACACGGGCCAGAAACCTGTAGATGTGACCACAGCAGGACCGAAGGCCTCTGACGTAGGGACAACAGCTGCTTTGTTGGACTTGCAGCTTCATAGCGAGGGCAGAGAGGAAGATTTGGGCTCCCTGTGCCTGGGGGAAGGAGACGAGGAGGGCCCTGCCACTAAAGCCGGCATCAGCCTTTCACTTCTCACCGTCATCGAAAGACTCAGAGAGCGCTCGGACCAGAACGCCTCAGATGAGGACATCTTAAAAGAGCTTCAGGACAATGCGCAGTTCCAGAACGGAGCCGTAGCCAGTGTGGTCACAGGGAACGGAGCTGGGAGTTACATGTGTAGCATCCCAGGAATGGATGGGTTGGTCACATCTCCTGACGGTGGTCTGGTGGACTTCATACCTGGCAGTGATAGGCCATACCGGTGCCGTCTGTGTCGCTACAGCAGTGGCAATAAGGGCTACATTAAACAGCACCTACGGGTGCACAGGCAGAGGCAGCCATATCAGTGTCCCATCTGTGAACACATCGCCTCGGACAGTAAAGATCTCGAGAGCCATATGATTCACCACTGTAAGACCAGGATGTACCAGTGTAAGCAGTGCCCAGATGCCTTCCATTACAAGGTGAGGAGACACCAACGCTCACATGCAGCTTTTAATCATTTTTTTGATATGTAATCAGATTCTTAAAGTAGTGTATAATAATGTTCAGAGTGTAGGAATTCATTGAGGTAGCTGATGTTGTTGTAGTCTGAACAACAAGCCTCATCATGGTGGAAGAGACAGAAGTAGACCATGCTGCATCATATACTGTACAAGGGATGGGAATCAACAGAGGCCACTCCTATACCATATTTGTTTATGTATTAAGTATTCCTTCAAATATAACACTGGCAGTCCATCTTTTTGTTCACCCCAGTTCACCCCTCACCAACAGCTCTAATTGTCATCTTCATCCATGTCCTTATCATATTTTCTAAAAAACACATTTTACAGAAATGTCCTCAGTGAATGTGTGAATTTGATGTATCTCTTCTTAATATTTGAGTTTTAGGCTTTTGTTGGAATGAAAGAAGCTGTTTAATTGTGTTATATTGGGTTCTGGGAAAATATTATGGGCATTTCTTTAATCGGCACATTAATCAGCAATGAAAATAATCATTAGTTTCAGCCCTATTGTCTCTATATGTAATAGAGGATCTTTTCCTGCTTCTAAATCAGAGAAAATGAAGTCAAACAGGTGATTATGGTCTTTGATCAACACTTGTTCCTGTCTGTCAGACCCAGAGTCTGGGAGAAGACGTGACAGTTTTTGATTGGAACACAGAAAAGGTCACAGTGTATGTGATATTTTCAAGAAGAAGTTCTTCTTTTTTCAAATAACTGCACTGAATACATATTAGGTCTGTAAAACTAATCGAATATTAATCACCATGTTGGCTTCACACAATTTAATGAACATAATCGACTGTGATGATGATGTTTAAAATGCGTGCTCTGCTCATAGAAAACTCAGCTGCATATCAAATCAAGTGCCTCCTAAACCTTCAGCTAGCCTCCACTTTAAAGAGCTGCCATGCTGGAACACATGTACCCTGCAGCAGCACTTTGTGAATTTTTTCCTGAATGTTGCATTTGCAGACGGACAAAAGAAAATCATTGTTCATCAACCATCATAATCTATTGTTCAGATGCAGCAAATCATAAGCAACACAGCTGACTTGGTAGACCACCAAAATAACACCACAATCTGCAGAATCAATGAATGACTGTAGACCAAGATGAGTTATGTCATAAACATTACCTTACTGAATCCCTGTCTTTAATCCAGGGTCAACTAAGCTATCCATAAAATCAATGCTGCACAGTGTGTCACGGTACTGTTGCACTCTGTGGCTATCCTTCATTTTTGGGTACAATTATAGGTATATTTTCTGCCAAGGAGATGCATTTAATTCAGCTAAAGAATGTTTAAGTCTTAGGAATAGTTTTGTAAGGAGTAAATAGTTTTGATGCAAAGCTTTGTTAATCAGCAGAAATGTAGCACAAGGTGAAAGTAAAAGCTCTGTTGATTTAAAAGTAAAAGTGCAATAAATGTTATCACCAACATCAACGATTAATCGTGACAAATAATTATGATCTCAATATTGATCAAAATAATCGTTATCGTGTTGACTATAATCATGCAGCCTCAACATGAAAATCTAGTTGCTACACAGTTTGGGACCCCCCCCCCCAACAAACACACACACACACACTTCACAACCACATGCACCTACATCCATGTGCAGGCAGATGTCCTCATTTGTATGTGATACACACTATATTTGCTCTGAGACTTGTCTCCTGTCAACATCTGTTTTTGTTTGGCAGCAACCCAAACACTAAAGGTGAGTTAAGACCTAAAGAGATAAGTTAAATTACCTGCGTCTGTGCCCTGGTCGGTTTGATGATGCAGGCAAAGGAGAAAACTATTGATCCCTCCGCTATCATTGGACTCCAGTGGCCATCTGCAGCAGAGATTATTAATCATTTAACAAGTTCATCATATTATCCAGCAGCTTTGGGAGTTGGGTTAAGAAAGTTATTGTGAAGGGTGAAGGCTGCATGGTGCATCACTGACTCAGTTTGCATACACACTAAACTATTCTACTATTATTCCATTTTTGACAGTATTCCAAATTTGTTACGGGTCATTTTTCAAAAGTAGCATTTTACAATTAAGATGTGGGATATGCCAGTATTATTGGGGTTTTAGGTGCATCCTTTGAGCATGTATACATCCCATTCACAATATGCAATCCAGTTGGGGTTTTTACTACAGTTGGCTACACATGGCATCTTGTATCTTTATGATCAGCTCTGTGTAATGTCATGGACTGTTGTACACAAACCTGCAGTTTGCAAGGCTGGGGTAGAGATGCATGCCCGGAGGACACATTTCTGGTTCACCTACTTTGAAACATTCTGAAAGACTTGGATATCACCAGGTTTTTGAATATGCACAAATAGCGCAACACTGACTTTTTCAAGACGGTGGTTGAAGGAATGAAAGAGGGAGGCTGTATTTGGATGGTCCAACAAGTCCGTCACTGGTGGAAAACTTTGAACAAATCCCATTTTAATGCAAAGAAGCAGAATGGCACAAGCGGCTCCAGCAATTCTACTTTTCTTTATTTTTATGTGATAAACAACATGTTAGGGCATGCTAATCTGAGTATGCACAGCTGCATGTAAATATGAATATTAGTGCAACATTCATTTCACTGTCACTGAAGATCACTGCATGTCACTCCACTACATGTCCATGGAATAGATATTTTGTCGAGACTGACTAGTACAAAACGTTTATCATATAATATTTAGATAGAAGACAATTTGTTTCTCATGTTTTTGTCCATACCTTCATATCTATTGTGCCTTTAAAAGAATCTTTTATTACTTATACTCCTTTTCCACCAACATGAAACCGGTTCCTGCACCTTATTTTGAATATTTGCAGTATTTTGACCAAAAATAAATTGGTTCAGAACCCAAAAACTCGGCTCTCAGCTAGAACCTAAAAAAAACAGGTTTTCCTTGACCTGAAGTGCGAACTGTGATGACATCAGTGGGTGTGTCATATTCTACAGGTTGGAAAGAGAGGTTGGAGAAGGAAACAATGGAGATGTCAAGTGAGAAAAGATCAGAAAAAAAGAGTGTACAGTGGTATCATTAATAGTTGGTCCATACTTAATAACACAAAAATATTCAGGTAATTCATGCAATGAGCAATTCTGCTACTACTTGGATTGTGCAACACCCTCAAGTGCTGTAACATCCTTCATTACAATGGTTCCACACAGAAACTGGAAATACAGGCTGGTTCCCTACATACCACCAAGGTCCTAACAATCTTGAATGGAACCAGTTCAAGAATCAGAGCTCACATGGTGGAAAAGGGGTATTAGAGGCCACAATTTATAAATAAATGGGCGAACCATTATGCAGTATTTCTTTGTTTGTCTCGTTTAGCTCCATTTAACTAGTGTGTAAATCAGACAAACATCTGGTCAGACCCGTTTTGTTAGCAGATCCTAAGGTAGTAAAAGGTATATCTTAAAAGCTATTATGAATGTCAAGTGCATGTTATGTTTGTTTTCGTGCAGAAATCATATAATGTGTGTGTGTGTGTGTTTTCCTTACGCAGAGCCAGTTAAGAAATCATGAAAGGGAGCAGCACAGCTTCAGTGGTGACACGGCAGCCCTCACACCAGTCACTGAAACTGTGGCCATGGTGGAGGAAGCTGAGCGGGTAACAGATGAAGGTAAGGCATGTTTTTATAGTCTCACTGTGTATTAGCATATGAAGATAAATTGTTTTAAGGTATTTACTAGATGACATTCATCATCTGTCTTCATCAGAGCTTTCCCTCTTTAACGCTGTTCTTGTGTCGCCAAATATTGCCATATGATTTTTGTCAGTGTTTTCAGAAAGGTATGGATCTGTTTCCTTTGTCCTCTATCACAGAATGTGGTATGCAAAAGATGTATAAGTGTGATGTGTGTGACTACACCAGCTCTACGTATGTTGGGGTGAGGAACCACCGCAGGATTCATAACTCTGACAAGCCTTATCGGTGAGTTGTTTAAAAATATTTTGAAATGCACCACTATCACCTTAATGCAAGTAGAGTTCTAAAATAAGTCTCAAAATGACTCAACGTCTGATTAAACTAAAGGCTTACAGTTTCTCATAGCAACAAGGAGCAACCAGTGTAGGATTTGGATTCATCAGAGTTTTGAATTTGTTTTTATGAGAAAAGCTTGAAGTCACAGAAAACTTAATTAGAGCCCCTTTCACACTGCACAAAAAAAAATCCACTAACACCCATGAACAACTATCTTTTGTTTGTAATGGGGAAGGTTAGACTCGGCATTCACACCAGGGTCAAATGACTGCAGGCTCCAATTGGCATAGGTGGAAATACAACATCGGGGTGAATGAGCTAATTTTAGCTCCTTTCGCGGCAAAATACAATGATGTGCTACCACAAAATACTGTCCTACTGTCTCTCTGTCCAAGCAGCGCTCAAACATCAATCCATATTAGTATGCCCTGAGTTTGAAATACAGACTGTATAAGTAGGAGACGTGTAAAAAGAAGTTACCACCGTAACACTTTCACAGGCCTTCATGCTGCTTTCTACTGTTCACTAACCTGTTTTCCAGACATCTAGACATTTAGTGGATTTTCACGTTAAAAAATCCAACATACATGCACGAATCTTTTCTAGGATGGTATGAGCTTTTAATTTAGATATCAATAAAATCAATGATGACAGTGGAAACAACAAATCTTTGTGTTGTATCTGAGTGCATAAACGTGGTCCACAGTATAAACATAACAGAAGAATCTCACAGCCCTAAACTGTATATAAGACTGGGATGAGCCCTTGTCCTGTTTCACCTGTAATAGTCCTGCACTGCCCAAAGTCCACCTTCTGTCAACACTAATTAGACATATAACTGTCAATGACACATCAAAGGAGACACCCAGGTGGAGCACTGCTCCCTATTTGGACCTGTTTTCCCTGTGAACCATAACTGCCCATGTTAAAGTTGTAAGACCTGCTTGTTGGCCTGATGAGCAAGCCTTCGGTTTCAGTGGTCTTAAAGAATATAGTAGGTTGTGGTTGATTTTATGCTTTTCGTTGAGAGAATGCGTTTCAATGATAAAATTGATCTTCACAGTTATTAAAGTAAAAGTGATTTAAAGTTCTAAATGTCTTGCAAAGGCAGTTTGCAAATGCCATCAGTC